>CM076577.1:916397044-916997044 GCA_034641835.2 Pinus albicaulis | reverse complement strand
AGTAGTCAACCATATGCATAAGTGAAGCGTTAAACAAATTGGTGTAAAGGTTAAGTGAATCTTTAAAAAAAATATTGGTGGCATGAAGGTCAATTGAAGTGTTCAAATGGTTTTTGATTTTATGGATTATATTTCAAAAGGTAGATCTGTTTTTAAAAAAATGATCATTCACTTTTAAAAAGTGACTCCACTATCTATTTCACTAAAGACGCCTATAAATTGCACATAAATTGCACCTGGGTGAGTGTTATTTTTGTGTGATACATGTGAGACTTTACGGTTGGGTCAAATAAATTGTTTCACTGCTTGAAAGCTTCGAACTATTCGTTAATGAAGCAGTATAGTGGTTTATCTCAATGCGGTGGACTTTAAAAGGTGGGATAGCACATTCTTAAGGAAAGAAATTGTGCCCAAATATTTATGAAGGAGGTGAGGCCTCAATAATGGTAACGCATTATCTCTTATCTCTCAAACCAAACCAACTCATGGTGCATAATTTATATTTTTACATGCATTATACATAAAATTTTTGATAAAAATCATAAATTAACTTTTTATAAAATGATGTCATAAATTCAATTTTAAAAGGAATGCATGAAAAATAAATATTTTGGGGGATAAGGTGGATTATTAAGTTATATATATCTATATATACATATCTATATATATATATATATATATATATATATATATATAATATATAATATGAAGAAATAAGGAGTATGTAATTTTGGGAGTCATAAGTGATTATAAATTTTTTGGATGAGATAAAGGTGCATTAAATTTTAATTTTAGAGAGATAAGTAGTTTTTTTTAAGTGGAGTGCGAGCTTTTGAAGTGATGATGTAAAATTCTATTTGTAATTTTGGAGTGATAAGTGGATATTTTTTTAAACGAGAAATTCATTGTTGTATTTCTGCTAAGAGATTCAATCAGTGAACATCCATATTTTGAAGGCGATTTGTTTCAAAGGGTTGCCAGCTCGACATTTTCATTACTTGAAGGTGGATATTTCTTATGTACTCAATACTTAATAAATATACAAATTTTTAGTGATTGTGTCCTAGATCTGCCCGAAATTGAATAAGGGGATCTTAGGTACACCATGTGTTTGTTTGTGATGGCGTGTGTTTTTATGGCTTTATGATGTTGCTTATTATTTGTGTCTAGTTTTGACACATAAATGATCTCATTTAACACACACATAAAGTTCAATGCAAGCAAGCACAACACCTGTAACGAAGTAGCTGCAAGGAAAGATAATTAAACTAACACATACATTTGCACAACTACAACACATAATCAAAGTTTTCAACATTAACATTCTATCTCAACAAGAAAATTCACTCAATACAATCAAGTTAATGAACATGCAAACTCAACCATTTCAAAGCAAAGTCTACATCAACATTCTTGCAAATAAATTTAAGAACTTGTAATAAAATTCAAATTGAGTGGCATTGTAAGGGTGCACTCTCGGTTGAAACAGAAACCCAAGTTTTGAATTGATAAGAGGACAAGTGAATCCATTGTTTTAAGTGAATCATTAAAATCATTGTAAGAATTTTTGGGTGCATTTTCAACAGTTTTTGACACCCTTATTTTTCCAATAAGCACAATCGAGTCAGTACAAAGTTCACAACATAAAGCGAGCCAACGTGAAGTTCATTGAAGTAAAAATCAAAGCAAGTGAGTGAGTTCAATTCTAACACAACTAAATTTAATATTAAAAAAAAATCAATCAAGTTGAAATCTACAACAAGTGAGCATCAGTTCCAGTGAGCATGAAACAAGAAAAACAAGTTTCACCAAGCAAGAGATTAAGCCAATTTCCAGGCAAGCGAGCGTGTCATTCAAATCAAGCAAGTGAATTCAATCCAACACGTTCAAATGAAGTGATCAATTTTAATACAAGTGAGACTGAATTCAAGAGAGTGAGTTCACATAGTGAAACACATCCAGCTATTACAATTTATTCACACTTTGATCCTATCAAGTGTTGAATACATGGTGCAAATCAGCAAAGAAACTCTTGCTGACATTTCAAGGCATCTACAATAAACAAATGAAACGATTGAGTTCTGTCAACTGGAGTCACAACTACAAAAAAATGAGGTTGAAGAGAAGAGTAACTCTTCCGAGTATTTGAAGCATACGGATAAAGATGATAAGTCATTCATCCAGACTGCTTCAAGTGTCGAAGTTGTTCAAGTTCAAATTTCTTCCAAATTAATCATCAAGCCATGGGAAGAAATCCAAAGTAACAGAAATCGAAGAGGATTAGGATATGTCAAAGATGACAACAACTTACATATCCTAGATTATTCAAATCCCATCAAGTTCATCAGTGTAGGCTTTCTTGAAAAAATCACATCAACAAATTTTGCGAAAGTTGAAGACAAACCGACATGCACACAAACCGAAGTTGTAGTAAAACCAAACTGCTCACATTGTAAAAGAAAAGGTCATATGGAATATCATTATTTTGATCTCCATCCTTGTCACCATTGGGGCAAGCCAAATCACTCATCAGAGAAATGTTATAACCAAAACCAACCGGCCAGATCGAAGATACATTATGAATGGATTGATCCTTGGGAGTGGTCGTCAACAGTCAAAAGTTTTTATAAGTTTTACCACTGAATTCAATCACAGCTATTGCAGCCGACAGTCAAATGACGATGGTACTCTCGTGTAGATAAATTAAGGAGTACACCAGTGAAACTCTCCTACACCTCAAGGGGGAGATTTTAGAAATAATTTCTAGATGATTGTCTCTCCTTTCAGCCAACAAAGGGGGGAAAATGTTAATGAAATTGACAGTGGTTGTTAGACTCAAAGTCTCGACAACATCACCAAAGCATCCAATGGGCATCTTCAGCAGCCACTAGGCATTCAAACATCCAAGAAGCCAGTGGGCATAAACAATGAGTAGTTTCTGACAGCATGAAAAAAATCAAAGGTGTGATGTTTTTTGACATCATCAACATCATCAGGGAGTGCGGTATCATTGTCATAAAATTCGCCAGTGGGCGTCTTCAAAAAAATTTCAATAGACAAGAAAATTTTCCAGTGGACTATCATCATCAGCAAATTCACCAGTGGCCGTCTTCAAAATTTTGTCAGTGGACAAGCAAATTCGCCTGTGAGCGTCTTCAAAATTTTGTCAGTGGACAAAGGATGTTGATTGCAAGAAAAGAATAAATGGATCATTTTTCAGTTAGGTATGTGATGGAGTTCTCAAGAAAAATTTAGAAATGAATCAGACATACAACTGACTCATGGTCTCTTCATATTGTATTTTTTTTGGCAACCAACAGTGTTTTTGAGGATCTAAAATTTTAGCATAATAACTTGGAAGATGGTTCCTCGTTCTTATTTTGGATTTATCATTGGGGGGGGGGGGGGATGTTAGCCTCTCTCATAAACAATTATAAATCCAAAGTTAATTAAATTAATTTTCTAGATTATGTTAGTTCTTGTTGACTAGGAGTTAGTTTAGGCCTACCTATCTTAGCTCCTAGATTAGTGTGTGTGGTTGAGATATTTTCTCAACCAGGTTGTCTAAGATAGACACACTATCTTGAGACAACTTCCTCATCTATTTATTTGTATTATTACATTATTTTAATAATGAAGAATATGTGAGGAATCTTGTGAGGCTGTCAACCCTTTTGCGCCAGTTCTATGTCTCAGGTGTTTTTTATGTGTGTTTAGTTAATTTTCTACATGAGGTACAATCCTATACAACAGAGTCCATATATTTCAAGAGGGACATCCATGAATAATTTGAATAGTCAAATGTATATAGTAGTGCACCAGTGCATCCATGTTAAAAAACCAGAGAATATGAACAACAGATTGTCTCCAAAGGTGGAGAAGGCTAACGGGAAGACATCCAAGAAGTCCTGAGTGAAGAATCAGTAGTAGTGAACCATCATGATGAGCATGAACATAAAGGGGGTTATAAAAAACATAGTGTGTAGGATGATATATTTATAGAGATTCAATCAAAGTTTCAAGTTCGAGTTGTGATAGTTGAGGATCTAGTGTAGATAGATGTAAAGACATTCAACGGGGAACCAAAATTTCCAGTAGAGTACTTTTAGGAAAATATCATGCATTTCAAGATACATATTATAATTTTGAAGAAGAGATTCTCTAGATTCTCAGACAATGTCTTACAAGAGAACATGGAAATTGAGGAGCTCATAAGGTTACATGTTGATTTAGCGGCCAAGTTGTCTACTGTTGAGGAACGACTCAAGTCCCTCAAAAGGAAACAAGAGGAGTACATTTTGGAGTTCTAGAGCATCTCTCTACGAGAGTACATATATAGGGATTGCAACACTACCAAAACACCTTTATACATTCGGTAGAGTAGGGCAGTGTTCTCCGAATGGATCATGTTGAGTGATCATGTGGAGTAGCATGAGTTGGGAATCGAACAATATCAACAAGTAGACTTATTCCATGTGCAGGTATTCATGCATTATATCCTTCCCATGGGATGGAGTGGTGAGATATATGAGTTAGAACTTTATTGATGGGATGATTCCTAGGAGGATGTTAATAGCTAAGGGCATATTATAGCTTGGGCCCTTAAGCACGAATAATGATGGAGGGTCGAGGTGGTATCGTAGCCCACAGGAATCCAAACTTTGGTGGCATTGGCATCAAGGTGGATCTATTGATGGCAATATTGTTTGGAGGATTGTTTGTGATCCATCTGTCGAAGGATCTATTCATGTCCATTTAGTAGGGAAGCATAGGGTAGCACAATGGTTTGTATGGGATCTTCATATCAGTATACAGATGTGTCTACTATGGATTGATGTGGATTTCTTGAGAGAAAGCAATCATGGGGCAGAAGGATTTATAATATTCTTTTTTCTTGATATTCTCAAAATGGATAGAATCTGCCCATGGTATTTACTGTGGTATCTTCCCATGGTATTTGCCTTCGTTTTTTAAGGGAAAACATTAAAATAAGGTTTCTAGAGAGTCCATCAATCTTATAATAGGGGATAGGAGCTAGGCATTTGGATCAACCTGAGTTTGCCTATGTTATTGTGTGTTTGTTGAGAACTTGGTCTCGCCAGTTCTAGCTTCATCTTGGGACAAAATCCCCGCAGTGACAATTGTCTGGTGGATCCTTCCAGAATTCAGAAGTATGCTTTAGTGTCTTAGATTAATCATTGATGAGAAATCATACATGTAGTTGGCAAGGGCTTCAGTGTAACTTGTATGGACATGTATCTTTGTTTTCAGTTATTAATATAAATAAAAGACATCATTTTCATATCTCTTTTATGTTCGATGTTTTTAATTGCAAACATTTTAATTAGAACACTGTGCCAAATATATTAAAAATTTTGAAAAAAATAACGTTTGTGATCTTACACTTTAAACTACATAGATACCTATTTTGTTCTAGATTTGTTAATATAAAGATATATAAAAAATTCAAAATATTCTATGATCAAATCAAATTAAATTCAACAACGTATCAAAAATTGGGAAAAATGTCTTTGAAACTCAAATAAATTAGTGAATGACTTTCAATGGAAAGAGACACTCTAAACATATCATAAAAAAATTGCAGCAACTAAGATAACTTGCAAAAGCAAAATAGGTAATAATTTATAGTATTTGGAAACTTATTATAGAAAAGTGAGTATACAATTAATATGTTATAGTATCATCCACGTGGGTAAGACATATAGGAAAGACACGCCTAAGTTAGACCGCATTTCATGTAGCAAGACGGCAATGAAAGTCGGTAAAACATATAGAAAAGACAAACATGTGAGCATTCAACGTGAGTCTCACATTGTTGACAAACGCGTCACAGTGCTCTCGACTGTTGGAGTCACAAACTAGGCCGACGTCCACCGTTCAAGCCGTTTCCTACCGTTCAAATAGGCCATTTTTCCAAATCACCTTGCTTATATCGCCAAACAAACAATTTGCTCACGTGAGCAAGTATCCGTTTCCACCGCCATTTTTAAAAATCTCTTTTCCTATATAGTCAAACAAATCACAATTCCCTTTTACAGAGTATTTAATGGATAAGAAGCCTAAACCCCCATTGACATATATGCATCCATCCCTCGTCAGCTTGAGCGTGTCCGGGAGGCAAAACCTTCTGGTTTCCTTCATTAGTTCATTCCCACCACTACTTTGTTTCAACCTTCGTTCGCGTGTTATGGCCGAGTTTCTTGATTCTCACCGCACCTTGGTTTCAATCAATGACGAAATACTTTAACACCTTATCATTATTTATTTCTAATCTCATGAGCTAATTTTATTTAATAAAATTATTTAAATATCAAATTTAAATAAATATCTAAATTAAATTTTAGATTCACATTTATATCAAACTCAGATTTCTATTTTTATGAAGAAAAAACAGTTGATTTATATAATGTAACAATACAATTTTATTGAATATGCTGCAAAATATAGTTTACTTATTTCACATAAATCTCCCAATAAAAGATAAGTGTAGATAAAATATGCATAAAGAGAGAGTCTTCATAGTGTACAGGAATTTTCCTATATAAATCCGTATAATAATCTTATCAAAATGTAATTCCCACCGAAATTAAGATACAAATTCAAAAATAAAATGGAAAACATAAAGTTAAGGAGGGGATTATTATAATATTAATAATTTTTTGGGTTTTATAATATTAATTAATTGGATTTATAATATTAATTTTTTTGGGTTTATAATATTAATCATAGACTTTATAATATTAATTCTATGGTTTCTTTTTGGTTTATAATATTAATATCTTAGTTTTATAATATTAATCTTAGGGTTTATAATTATTTTTGCTTGTAATATTAATTTTAGGGTTCAATGTATTTCTTTAGTTGTATATCCCTTATGTTTGTTATTCCCTTGAGTTTATAATATTATTAGTTCCTTGGGTTTATTAATCTCTTTCTTTCATTAATCTCTTGTGTTTATAATACAAATGTAAATTATTTATAATTTTAATTCTTTGGATTTTTAATATTAATGCCTTGGATTTATAAAACTAATCTTTTCGGCTTATATTAACAATCCCTTCGATTTTTTTTCCCAAGAAAAAAAATCGAACTTTTTATATTGATAAAAAAGTTAACTGTGTACATGCATTTAAGCATTTCTTGAGAAAGAGATTTCCTCTTCTCATTTTCCAGCCAATAATTCAGCCCTTCCAATATTCATCAACCCCATCATAATGTGGTCTCAAACTTCCCTGTTTGTAGGGAAAAATGACCAACTATATCAGCCTGAAAACAATAATATGAAAACAGAAGATATCATATTGCATCTCGGGTCACCTTCATTCGAGGTAACAACCTATCGAGAAAAAAAACCAAAAATTAGCAGTGCATAGTAACTTTCTCGGGCCTCCTCTTAGGAGAAAAATAGCCCAAACATGAAATTTAGTCTGAAAATGTATATTATAGTGACAGTGGCAGAAGTAACGTGAAAATAGTGTTTTAACAAAAAACCCAGAAAGCAAGAGTTTCCTGTAAGATCCAAAAATAAACATAAAATATGCTAGAGTAAAAAGGAACTCCTGAAAAGACTTGATCATGTGAAAGGAGGTTGATCTGACTCCACTAAGCCTTCCATTCCTACTTCTCGTTTCCTCTAGCTGCCCAGAGCTTGATGTACACCATCCTCAGAAAAGAATTCTGCAACATCATTCATTTCCCTGTAGATGTGACATAGATCAATGTAAGAAAATGAGTGTTTCAATAACCAGCAAGCATCAAGGATTGGACGTAATATATAATTTGAGCAAAAAATATCCTTATTAAACCATTTTATGATGTTGAGGGAGTCCCCAAAGATCTGAGCCTTTGTAATACGTAAATGAGTGAGCCATACGAGTAGATGTAGGGCTTTATTTTCAGCGTAGTTGTTTATTCCTTGTCCCAGACCTACAGAAGCTTCCAGTCTTCTAGATTGAGACAAATGGATCACGATCCCTGCCCCACACTGATTTGCTGGGACTAATGCGCCATTAAAGTATGGCCAACGCATATCTCCTTTGATTTCTTCTGGGGTTACTACTCTTTCTTTTAAAGAGATCCCTTTCTCTTGGAGGCGAGAGTAAATGGCTGCTCCATTCTGAGCAACTGTCTGGAAGGGGGTATCTATGTCCATGAATATCGCATGATTCCCTGGCCAGCGAAATTCCCCATATGGTGATTAGAGGTATATATTTTTGTTTGTCCTTCTGACTCCCATTCCACCATCGTAGCCATGCCTCCTTAATCGAAGGTCCTTCCCATTGAAGAGAGCATCCCGTGATAATGTGCATCTCTTCCCATACCTTTTTTGTATAAGGGAATTGTAAAAATAGATGATCTTCGATTTCTAAATTCTGTTTGGAAAGAGGACATCTCCTTGATCCTCTTTTTTCCTTTTCTGAATATTATCCTAGGTGGGTATCTTACTTTCCAACAGGCACCAAAAAAATAGTTTGCCTTTTGTGGGACAACTCAATTTCCAAATAGGTTTATGCCACCAGTCAGCTTCGTTCCATTTTTTCTTCTCCATGAGATGCAGATATCTAGGCTTTGGGGAGTAGAGGTCTTTCTGGTCAAAACCCCAGCTGAGGGTTCTAGTTCCTCCCTCAAGTGAACATTCATTATAAAAAGCTCCGCAATATAGACTCTCCAATTTTCAGCCAAAATAGGGTCCAGTTATAGGTCTTTCTCGTCTTGCCATCCCTGCTCCTAGATAGTTGAGTCTTCTGGCTTGTTTACATGATTAAGGAAGATTGTCCCTTTGACCTCCACATGAGCTCTGCATCCCTCTAGAAGAAAATAATACCTGTTGCATCCCACCCAGGGGTGTGACCCTACTCTAATTTGTTCTCCATTTCCAACTTTTCATGTTAGCCCTTCTTCGTTCAGATCCACAACCCCAAGAGTAGCTCGTCATACCATCAACCCTTCCCTTGTTGACTTGTTGGGGTTCCACACCCATTCGATCACATCTCCAAGTTCTATGTATTTTCTTCTCATAATAGTGGACCAGAGAGAGTCCTTTGTTATGAGAGCCCATCCCATTTTTGCTACCAAAGATTTAATAAAGGATGGCAATTTCTTTATTCCCCATCGTCCCCTTTCTTTGGGGCGAGAAATTTTATCCCAAGTAACCCAGGATAATGAACGATCCTCTTTGATTCTTGACCACAAAAATTTATGGCATATTTTCCTTATACACTCTAGAATTCCCCTCGACATCCAGGAGAGAAGAGCCTAGTAGATAGGGATTTCCATTAGGACGGATTTTATAAGGGTGAGTTTCCCTGCCCTAGACAGCCATATGAAACTCCATTTCTTAATCTTTTTTTCAATCCTAGCAACCATCCATAGCAAGTCTGTGATTCTGTAGCTGTCTGGCTTTAACAAGAAACTAAGGTATTTGAGGGGTTCTATTAGCTGATTAACCGAAAAGGGGAGGGATTCCATGGAGTACCTAGTTTCATCCTCCGTCAAGCCTGTTACCATAATGGAAGATTTAAGGTGATTAATCCTCATACCTGTGGCTTTAAGAAAAAGGGCTAAAGCCTCATTCAGATGAGTAGAGTCCCTTCGAGTTCCGTTTCTGAAGAGAAGAATGTCATCAACAAACAAGAGATGAGTGATTTAGAGATTGTTAGCAACCTACACTCCCCTTATATCGCCCCTCCTTTTAACTTCCATAATCACTTGGCTGAGGCCTTCAGCTGCTAGTAGAAACAAAAGAGGGGAGAGGGGGCAACCTTGTCTCATACCCCTTTCATTTATGAAGAAATTAGAGGCAGCCCCATTTATCGATACTGCAAAACTGACATGGGATATGCAACTCATCACCCAACTGATAAAACTGCAGTTCAACCCCAGATGAGTAAGGAGGAGTCTAATATACAACCAACTGATTTTATCATAAGCCTTAGAAAGGTTGATTTTGATGATTATTCCTTTCCTACCCTACTTCTTCATACTATGGAGAGCCTCTTGTGCCACCCCTATGGCTTCGCGGATCTATCTTCCTTCCAAGAAGCCAAATTGCTCCTTGAATATGTGCTTCGATAGGAGAGGTTTAAGTCTTTCTACTATGATTTTAGAAATAATTTTTTATAGACAGTTGCAAAGAAAAATAGGCTTGAAGTCTTTGAAAGAAGACAGAGAGTCCTTCTTAGGGATTAAGGCTGGGAAGGTAGAGTTCATAGAATCCGAGATTGCTCCACTTAGCCTGGAAGCCTCCTCAACTGTTGTCAGGTCGTCCCCCAGAGATTCAAAGAAATGCTAGAAGAATTCCATAGTCCATCCATTTGGTCCCGAGATTTTATCCCTTTTCATATCCTTTAATATTGCTTCAACTTATTCTTTTTTCATTGGTGTATTAAGAAAAAGCAGACGTTCTTCGTCCATATAACTTGGAAAGAGTTGTGCAACTTTTATCACTTCTACACTAGTGATTTCCCCTGGGGTTTTGTACAGTTCCTTAAAATGTTTGTTCCCCAAGGAGGCAAGGCCTTCAAAGGACGTGATGCTCGTTTGTTCCTCATATTTAATTTCCCAGATGGTATTAGATATTTTACTTCCCTTCACATAGTTATGAAAGAACTTGGCATTTTCATCCCCTGCTACGGGCCAAATTGCTCTGCTCTTGAGTCTCCATTCCTCCTCCCTTACAAGCAGTATCTTTCTTCGTTCAATTTCTAGGTTCTTAATACTCTCACGGTTCTCTTGAGTCTCATATCCATCTTCTATCGGGTCCTCCAATTTTTCCAATTCCTTTCCAATCCAAATTAACCTGGCCTCCTCATCCTCCTTTTTATTGTTTGCCCATGTCTTGGTGGCCTTTTTAATTTTTGATAGATTAGATAGGAAAGAAGCAGTGACACTAGGGGAGATATCCTGGGAGAAAGGTTCCCAAGTGGACTTAAAAAGGGTAATGAATGATTCCTCCTGCAACCAACCCGAACTAAATTTGAATGGGACTCCTAATTTGGAGGATCTTCCTTTGAGCTCCAAGAGAATGGGGTGGTGATTCGAATCCCCTCCTTCCCCAATCGATTGTATTAACAAGGGAACTGAGTCCACAAGGCCGTCCTTTAGTAGGAATCTATCCAATCTCATAGCGACCCTCTCCTCCCCAGTATGCCTACTCCTCCAGGTAGGCCTCAACTTGATAGGTTCCAAGTCCAGCAGTTTTCTTTCCGAGATACAGGAAGAGAAAAAAAATCTATCAGAGGGTCCGATCGTGATGACGGTCCCAAAGACTCTGCCATTCCCAAAGAGAAATTCAAATCTCCTCCCAAGATGAGGTTAGGGAGCAAGAGGATGGGTTTTTTCCTTGGATTTGTTCAAAAAACTTCCCGATCAAGGTAAGGCCCATAAATTTTGAGTAGAGTAAAAGATCGGCCCAGTTCAGAGGAGAAGAGATCTAATGCAAGAATCTGATTCATACCCCATGAGGATAAAATTTGAAAGGTTCCAATGATGTACCCCAAATCAACCCTTCCTGATCTACCTTTTGCATCAAGGCATAGAAAAAACTAGCCCGGGCATAATTTTTCTAAAGAAGATTTCACATCTTCTCCCTGTCCCAGAGTTTCTTGTAGCATGATCATATCCGGTTTATAAGAATCAAACAGGGCCCTAAGGGATATTTTTTGGGTTTACTAGCTAACCCTCTGTAATTGAAATACATAATGATCATGTCTTACCATCCCCTGGGGCTTGTGATGCTCTAAGCATCCCTGAGAGAGTGAGTTTTTTGAAATATGCTATTTCCAAATTCGCCTGTACTCGAGATTTTGATAAATTATACTTTATTCCCCTCTATTTGCGCCCAGAAGGAGGTTCACTAGAGATCCCGAGACCCCCAAAAACTTTTAGGAGAGAGTTTTTTCAATCACGAGATCAAAGATTATAAGGGCTGTGCTCACCGAGGTGCAAGGGAAGGGGCATAGGGGGGGAGGGCATAGAGAGGAGGGGGGAGGGAAATAATCATGTTGTCCGAGATTAAATCAGGAATAGGGGCAATGGACTGAGAGCTCAAATTAGGAGACAATTTGGAGGGACCAGGCTTAGCTGCAATTTCTATAAATTCAGAAACTGAAACTGAAAAAGAAGAGTTGGATTTGGAGATGGTACCCTCCAAATATTCCATTGTATTTGATGTAGCATCTTCCGGAGCTGCCTCACTCTTTGCTTCCACTCCCTAAATAGACTTCTCGATATGCTCTGGCTCCATTGAAGAGATCAATGGTTCATGTTCTTATAGGAGAGAATTTATATGTGCCTCTAGCCCTCTTCCCATTTCCTCCTCCGAGCTTTCTTCAGAATGAGAGATCTCGTTGTCTTTCCGGCTGGCTGCCTAAGGTCTTTTCTTCTTATATCTTTTGCACATCGGGAGAGGGAAAAATTTCATCATGTGCCCATAGGAGTGACATCGATGGCATCTAAATGTAAGTTTCTCATAATCTAGAGCTTGGATAAAAGACCAGTTCCTGTAATGTAGCTGAATTGCTTCAAAGAGTCCTTCCTGAGGATTGAGGTGGACTAAAATTCTTGCCACTCCTATTCTCCTATCTGAAGATGAGACATATCGGCTTCCAAGTAAAGTCCTAGCTCGTTCCCGATATCCCTAAAAATATTCGGAGTCCACAATTGATGTGGGAGACCTAGAAATCTGACCGATATAGGGAGATCCGACACTTTTTCCTTCTGAGCATCAAATAAAGGGGACCAGTGTTTGAATACGATCGAGGTGCGCCCAAAGTGCCTCTGCTTCTCAGGCATCCAAGAAGCAGATTTGGCCGCTTTAAAATTCACCATAAACCAACCATTTGAGAGGTTTAGAATCCTGTATGATGGGTCTAGAACAATTTCCCAAGCTTTGGATGCCCCTTCCATAATATAATTGGCCGATAGCTTCTTTCCATTAGCCCTACTGACGAGGGTTGACTTTGCCATTTCCATAGCTTTGTCCACCATCACTTCCACTCCCAGCCTGAGGTTTGCAAGTTTATCCTTGTGTCTTACTCCTTTTTTCTTCTTTCGGATAGAGTCTGAATCTTCTGCATTATTAGATGACCCAAATGAGTGGTTTGGCAGCGATACCTCCTCAGTAGGTTGTTGTGGCACTTGCTTCCCTTTCGGTCTAGTACTAAAAAATGAAAGAAGTTTCCCCCTACTTGACAGTATAGGATGAGAAATCCTCTCAGAGAGAAGGGGCTTGGAGATCTGACCCTTAGGAGCAGGTGTCGGATGATACAAAAATTCTATCTGAGGGTGTGCAGATGCCACTTTCCCTGCTTAGTGCCCCACCGAGATTGCTTCAGCATTGTGATCCCTGCCAGAAACCCTAAGAAGGTGGTGCAAAACCAGTTCTCCTTTCTTTACGCTTGGCGAAAGTGTCCTTAAGATTCCCTCCGCATTGGTAACCAGACTGGAAATTCCTCTTCCAGATCCTGAAAAGAGATCGCTAGGAGTGTTCCAAGAATGATTTTTGCTAGCGCAACTATAGAAAATGTCTTCCAGTCCACCGGTCTTGATATAAGTATTATGCATGTCAAGGCTTTCTTGGGTAGCTTTTACGAGTTGGGGTCATTTATTTATCCCTGAGAGGTTCCCTGTAAACACCACTTATCTGACTGACATCTGATCCTTCCCCTTTAGCCACTCACTGGGGCACCCTAGGCTACTTACCAGTGTCTCCCTGGCCTCTCCACACAGGCTCAAACCTCCACTGAGATAGCTTCCCTTCCCAGCTGGACAAATGAACTCTCGCATACTCTGAACATTCACCTCCTTTCCCCACATTTGCAGCATATCCTCCAGCCCAAGGTCAAAATCCACCTTTTCCGAGCCTCAACCCATTATGATGCTTCAAGGATTACCTTGGGGTTAACTATAAGAAGAGGAAAAAAAGCCTCACACCTCTGCCTATCTCCCTAAGATAAAAAGAAAAACACTCCCAAGAGGGAGTTAACCCCGTTTTGCACAGACACCCACCAGGTAAAAAGAGAAACCCTAAGATAAAACCCTAACCACAGATCCTAATGACCAGAGAATGCGATTAGATGGGTGGCTAGGGCCTGTAGATTTACCTTAACCGCAGAGAAGCATATACCACTTCCTTGATCGCTTGAGAGTGTTAAAAATGCTCCATGCTCCTACCGAGGGTAAAAACTGGATTTGCAAAAACAAGGACCGTGAACAGAGCTGTCGTGACCTTCACCAAAAACATAAAATATTTTTCCCCTTCCCGATCTAGCTGATCATGACTGTCGCCTCCCTCTGACAAGTCACATGCATGCTGCCTGCATCGTACCCCTCATGTCCGCAGCCCCACGAATCTATATACAAGTGTCTTTTTCCATGTCAAAACATGGCCCCTCCCTGACCGAGAAGGCCATGGGGGAGCTCACTCCTTCCAATCTGACCTAGGTGTACACCATTGGTGATAGATTAAGCTTTCAAGCAGTAAAACCTAGATGACAGCCCTACTTGCAGAGCCTGCCTCAAAAAGGGTGTGTCAAATAATCCCTTTAATTTATTAATTATTTGAGTTTATAATATCAATCCCTTAGGTTTATAAATCCTTTGAGCTTATTATTATTATCATGGTTTAACATTATGATTATATTTAATATTATTCATATAATCAATATTAGCAATATATTATATTGTTAGTATAAAGTTAATATACTATATTATATATACACTTACGATATTATATTATTAATATTATATATTATTTATATATTATTTGTTTTAGGTTTTATAATATTTATCTTAGGGTTTATATGTTGGGTTTATAGTATAAATCCTAAGGTTTATAATATTAATCCTTGGTTTTATTAATGCATTAGGTTTATAATAATAATAATAATACCTTGGGTTTATTAATCATATGAGTTTATAATATTAATAATCACAAGGTTTTATAATATTAATCCCTTGGACTTATAATATTCATAATATTTTGGGTTTATAACATTAATCCCAAGGGTTTATGAGATTAATCCATTGAGCTTATAATATTACTAATTTCTTGAATTTATAATATCAATATCTTGGGTTTATTAATACCTTATGTTTATAATATTAATCCCTTTAGTTTATTAATCTCTTATGTTTATAATATAAATGTAAATGATTTATAATGTTAATCCCTTCGATTTTTAATATTAATGCAATGGGTTCATAAAATTAACCTTTTAAACTTCCTTAGGTTTGTTAATCTATTAGGTTTATAACATTAATCCCTTAAGTTTATTAATATTTTGAGTTTATTATTATTATCATTGTTTATCATTATCATGAACATTATTATTATAGTTAATATTACTAATATAGTATATTATATAACTTAATCCTTTGGTTTTATTATTATTATTATTATGGTTTATCATTATCATGATCATTATTATTATAGTTCATATTATTAATATACTATATTATTATGCACAGAGGTGCTCTACAATACAGTATAGGGTACATGTGTAAATGTAATGTGAGAAATGGGTAATGTGAGAAATGTAAGGTAAACATTTGACTTGCCTGAGTATAATGCATATGTGTAGATGTAATGTGAGAGATGTAAGGTAAGAAATGTAATGTAAGTAAACATTTGAAATGCCAGAGTATATTTAAGAACACTACAAAAAGAGGTATTGTAAATAAATAAAAATATAAATCAACAAGAGGTATGGTAAATAAAAATTAAAACCACTTTTTATATTTACTCCAGAGGTATGGTAAATATTTAAAATATAAATAAATTGGAGGTATGGTAAATGAGGTTTTATTTAGGTGAAGCTTATGGGCCAAATACCATGATAAATAAAAGAGGTGTGGTAAATAAATATAAATATAAATAAACATGGTAAAAAAGTAAAACATCTTTTTATATTTATTTCATACTCCTCTTTCTTTTTACAAACATGTTTTATTTAGATGAAGCTTGAGGGCCAAATATCCTAATATTAATATTAAAAGGTAAATATTCATAATATTATTAATTATAATATTCATATTAATATATTATAATATTAATATGATTAAATTTAAAAAATTTGAATCCTGAAGGTTTGTATTTGAGTACACTACATGCATTGACTATCTCAGGTAAACACGTAAAGGTAAATGTAAATGTAAAAGTAATGTTTAACATTTAATATTTAATCTAATTAATGAAAAATCCCTTATCTCCATATATATATATATATATAACACAAATAAAGTGTAGAAATTATATTTGTGACTAAGCATCTCTGTGATAGTGCAAAGTGAAATACTAGCAATTTCATCATATGTTGCAAAGGAAACGTTGTAGTATAGAGGAAATGCTCTCACATGAATTATGCATGATAGCTACAATTACAGAGAGTGAACAACATGATTGGGCTATTCACTTACATAATTTGGTTACAACTACATATGTTAATATCATTTTTAGATATGTATAATTTCTTTGGTCTTAAGATGAAATATCATCATTCAAGAAGTTTAGAAAATGAGGTGTTTGATTAGTATAACTCTTTCTTCTCTAAAAACACCAAAAAACAAATTTTCAATAAGAAAAAAGGAAAATACATCTAAACCACAAAGAATAACAACTCATCTATATAGTTTATATGATATTTATTCAAAGTATTTTTAAATATATTTTTAGTCTATTTTACTTTAAATATATTTTTAGTTTATATGAAATAAACTAAAGTGAAAAAAAATTACTCTCATAAATTCGATTTGATTAATAGCATTCTAATAATTTACAATAGAATAAAAAGAAAATTGTTACTTTATCTTAGACACAATAATGCAATGCTTTTAAGTGTTTCTTTGTGGAGTATAGATGCCTAATTTGTAATATAAAAAAACACAATCTTATTGTGATATGATTTTGAAATCCATTACTATCAATAAACGACAAAAAGACAAAAAAAAGTGATAAACAATACATTAAAAATAATTAATGTAAAAAAATATAAATCATGAAAAAAAATTGTGGTATATATATATATCAATTAAACGTCAACATATTTCTAAAACAGTGCTTAACATATAAATTAACTATTTGACCTTATTACTATTACCTTTTATTTATATAAATTAAGCAAATCCTTTATATAAATTTCCATAAATTTTGAATTGTAACCATTAACTCAGACATTACATAAATATGACAGCCAGCTAAAATAGAAATACGCCTTTGTATCCATATGTTTGACTCATTTATCTAAAATATAAATACGCCTTTGTAGATATGTTTCCCTAAACTCGGACAACGAAAACATTCTTGTGTATATTTTTCATTCATAATTTAATTAGACATAACTTCACTACATTTAATGCACCACTACATCTTATGCCTATTATCTTTATTTGTATAAATTTTTAAATACTTTATATAAATTTCAAATTTTCTGGATTAATTCAAACATCACGTAAATAAGACATCTCTCTAGGATAGAAATACGCCTTTCTATCTAATTTTGTCGCATTTATCTAAAATGTATGTACGCCTTTGTAGCCTTGTTTGCCTAAACTCATATAAGGCAAAAATTCTTGTGTATGGAAATAATAGGGCAGCCCAATTTTGATAATCTAGAGATACACTTAATGAATAATTACGAAAGCTAATCCATTAAATTTTCCTCAGCCAAGAGTATCAAGTATATTTATATACGGATCATAAAATACAGTCCGTACAGGGTGGTAGATATTTATTCCTTGTCTCTCGAAATTCAATGGCACTCCGCAGTGTCATGGAATCGACCGAATAGGTAATATAAAGAAGAATGTGTTCCTTGTTTGGAATCCATTGCAGGTCGAATAGCCAGCTCAGCCCTATACTGATATAATAAAGCCTTAACACTACATATGAATAGATAGCAAATGACTTTTATTCTCCAACTTTATCCCTCATTACTGTTACGTGCTAAAAATCTGATTTAATACGATGAGGAGTCCCATGACTAAGGCTTGATCGATACCGGGCTGCATCACAAGGCTTAGAACGTCTTCCCTAACATGATCTCTAGTTTGGCTACTTTTCGTTTTTCCTGCGCCATTGAATAAGTGAATGGATAACACTGAGATGTGGATTTCACTAACCCTATGAGAAGGAACATTATGGAATAAATCAAATTATGTTTTATTCGAGAAGAGAAAACCTAAGCGATAATCTGTCGAGAAGAGCCGAATACTCTGAATGAGGAGCTTGGATTGCAGAGGGATACCTCGATTTCATAGTCACAAAGCTTTGTATTCTATTTCTTTGTAGGGTTTAACACTACTTTGGTAGAGGGTTTTCTAGAGAAGAGAGTCAACACCAACTTTATAACGCTAAATACTGGCTTAATCCCACACCCATAGCCATCCCCTCTGTATGCTTCCCATCGATCGTTAAAACTTAATCTCTACTCAACGCACAAACAAAATCAAACCACATGTAAATCCATAAAATGTGTTCACAATTCAAGATATTGAAGTTGTGCAAATTAAGTACCTTTTGGAGCAAAGTGGGAAGCACATTCCCTGCAGCCTCCATGACAAAGCGCTGGTGTCTTGCATCATATGCGTAATTATCGACTCTGAAAACCATGTTTCCAGAGGAATCAAAGACTGTGTAGCCACTGCCATTGAATACCAAGATTTCTTCCTCACAATGAAGGTGCTAGGAGAATTTTTGTGTGCAACAAAACTTGTCGTCAATGATCATTAAAACATGGCCGTGTCAAGTCGAGGAAGAAAGGGGGGCTCCCGGATACACTTGATGCATCATTCTTTCCTACTAGTTTTTTTGAAGTATTGATGCCTCGTCTACACCCTGAAATTCCACGAAAAAGGGGTTGTCGATCGAGGCATGTGTGTATAAATAATTGCCGTAGTCTAAAAAATAACAGAATGGCTTAGAATTCGGTAGAGATTTTGAAAAAATCCGGCAAAGATTTTATCAGAATCTTGTTTATAGTTGTTAAACTTCAGTGTTTTGGGTGTCCTAAGCGTTTTTCATAGTGTTGAATTCATTTCCACTCTCAAAAATGGATTCCAAACACTGCAACTACCTCATTTTTGAATTTTATTGAACCGGATTCCTGCCAAAAACTGTTGTATGGCTATTATGTTGCTTGGGTAGACAACTTCTAAGTAATTTATACAAGACAATGAATAAGTATTTATTCCTCATTAGTGTTGGTGTGTACAAGCTCCAACGCTATGTACCGAGCATTCCCGCCACACAAGTCCGTGGATTTTCGTTGTGATCATATAACTGAGCTAGAATGAAGTAGATTATTTCTCAAACGGTTTCTCTATAACTGATTAATAATAACAATATTTAATCCTAAGGTACACACTATTTAAATCGTCTAACATCAAAATAAATGGTGCACAATGGTACACGTAGAAGTTTGGGAGCGTTGTTGTCAAAGACGGATACTTTACAACGTAAATATTTGTGAGAAAGGATTTCGGGAGTGTGCGGAGTGGAAAATAATATTCCTTGCATGAAACCTTGCCCAACTCTGAAACAACGCTGAAACAAAGTGATTTCAAGAATCTATTTCTAAATGTGTAAAAAAACATCCTAGATCCATCTTTACTTCAAATTTATCAAGCCCAGAGACAGATCAAATCTTTGGAGGTGCAAACCTTTCCTCAAGTTTTGCACTCAAAAAAGTGGTTTTCACCTCTAGAGATTTGAGACGCTATATGGTACATGTGTACATGTAATGTGAGAAATGTAATGTAAAAATTTGGCTTCCGAGTATAAGACACATGTGTAGATGTAATGTGAGATATGTAAGGTAAGAAATGTAATGTAAGTAAACATTGAAATGTCGGAGTATATTTAAGAACACTAAAAATAAGGTATTGTACCATTTTATATTAATTCACGTTGAAATATTTTATTCATAACTCACATTGGATATTTTATCTCTGTAAAATTGTATTATTTAAGATAGAAATCGAAATATTGTATTTATTACTTGAAGAGTGAAAGTGAAATATCAACAACTAAGCTAATTGTTTTGTTAATATATTTTTAATTGTTTATTTTATTTTTGTTTATTTTTTTGAGGACGTGACATACTTACACATGTCCCTCATACTGGATTGTAGAACCATCATAGATCCATCTAAAGCATGGATCTAACATGAGTGGAGAGGGATCAAATTTCTTTTGTTGCAAACTTACTTTAGAGTGCAAAAAACAATGTGTAACATTTTACCGTTTAAATTACATTTTTGAATGCTATAAAGATTACATAACATGTGTATTGAACCATTTTATAATAATTCATGTTAAAATAATTTATTCATAACTCACATTGGATATTTTATCTCTGTAAAATTATACTATCTAACACAGACATCGAAATATTGTATTTATTACTTGAAGAGTGAAAGTGAAATATCAAAAACTAAGCTAATTGTTTTGTTAATAGATTTTTAATTGTTTATTTAATTTTTGTTTTTTTTTGGCAGATATGAGCGAAATTCTTTTCTATTATTTTTTTTGAGGACATGACATACTTACACGTCTCTCTCATACTGGATTGTAGAATGACCCTCTCGGCTCAATAAAAAGAGTTTTTATTTTTTACCATACCTCTCATTTATTTATATTTATATTTATTTACCACACCTCTTTTATTTACGATGGTATTTCGCCGAAGGCTTGGTATATACTTAGATGTATACCTCTCTATAGCTTTTTTATATTTATTTATTTACTATACCTCTTTTGTAAATAAGGTATTGCCCCATAGTATTTAGACCATGGTATTAATAATAATTTGTTCCATGGTATTTGGCCCATAGGCTTCACCTAAATAAAACCTTATTTTTTAGTTTTTGTAAATATGAAAAGGTTTATGGAGTAAATATAAAATGAGGTTTTATTTATTTACCATACCTCTAGCCTATTTATATTTTTATTTATTTACCATGCATCTAGAGTAAGTATAAAAAGAGGTTTTATTTATTTACCATACCTCCTAATTATTTATATTTTTATTTATTTACCATACCTATGGAGTAAATATAAAGAGATGTTTTAATTTTTATTTACTATACCTCCGCTTTATTTATATTTTTATTTATTTACTGTACATTTTTTTTAGTGTTCTTAAATGTACTCGGGCATTTAAAATGTTTACTTACATTACATTTGTTACCTTACATCTCTCTCATTATATCTACACATGTGCATTATATTGTGACAAGTCAAATGCTTACATTACATTTCTCACATTAAGTCTACACATGGACCCTATTCTGGGTTGTAGAGAGCCTCAAATCTCTAGAGTTGAAAATCTCTTTCTGGAGTGAAAAACTTGAGGAAATGTTTGCACCTCCAAATTTTTGATCCCTCTTTGGGCTTGATAGATCGAGAGTAAACATGAATCTAGGCTGGTTTTTTACACATTTAGAAATAGATTCTTGAATCAATTTGTTTCAAATTTGTTTTAGAGTTGGGCAAGGTTTCAGGAAAGGAATATTATTTTCCACTCCACACACTCCGAAAAACCTTTCTAACAAATATTATTTCACTCTTAGCATTGTCCCAAATATGCTTCCTCACAAATACAATTTTGATACTTTATTTGTGTTAAATTTATATATTTAGGGAGAGAAGTGACTTTTCATTAGGGCGACATTAGATTAGTTAGATTAAATATTAAATATTAAGTTTTAAACATTACTTTTACATTTAGATTTAAATTTATGTCTTTACGTGAAATAGTCAAGGCTTGTAGTGTACTCAAATACAAGCCTCCGTGATCCAAATTTATTAAATTCAATAATATTAATATTATAATATATTAATATGAATATTATAATTAATAATATTATTAGTATTAATTTTTTAATATTAATACTAGGGTATTTGGCCTTGAGGCTTCACCTAAGTAAAAAATGTTTGTAAAAATAAAGAGGAGTATGGAATAAATATAAAAAGAGGTTTTATTTTTTACCATATCTCTACCCTCTTTACACATTTTACCTTGGATCTTTGTATTCTTTTACCATTCAATTAAAATCGTCATTCAAGATATTTAATCATCTTTATTTCCAAAAAGATAAAATTCAAGTCTTACTAATCAATAACCATATTCGTTAACAATTCAAATGTTTTTTTGTAAAAGTGTAGTTATCATATTTAAAAATAAAACAAGGTGTTAAATCTCCCCCCTCTTAAGGCAAACACCATCCTTGGTGTTATTTATCATGAAAAAAGTTTAGGATATACTTGAACATAATTTTCATCCTCCGAGGTAGCCTCCTCTGGGCCAAAGTGTTTCTAGAACACTTTAAATTTGGAGATGACTCACCTTTGGAGAGTTATTTCTCTCTAATCGAGGATATGTTGAAGTTGTACCACGAACTCACTATCTAGTTCTAGTTAATTTAATTAAGACCCTTTTTTATTGTAACCCAAAATTTAAACATGACTTACATGTACACTCGTCCAATGTATCACAATTTTGGGGTCATTTATGTATCACTTCAAAATATGGAACAGTTCACAATATTTGGGAGCCATTTTGGCACAAGTGTTCAATCTTAAAGCGCTTTTATTTGGTTTTATTCTTATGTACACATGATAGCCCACCTCCAATTCCTAGAAAGTTCTTTTCCAATCTACGTATATCTTTTTCCTGTCTTGAGTTGCTTTTAAATTTTGTCTAACGTTTTTCACTTACCACTCCATTTCCTCCAACATATCTGGGCTGAGCATCAATTTGGTTTCCGGCTTCCTCCAATTTATGGGGGTCTGAAATTTTCTTTCATATAATGCTTCGAAAGGGCTCATCTTTAGAGATTCTTGATATCCATTATTATAAGAGAATTTGACCATATTTAAATATTCCTCCCACTTTGTGGTTTGTTGAATCACATACATGCGTAACCTATATTCCAATACCTGGTTCACCCTCTCTGTCTATCTGTCAGTTTAAGGGTGATAAGAATTAATGAGATGGATTTGTGTTCCCAAACTAGTAAACAGTGCCTTCCAGAAAGCTGTTGTAAAGTTTACATCTCTACCAGAGATGACGATTCTTGGGATAGTGTGTAGCTTGAATACTTCTCTCATGAAGATGTCAGCAATCTATATAGTCTTCTAAGTTGACTGTATAGGTATAAAATGAGCCACCTTACTGAGTCTCTACAACACCACCATTATTGAGTCATTGTGTCTTTTAATTCTTGGTAATCCTCTGATGTCCATTCTGGTACATGAATAGGCTGAAGTAATCCAACTGGATGTTAGTGCTCCACTTTAACTCACTAACATTCCAAGCACTTGGTCAAGTATTTAGCAATGTCCGTACGCATTCCGAGCCAAAAATAGTCATTCCTAATTGCTGTTAGCATCTTTTGATATCTGAGATTTCCTCAACATTTTTAAAATAGATCAATATATCATCAATTAATATTAAAAAAAAATTATCTAAAAATGGGTGAAAGATACCGTGCATCATGCTCATGAAATTTGTTGCTGCATTGGTTAGCCCGAATGGTAGCACCACAAATTCATAATCTCCATACCTAGTAAAAAAAATTGTTTTGGATCATATGTATTCATCCTTAATATGTATTTGGTGATACCAAGATCTCAGGTCAATCTTGGAGAATACCATTGCGCCCTTCACCTGATCAAAAAATTCATCTATATGTGGCAACGGGTATTTATTGAAGATCAAAGGGAAGAATATAAGGCTCGAGGTTCACATGGTTTCATGAACACTTTCTTCAAGTATGGATGGAATTTCATTAAAGAATTTTTTTTTGAGCTGACAGAGGAGTCCCACTCATTGAAAAGAATATTTCTTGCCTTCAGCATCACTTTTCTAATGTTAATCCCAAAAGAAAAAGGTGCTTCAACCCAACATAGATTTTATCCAACCTCTCTTCGCAATGTCATTTGAAATATCATAACAAATATCATTTCAAATCATCTTAACCTATGATACCTATCCTAATTTCTCCAGAGAAAATGGGATATGTGGAAGGAAGACAAATCCTAGATGGGATAATCGAAATGCATGAGATAATATACTCTTTGAATATATAAAAAAAAAACTAGGCATTCTCCTCAAGCTTTATTTTTCAAAATAATTGGACAAACTAAGCTAGGATTTACTGGAAAACATGCTCCTAGCATACAGTTTCAATCAAGAATGGGTAAAATGGACATACTTTATCATTTCCTCTTCCTTCTTCTATTTTTTTTGAAATGGATCCCCCTCAAACCTCTTTGTACCTTCGAGAGGAATTCGCTAAGGGGGCCCCCTCTTTCCATTTATATTCATTATTATGACTAAAGGCCTTAGTCACTTTCTTAAACACACCCTCTCACGCAATGATCCAAAATGCCTTAGGTTTCATGACACCCTTACTCACACCCATCAATATTTTTCTGATGAAAAAATGTTCATTTGGCATCCCTAGTAAGAGAAAAAAAATAATGTAATTAATTCCTTCATTTATTCATGGATGCTTCAGGAACCTTCGTCGGCCCAAAAAAATCCCAAATTTTCTAATTCAACATGCCCATTCCCACTCAAAATTCCATCTCGAGACTCCTTGATTTCCATGTCTCTCGTCTTAAATCAAAGTACTTGGGCCGCCTCCCTCACTGAGGCCTCCATCAAGAACCCCTCTTAGAAACAACTATTGGAAATATAAGTTATGTCAAAAACTCAATTGTTTGACCCGTGGATCACTTAATATCCCTGGGTGCTTAATCCTTATAAAAGGAGTGCCCCAAATCATGTCCCTCTATCCATTCTAAGCCTTGGAACCTTTAAAATGGGCCCTCAAGGCCATCTCTTCTCTTAGGCGTTCATTCCTCTAGCGAGGAAGAAAAAATTAGAACAAATGGGATTTAGTCAAATGGAAAATAATATTCCTTCCTACGTTAAGAGGAGACCTCATCCTTAGGAAACTGGTAGATATCAACAAGCTCCTTGGAAAAAAAATCTAGTGGAAATGGATCTCCCAAAATTCATAATAGTGGTTGTTCCTATGGAAATTCGAGTATACGTATGGACACACTCAAGATGAAATAGTTCATCACAACCATTTTCCCATAGGATCACTCATATGAAACCATGTAGTTGAGAAAAGGCTCATCATACAAGAACATGTCTTCTGGGAAGTCAAAGGTGGAGCCATAAAAATATTTTGGGTGGACCCTTAGAACCAAAATTCCAAGCATGTATAATACCCATCCCCTTCCAGTATTCCAATTCAATCTATTAACATTAAATGATAACACACTAAAAAATTTATAGGAGGATAGTCTAGTATCCTTCATAAAATGAAGGCACTCGCGAGACTGGACAAAAAAATAGCGAGTGGAATATCCCTCTACCACTTGGGAAGCTTTGAAAAAAAATGAAATCCTAACCAAGAAATGAAAGTACAAGCTGAAGTAGAGATATAAAAGCTTGGTATATTACTCAACCCAAGAATCCTATGAACTAACAATAGCATATGATATCACCCCCAAGATTGAAAGTGGAGAAAATATGGCAACATGGATGCTGGCCTAAAAATTCCACTTCTTATAGGTGTTATCGAGAAAGTGTATCCTCACATAGGATAACTTGTTGAAGAAAGGGTTCATGGGGCCATTAAAATCTTATATTTCTAATGAAAAACCAGATATAATAGATCACCTTCTCGATTTATTCCCATTTTTTGAAGAAATTTTGAATAGATTGGAAAACCACTTCAAAGGAATGAGCAGGAACAAAGGAGACGTGACCTACCCCATTGTTGAATGGGAGGACTCACCATTAAAAAATGAGGTACTCAACAAGTGTTGTAATATGGTAGCAGGTTTTGTGGTATGGAAAATTTTGCAAGAGAGAAACCAAAGGATATTTAGATTCCAAATGAATTTAGTGGGAGTCATGTGGGAAATGTAGAAAAACATGCCAAATATTTGTTTTTTATCCATGAATGGAAAAATAAATATATTAAAGAGAGCCTAGATTAAATGATAATAATGAAGGCTCGGGGTCTTGAATCACTTAAACATCCACCACCATCCACTCCCGAAAAATTTGTGATCCCGAGTCCATGTACATATTCCTTGCCTTAAGAAGGTTACCATAAGGTCAAATTTGACGAGGCTTCAAAAATAAATCAAGGCCCATGTGGAATAGGCAGAGGTTTCAAGAGGAATGAAGGGAATATCACAAGGATCTTTGTTAGTTGTAATGGACACAACAACAACAATGAGGTAGAATTAGAAATGATGATCCTAGGTCTAACCATAGCAAAAAAAAATTCCTCCTCCTACTAATGATTGAAGGTGAATCCCAGTTAATCATCAATTTATCTAGGAGAATTATTCATGGTACACATAGTCACTAGTGTGTTAGAGGAGGGAGGAAAGAGGAGGATTTCACACAAATAGCTGCAATCATGGAAGATTTTCCATCAATCACTCTTCATCACATGCACAAATCAACCAACAAGGATGTCGATAGACTTGCAAATGAAGGGGTGGAAAAGCATTCCTTGCTTCAAGTTTGGGATTGGTTATTTCTTGAGGAGACATCTCTCAAAAAAGATTGCATTTCCCTTGTTGAAAATAACTTGATTAACCTTGATTAATGGCTATTAAATTCTAGAGGTTGATGAGTATTGATGCCTCTGTTGTTTGTTACAACTCTGTCCAACATTCTAGCTTTGACTCTCTTATTTGATTTATATCTTTGTCTATCTCTCTCTAACATAAAATTTATAAGGATAAGTTTTGCTTCAACATTCAATCACTCATAGGACTAATACAATTCTATACATTATGTAATTTTCAGGATCTAATATAATAGTTTTACTTTACAAAGAATATATATATATATATATATATATATAATCATTTTACCATATAATTTACATTCATATTTGTAATCATTGTTTTACAAAACTTCATATTTAAATTTAATTAATCCGACCATACAAATCAAGATAGATCCATCTTAGCACTCGATCTACCAAGGGCAAAGAGGGATCAAATTTCTCAAGATGCAAACATGGTTTTGAGTGAAATAACTTGAGGAAAAGTTTACACCTCTAGAGATTTGATTCTTCTCGATGCTTGGTAGATATGGAGTTAATATGAATCTATGTTGGTTCTCAATAATATTGAATTTGAGATGTGAGAGATAGCTCCACAGTAGACATTTTGGAGTGTTAATGTTTCTAGTCTACAACAAGACCCATCATCAGGACCAAGGTAAAGTAAAAACAAAATAAAATGAGGAGATATATAGGGAATTAGATCAATGGAATAAGCCTTCAATGTGAAAGAGATGAAAAAGTTATTTATTTATTTTAAAATTATTTATATTTATTAAAAAAAAATATTTAATTTATTTTATATTAATTAAATCATCTTATTAAATCTAATAAGTTTAAAATATAAAATGTATTATAAAAAAAATAAATTGTGTTCAAATATAATTAATATATTTAAATTCAAATACATTAATATATTAAAAAAAAATAAAAAAAATATAGTAATATATTTAAAAGAGATTTTTATATATTAATATATTTAATCTTTTGAAAAATATTTAGAAGTAGTAAAAGTTAATTAGAAAATTTTAAATTATTTAAATTTAATTTTCTAACATATATATAGAATTTTTATATGCTTATTAACTAAATTAATAAATTTAAATATGAATTCTTGGTTAATTAATAAAACAAAATGTCAATGTACTAAAAGTGAATAGAATGAATTTATTATTATTATTATTATTAATTGAGTCATTATTATTGTTATTATTGATAGTACAACATTTCTCTCATATTGAGTTGATGTTTAAATGTTTACACTCATTTACGTACACTACAACATTTTAGCTGTCACGAAATTAAATGGTTGGTAAATTACCATTGGCATCAATCCATGATAAGCATCAAAACACTTACCCCATTGTAATTTCACATTCTCTAGATTAAAAATAATAATAATAATTTACTAAATTATAACTTTATTCAAAATAATAACTATTATTAATTATAAAAATAATTCATATATGAGTTAAACATATATATATATATATTATAAACAATGTAACACTACTCTTAAGTATGGATATTCATTTCACTTTACTTTAAAATACCATTATTTATCAGTACCACATGCCCGATATGACACCTGTTAATATGACATTTTCTTTAATTCATTAAGTTGAGATAAATTAATTAAAGGATATTAATTAAAACATAGATAAATCTTAACCATAGATATATCATTTCAATATGCACTAGATGCATTCCTACAACTTAGCACACCTTTTGGTCATAGTTTTCACCTTTGTTGCTTCGAGGTGTGATTGATGTTCATGAGTATTTTTCATTCATTTGGCTTGTTTTAATGGAATTTATGTGTGTGACCCATGTTTAAGTCCCGTTAATATGCATTTATTTCTCTTACCCTACTGTTCCCACACTTATCCATTTCAAGAGCTCTTCTTGGTCCTCCTAATCAGTACAAGTTGTGAAGGAAATATCCCTCTTAGCAAGCGATGAGCTTAAACTATTAATGGGCCTCAATGTTTCAATCCTACTCACCAATATTGGTGCGTTAGGTCCTCCTCAAGATCAGCTCAAAACTACTAGACATTATGAACCTCCTAAGGGTAGTCACCTTATCCTTCTTGCTTATACCGACACCGTAAATTGTGTTTTAGTCACATATACCTTGCATAGAATAAAGCACTCCTAGCTAATAGCATGGACATCTTCCACCCTCTTGTAGAGGAAAAACATGCAATTAAAATACCCTCCTATCCTCCTAAAGCAGTGAAAACCCTCCTAGGAAAAGTGGCTTCCTTTCTATGGATTCTCTCAATGAAAAGTAAATTTCAAATGGCCAAGCACCCACTGTTGATTCACACTTCACTAGCCTAGATGGAAAATTTCATTCCAAATCAATAGTGATCCCTTTTTTATCCAAATTTTTCTTTCCTTAAGGACTTATCTCCCTTTGAGAACATGAAGCCTTCAACCTTCCCTCTTCCCAATGTGATCTGCGCTGAAGCCTCTTCCTTGAAAAATTTCCTTCAAAGGATGGTACAATCTGAAGAGACAGTGAGCCTTTGACCAGTCAAATCACACTTTCCTAAAGGCCTCCTTTTTCTTTGAGCACATTGCGCACTCCGACGAAACTCCGCCCTTCTTAAGTATCCCTTACTTGAGTGCATTATGTATCTCCAAAGAAAAATAATGTTACCTTCAACCTTCAACCTTATGCCCCACAAATCTCTTGGTTTCTCTTGAGCTCACAATGCATTTTGAAATACCCAAGCCTTACCCTTCAACCTTTGGACTTGCACCATGTTCTCTCCTTAGCCCCTTATATCCCACTTCTACACCTTAGTGGTCTTACTTCATATTTCATATCTACACGCTACACCCTCCCTTGATATTTCGCTCTCCTAGTTGAGCGCAAAACACATCCTTAAGCCTTAAGCACTCAGTATTTACTCCTTGGAAATGCACCCTGCGCCGAGAAGCCTCCTTGTTTTTCCCAAGTGCACTGATAAGTCATGAACAAATGTTTACATGAAACATGTTAGAATATGATATTTTTCATACTTATGTTTTATTTTCATTAGTGATCTCAGTTGTTGGTATTCCAGAACAACATGGAAAAGATGCATCAAGATATTTGACAAAGAGGATAGTTGAAGGAATCATTCAAGAATGAAGAACACACAATGTAAAAAAATAAATAACATTGAAATCTTGATGATCAAATCAGCCCAAATGACTCCATATGATCAAATACCCTTTGGAGGGTTAATACATTAACAACATGGAAGTCGCATGAAATACCGAAGATACAAGTGGCAACATTGTCACCTCTCCATCAAGTACATGTCATCATTATCTATGATTCGAAGTCATAATTGTTAGTGACTTGTCATGTTCTCACCACATGATGATGTGGAAATCATGATGTAATTATGTAATTATTGTAAAGACAAAGAAGTGGAAGTCCAAGAGCTATGTATGTAAAAAATAGCAATATGAATAAGTCCAAAATATGTGTAATTCCAAAATTCATTTATAATTCCAAAGGTCATTAGAATTTGAGAAGTCATGTTATACACTCAAGAGTCATGAGGATACAAAACATTAGGGGATTTTTAGGTCTAAAATAGGCTTCCTAAGAAAAAGGTGCAACCAAAATAAACTTTATAAGAACCAATAATATTCAATACGATAATGTCAACCATAGTGGATGATTCACCATTTTTGGATTCAAAAAGTAAAAAGATTAAAAAATAATAAAATAATAAAACTACTTTTTCATCTCGTATTTTCAACTTATCTCCCTAAGGTTTTACTCAAATTTCGAGCAAGAGTACTCATTGGATGTAAAATTTAATCTCTTATCCATTGAGTAACTATGTTTCATACTTTTAATGGAACATGCTACAAGAAAAATGAGAAATACATGAAAAAATATGATTGCAATCATGTTTTTCATGTATTTCTCATTTTTCGTGTAGCAGGGTCCATCAAAAGTATGAAAAATGGGTACTCCTTGGATGCGGAACCAATTTTTTCATCAAACATGTGTTCCCACCCGAAATTTGAGTAAATCCATAAGGATATAAGTTTTAAATATGAGTTGAAAATGTAGTTTTTTTCTTTTTTGCCTCTAAAATTTGATGATGTAATCTAACCTTATTTTATTAATTCCACTATTTTTTTATAATTTACTTAGGAGACCCATTTTAGACCTCAAAATTACCCTAATGGGTCATGTCTCGAGTTATAAAAGGAGTGTCATTACTCAAGAAAATGAATTTTCAGCTTGGCTTCTCCCACAAGGCATTAGAGAGAGAGATAATACTTTTGGGGAGAATTAGTTGCTCTAACGCTCCACTATTGATGCAGGCTAACCTGCAAAACCCAGAATCTCTCTCTTATCTCGTGTATATAAAAATGCATCACAAACAATTGCCCAAATAAAACTTCAATTCTGGCAATTTCATACACTATCATTGCGGAAGCTCCCAATAATCAATCTCCCATGCATTTAAACCCACACTCCGAATGGCATTTAGAAACTAAACATACTCTCAATCATCCTCTATATGAATATTCATTAACATTCACTTTTGCAATGGTTTCTCTTCAACCTAATATGATGCCCACTCTCTTTTCCCCATATGGAAATTCCATTCATATTCTCATAAAACCTTCAAACTTCGTATGTAAGAGTTCTTCCATCCATGAAAAACATTTTCCATGATGTTTAAACTATACAAACTTCTCAAATTTCAAGAGTCGACCTTGGTTGATTAAAACCCAATATATAATATGCCCAAATGCCAAGATTTAACAATCAACCTTCATTCCATTAAATTATGTGTGCCTCGCCTTCAAAACAAACTTGACATTGGTTAATCAACCAACCCATTCAACGCAATAATAAACCATCGCTTCAACTAACGATTTAAATCTTCGACCAGATTCAACTTAATTAAAGACCAAAGCCCAACTTAAACAACGATCTGGCCATTCAATTAACTTACCTCTCATCCAACCAAATGGACGCAGATCTTCTTTCAAAAAATGCTCATGGCAGCTTCAATCGATCTTTGTTCTTCGATTTTAATTCTTCTTCAAATCTTCACTTTGCATTTCTCACTTGTGTTCCTTGTCGAAGACCAAATCTCATCGATTTGAATTAATCCTTCGCACAAGATCAATATTCATTGTTCTGCGCTTCATTCATGCCAATTACAGCGTTATATATATATATATATATATATATATATATATGAAACAAACGAATTGATATCTGCATTAAACTAACAATGCTTTCCTTTGAAATTAGCGCATAATTCCGTTGTCAATTCTGAACTCAACTTATCACATTGAATTTAATAACGCTGGTTTACTGTTGTGAGTTTAAAATCAATCCCAAGTCAGATCTAGAGTTGATAAACAGTTCATTCAGCTTTTAGTTAAAACACGCCTCATACCCATCTCTAAGTCGGCTCATCTTTACCGGTTTTCATTCTGGTACCTCAACTCTCAGCATTGATTTTGGCAATCATCAACAACTCGAACCAGATATTAAAACTCAAATCCTGGAAATTACTTACCTTCTCCATCGTCGAACTAACAGTATTCGCACCCTAGCTGCGTTTCCTTTTATTCAACGCTCTTCCACTTCATTCCACGCTTAGTTCTTTTCCCAAATTCGCCTCGATTCCTTGTATAGCGACTTTACACAAATAAACATTGATTCATCCCTTGACACATTCATATAATTTAATTATGATTCGCAACATGCAAAGTTTCAACCTCTGCCATCATATCACGGCTTGTCATTTTACTTAATCAAATGCCTCATTCGATTACATATCAGTCTACGCCTTTGATTTAGGCTAGCGTTGCACCATTTACCATAATTTCATTCAATTGTGCCCTTAATTCAATTCTAAACTGAATGGCATTCGAACACACTTATATGGAAAACATATACACAATTGTTTTCCTCAATTCCCAATTACAAGAATTTAAATATTTGTTTGCTCAGCAAATCACTATATAGTTCTGAAAACACACTTTTCATATTAATAAATGGGAATACTTACAAACTTTATCTTTGGCCAGATATTCAAAATTCATGGCCCTTTCAATTACCCGGAGGCTTATAAACTTGGTTGTCCAAACCTCATATCCCTCTATTCTATTATTCTACGCTCTATTTTTGCCTTTGAAATATATCAAAGATTATACAAATTTAAAATGATCTAATTTGAGTTCAATCCCTTTAATATCTCAAAAAATCCTCAAATATCTCAACACCCCTAAAGTCTAGATCTTTATCCCTAAAACTATGAAACTAATTCTAACTTAGGCTCATAATCAATCCTAAAATATCTCAAGGCTAATTTCTCTCATGTTTTCCAGTTGTTTGGAAACATTTACAAACTCTCACATATAATTAATTAAAAACATAATTTAATCACTCAAAAATAATATTAATATTTACATGAAATTTATAATTTCTCAAAAACATGAGACCCCTAGGTTTCATACAAATAAAAAGTATTTTCCCGAGCTAATGCTCCTGCATCAGACTCCCAAGGTTGAAAATGATCATGATCTCCTGATCATGTGTTTAAGTCTTTGTCCGCCTAGATCCCACACTTTGTTTTGCAACTTATCATCTATATCTGATGTCATATGCTGCTTTTCTCTAGGTCTCCATATCTTATGCTGCCTTGCTCCACTCTCTGTACTTTCACAGTCTGTTACTATCTTCATTTTGTTGCTACTTTTCTTCCTTGCTGATGTCTTCCTCTGAGACACCTTCATCATGATTCTTCTGATTAGTTCAATTTCTCTATCTAATAAATCTTCAAACTGCTGATTTATTGTTGTCTGCTGAGCTAAGACGACTTTCTCAGTTCTTACTCGTTCAATTTTTACTGTCACTTGCTAACTTCTTGCTGCCACCCAATCATCCATGCCCTCTTGTCTTTTACAACGGAAAACTTCTTCTCTGCCTTCTCCTATCAGCAACTTACTGGACTGGTACATTGTGTACTCTTTTCTGCTATCTTCATCTCTTTGCATCTGTAATTCCCAATTCTGAAATTGAGATTCTTCCTGCACCGAATTTCGACTATTCAACATCCTTTCCAGCAACATAACTTCCTCATCCCATGGATTAGATGTTTCCACAGAATTCTCACCTTCCTTCATTCGACTGCTCAACTGAGTCAAATGTTCTTCAGCACCTGCAACAACACCTGCATTCACAAAACACTTGTTAAAACAAAAATCATAAGGCATCAGTTCCCTACTTCCCTCTACCAGCACCTCAGTATGTTGTTCTAAATTTTCCATCTCCATCAGCACATCAGTATGCTGATCCAAACTTCCCAAAGAATTCTCTGAAGAATTCTCAAGACTCACAACCATTCTTTCTCTCACACCATCTGTCTCCACGATGTATTTCTTCTCTTGTTCATTGTACTGAACTCTTTCTTCTGCAATCTCTCTGTCATACTCTGAATTCTCCAACAAGTATTCCAACAATGCAATTTCTCTGTGGCATTGCTGAAGCATTTCACCATCACTTACAGTCCCTGCATTCACACAAAAACTTTCAGTTTGAAAATCACAAACTTCAACAGTCTCAATTGTTGGTTCATATACCAGCTCTTCAAGCTCATCCTCTTCTTCATTCACAAGAACTTCCTCTTGTACTGTAACAGCAAAAGCATCACTTCTTTCTTCTTCAGAGTACTTATCTCCTGAAAGACTCTTTTCCACACTTGCAACAGCTTCACAAGATTGTGCATCCCCCTTAGTAAAACCTGTAATCACATCACAATTGTCAGCTACAAAAATACACAAATTTACCTCATCTAGCTGATCCGGATTTTCCCAATAGTTCAAGAAATTATCAATGATCTCCTCCTCTGTTTCACCAATGGAAAACTCAACTTTCAACTCAGCTGCTCTGAGTTGTGTACACCCTAATTGTACATCCATCATCTGCTCGAGCTTCTTCATCTCTTCTGTTAACTGCATGTTTATCTGTTGATCTCTTTTCTGTTGTAGCCTCTACCACTTCACTCTCTTCCTCATAATCCAACCATGTCTCTAGTCTTTCACACTTTCCCGTAAAAACTCCATCAATAATTCCAGATGAACTGCTATCTCAGCTTTCTCTTTCTCATACTCTTCATTAGTCAATTGTTGTCTTATGCCATTTGCCTTGGCATCTTTCTCCCTCTTTCTACTGTGGCCTCTTTCTGAACCTCTGCTCTCTCGTTTATGACTTTCAATAGTCATCTTCTTCGCCATGAGTTTCTCACCCATGAGTTGCACTAAGCCTCTCAACAACAAACTCTCATGCTGCCACTTACCTCACCAATCCCTTCCTCCGAATCTGGTCTTTTGGTAATCACCAGTCGTTTGCTGGAACCTTTCGAGCATTTCTCCACTGCTCCTTCAGGCTTCACTCATCTGCAACTTTATTCAACCTCTGTTGAATCTTCAGGTTCTTCCACTCTATGTTAGAATCCCTTTGCCAGACTCTTTCATCACTGCACTCCAACTGTGATCTTCTTCTTCCCGCTGAGATTTCTTCGCTATGCATGTAAACCAAATTATTCAAGCATAACTTTTAAACCAGAGATAAATAATACATGTCAGTTCACCTTTTAGATCCTGTTGATCTCGCTTCCTTCCTCAACTATAGTGCATCCCTGTGCTGCCATCTTCATTAGTTCAAAATCAGACATTCATTCATCACATGCAATTAACTCAATTTAAAACTTGAATCTTCAAACAGAGATATTCCAGCTTTGATACCAAAATTAACGTAGGCTAACCTACAAAACCCAGAATCTCTCTATTAGCTCGTGTATATAAAAATGCATCACAAACAATTGCCAAAATAAAACTTCAATTCCGGCAATTTCATACACTATCATTGCGGAAGCTCCCAATAATCAATCTCCCATGCATTTAAACCCACACTCCAAATGACATTTAGAAACTAAACATACTCTCAATCATCCTCTATATGACTCTTCATTAACATTCACTTGTGCAATGGTTTCTCTTCAACCTAATATGATGCCCACTCTCTTTTCCCCATATGGAAATTCCATTCATATTCTCATAAAACCTTCAAACTTCATATGTAAGAGTTCTTCCATCCATGAAAAACCTTTTCCATGATGTTTAAACTATACAAACTTCTCAAATTTCAAGATTCGAACTTGGTTGATTAAAACCCAATATATAATATGCCCAAATGCTAAGATTTAACAATCAACCTTCATTCCATTAAATTATGTGTGCCTTTCCTTCAAAACAAACTTGACATTGGTTAATCAACCAACCCATTCAACGCAATAATAAACCATCGCTTCAGCTAACGATCTAAATCTTCAACCAGATTCAACTTAACTAAAGACCAAAGCCCAACAAAAAAAACAATCTGGACATTCAATTAACTTATCTCTCATCCAACCAAATGGATGTAGATCTTCTTTCAAAAAATGCTCACGACAGCTTCAATCGATCTTTGTTCTTCGATTTTAATTCTTCTTCAAATCTTCACTTTGCATTTCTCACTTGTGTTCCTTGTTGAAGACCAAATCTCATCGATTTGAATTAATCCTTCGCACAAGATCAATATTCACTGTTCTGCGCTTCATTCATGCCAATTACAACGTTATATATATATGAAATAAACAAACTGATATCTGCATTAAACTAACAATGCTTTCCTTTGAAATTAGCGCATAATTCTGTTGTCAATTCTGAACTCAACTTATCACATTGAATTTAATAACGCTGGTTTACTTTTGTGAGTTTAAAATTGATCCCAAGTCGGATCTGGAGTTGATAAACAGTTCATTCAACTTTTAGTTAAAACGCGCCTAATACCCATCTCTAAGTCGGCTCATCTTTACCGGTTTTCATTCTGGTACATCACCTCTCAGCATTGATTTTGGCAATCATCAACAACTCGAAACAGATATTAAAACTCGAATCCTGGAAATTACTTACCTTCTCCATCGTTGAACTAACAATATTCGCACCCTAGTTGTATATCCTTTTATTCAACGCTCTTCCTCTTCATTCCACGCTTAGTTCTTTTCCCAAATTCGTCTCGATTCCTTGTATAGTGACTTTACACAAATAAACATCGATTCATCTCTTGACACATTCGTATAATTTAATTTTGATTCACAGCATGCAAAGTTTCAACCTCCCCATCGTATCACGCCTGATCGGCTTGCTTAATCGAATGCTCCATTTGATGGCACACCATTTACACCTTCGATTCTGGCTAACACTGCACTGTTTATTGGAATTTCATTGAATTGTGCCTTACTTCAATTCTAAACTGAACGACATTCGAACACACTTATATGGAAAACATATACAGAATTTTTTCCTCAATTCCCAATTACAAGAATTTAAATATTTGTTTTCTCAGCAAATCACTATATAGTTCTGAAACACACTTTTCATATTAACAAATGAAAAATACTTACAACTCTTTTGTCCTTGGCCAGATATTCAAAATTCGTGGCCCTTCTAATTGCCCAGAGGCTTATAAACTTTGGCTGTCCAAGCCTCACCTCTCCTCTCTATTCTATTCTACCTGCTCTATTTTTCCTTTGAGGCATATCAATTTATACAAAAATAAAATGATCTAATTTGAGTTCAATCCCCTTAATATCTCAACAAATCCTCAAATATCTCAACACCCCTAAAGTCTAGATCTTTATCCCTAAAACTATGAAACTAATTCTAACTTAGGCTCATAATCAATTCTAAAATATCTCAAGGCTAATTTCTCTTATGTTTTCCAGTTGTTTGGAAACATTTAAAAACTCTCACATATAATTAATTAAAAACATAATTTAATCACTCAAAAATAATATTAATATTTACATGAAATTTATAATTTCTCAAAAACATGAGACCCCTAGGTTTCATACAAATACAAAGTATTTTCCCGAGCTAATGCTCCTGCATCAACTATTGGATCTAATGATGTTCATTGTAATCATGTATCTTGTAAATTTTTTATAATACTTGAAGCCATTCTACCAACACACTTCATGCATGGATCGTGTATGTTTCAAGAATATTATTCTAATGTTTGCAATTTATCTTATCTTTCGTATGTACTAATGTAATTGAAATATTTCAGTGAATTTGGCGCTAAACTTGTTGGAAATTTATTGTGATGATTTTAATGATCGCTTAATCTATGAGAACTATTTCCCTTGATTTTTAACAATTATTCTTTGTTTATGTGTGTGCATCTTTACTACATTAGTACTATTTGTTCTCTTTTAGAGGCTCAATTTTCTTCTTTGCGGTGAAAGAACCTTGATACATTTACAATTAAACATACCACAAGGAAAACTCTCTTGCTCAGTAAAAATCACATGGAGGCTACTCTCATGCTATTTTATGAATCTAAGGGAAATCTATAAGTTAATGGAAGCGGCATCATATTTCTTGATGGGACTTACACCAATCAATGTGAGTTCTAATTGGGACCTCATATTGGGGATATCCCATGTATGTTGGTGGGATCCAACGCCTCGACACATTCCTTGAATTTTTTACCCATGGACATTAAAAAATAAGTGCCAAATTTTTCCAAAGTATCCTAAACAGCTCAAACCAAAAATATAAAGGTATTCTCCATCATGAAAACCACCCCTTCCAGGTAAGGGTGTCACTTCCTTCCATACCTTCATTTATAGCTAATAGAACTATCCAAAACCCATATGGCATCCTCTTATTATGTTATTGTTTGAAAATTTCAAGGGTAACATATCCCTAAGGTTAATTTTTTGTTGTTGGAACTATTTTAGAGCTTATAGGTAGGAATTTTCCTTCATAAAATGGAACATTCAGGATATTAATAATTTCTAGATATATATGTGGTATGCCCGTTGAAACCCTCTACTTTAATTCCAATTCTTAATCTCTTCTAAGTGTAAATGTAGTAAGCACTGGCTCCATCTGCAGACAACACACTTTTACAGGGTGCAAGACAACTCAATCTCCAAGTTTCTCATGATGTACTTGCAATAAAAATAAATAGCTAGAATCAAGTGATGTGATGGATCCAAACTTTACAACTTCATCACCCAAGCATAATATCCAAAAATTTATTGCTCAACATATATTATTACAACTAAAATTTCTTTAATAACATGGTTTGAAACAAAATTGGAAGGAAACAACAATGATTCATATTCTAATGTTCTTTGAGCTACCCTCTTACTCTAGAATAGCCTCACAAAAAATGGATTAATAAAATGGTATGACCCTGTGAATCATGCACATTAATGTATCTAACAACCTAGATATAGGATTGAAGTGGAAAATTCCATCTCCTCCAAATAAGGTCTAAAACAACCAAAAATCCATAATATAAGAAAGTATACACTAGAAGGAGAAGACCCTCTAGCAGAGGTTATAAAGGAGGTTTTTAGTGTTATAAAATTGGCCAAAATTGTCAAAAAAACATATGCTACCATATCCGTTTCTGGTAAAAAAAAATTTGGTGGAGCTTTTAGTAGAAATTAAACACAACTAAAAAAAATGGGTGGTCGGAGGTTATTACAGATGTTTTTGCATCAGTGCTCTTATCAGGTTTTAACGCACCAGTGTGTATCAGTAGACAGTGCACCCGGGCAGTTTAGGGAGAATGCATTGGGCTTGGTGTTGATGATACAACGCATGGGGTTGTTCTAATTGGTCTTGGGATTAAAGCGGTGCCCATAGGTCGTATAAACGTGTTGGTGCGTATGCTTTTACAAATGCCCCGGTGCATCGTATCACAAAAATTCATTGAGGTTTACAATTGGTATCAGTATTCGTGCGGTGCAAATATGTCATACAAATGCACCGACGCTTATCGACACATAAATGCCCTGGTGCATACTATCACACAAATGCACTGAGATTTTTAATTGGTATCAGTATTCGTGCAGTGCCTATTGGTCATCCAAATGCACTAGTGCGTATAGACAGAAAAATGCCCCGGTGCATATTATGACACAGACACACCACAATTTATAATTGGTATCGGTATTCATGCGGTGCTCATAGGCAGTAAAATGACATCGGTGCGTATATATACACAAATGCACTGGAGCACTATACCGTACAAATGCCTCGATATTTTTAACTGGTTTTGGTATTTGTGTGGTTCCGATAGGTAGTATAAATGCACCGGTGCACTTAATAATACAAGCACACCGGTTTTCATTTTGTATTTTTTAGAAACATCGACCTGTGGTAGTGCAATTATTGTGATTGTTTTAAATTCATTATTCATCAAAAGTCGACACATATATATGTTATAACAATATTCATATGAATTAAATTTTTATTACTGCATTTGAGAACGACAATGGAGAACGCAATAGCGACAATAGAGAACACAATAGAATAAATTAACACACACACACACACACACACACACACACATATATATATATATATATATATATATATATATATATATATGAATAAGACATTCTTTGTCATAAAAAATGGGACAGTTATTGGTATCCCTTTATGTTTCAATTGGGATGCTATATCCATTACATTAAAGAAAATGTCTGATTTCATAGACATTTTTCCAAAAATAGTACAACGCCTTGCTTTTATATCCAAACATAGTGATCATCATTCTTCGCTTGAACTGATATCACTGCTAGAGTTACTTCCATGACTTGGGTTATTTTTAGAAATTTTTTGTTCACGACGTTGATTGTTTTCTTCTTCTTCACCTTCTTCCATCTACAAACATATAAATAAATTGTAATGAGTGTATATACATTGGTAAGAATAATGAAAATTGCAATATTAAATAATATACATTAATATAAATTGAAAAGAAATGACGTACCAATGCAAAAATTGACTCATATACTATACACATTCTTTCAAAACCATGTAACATGCCATCTTTCAAGATTTGATCTGTTGGCGCAATACCATACTTTGTTTCCTACAAGTTTTATACCCCATAAGAAATCATATATTTAATATAAAAGATTTATTTTTTCTATTAATTATAGACATAGCTAAGTAAAATAAGATCGATAGATTCTTACAAATTCCACAATTAAGTTCTGATATGCCAACATATACGCACAACCCATATTTAAACCAATTTCAATCAATTCCTCTGATTATTCTTCTTTGTATGTTAGCACCTGTTTGGAGACATTCAATGATTATTTTTGTAAAACAACTTAAAAATACAAAAATGAAATCTAGTTAAGTTGTTATAAGGAAGTAACAATTACTCACAAACTTAGATATCAATCATTTTCTTCCTTGTCGTCTTGTTTTATGTGTTGAATGGGTTCCATTTTCTTTTCTTTTCTGCAAGAAAATACTTGAAAATTAATATTTAATGCTAAATTGTTTATCTATTTTACCTAATGATCAAAAAATTCAATGATTACATATTACATTTGAAGCACGTTGTTGTTGAGATGGCTCCTCCAACGATGCAATTTTGTCCATTTCTTTGACCATCTCCTTGTACACCTTTTCGGACATTCCTACTAGCATATTTCTGATATTAGCTCGTTCATCTTTTGAGATTTTCATAATCTTCCTGAAAATGTAACATGACAATAAACTATTTAATTTTTATATTGATATATGTAAAGTAAGTATAACAAAAGTGATATTTATAAATAATTATAGACAAACATCTAAACTAATATTACTTTTTCATTCCTTCTTTTTTGTTGTTGTATGTTTTTGCTATTAAAAGTCTGACATGTCTCATTGACCAATTCTCTGGAAACTCTTCCTGTAGTTTACATAAAATTTGGTTCTTGGAATCATTGGATTGGTTTTTGTATTGTAAGTGGAAAGAACGTCTATACATTCATTCCACTAGATCCCTAAAACATTTGTATAAGTTTTTCCCCCTTTTTTTAACCTCCAACACCACTCCAAATGAGCTACGGAGCAATTCATTTTCATTTGCATGTTCTATTGTTTTTATTTTCTTAGAAAAAAATTCCTTTTCTGAGTTGTTGGTCCCTGTAGAACATTGAACAGAGGTTAATTAATAGAATTTTTCACACATGTTATCTAATAATTCTAATTATATTATTAATGAAAACTAAAAAATGGAACTCATTGAATGGATAGTATTTTTCCATTCACCTGATTCATCCTTTTGCAATTTTTCCATCAAGCTTATACGTTCTTCTGGTCCTAGATCAGAAATAATATTATCAAGATTTGTCATTTTGTGGCTCTGCATGATACACATTAAACAATACATATTATTTGAACTTACACATAGTTCAAAAATATTTTTTTTTGTAAAACATTTACAAAGAACTTGCCTTTTTTGCTTTTCTTGATGTGTTATCAGTATTTTTGTTACTTTATCTCTTGTCAATCATTTCTTTAAAAATATCAAACCTGTATCATATCAGTCAATGATATATTTTTAAATAAACTATCAACTTCTGAATTTAAAAAAAAAAAAAAAAAAAATCTCAAAAAACCAGTGCGCCATTCATGGTGAATGCACCGACGTCGGTGCGTGTATGTCTTTCCCATGCACCGCCAAAATAGTGCAATACACCGTATGGTTCTCTATGTCAACAAGAAGCCCTGATACATTACATTTCAATGACTGTATCGGTTAACCATCATAAAAATAATAAAATCGTCCAGTGCTAGTTTTTTTAGCATAAATCGGTGCTATATTTTACATATGGCACACTGTTAAAAAAATATTATTTTTTCACATTACTTATTCAGTTTTCTTGTAAACAACAGAGCATCGGTGTCCTACCTTACACAGGGCACACCATAAAAAATCTATTTTTTGTTTAAATCATGCCAAGGCCAACATGGATTAGGATACGACTATGCTAATTATCCCATTGGTTGCATGTCTTAGGTATATATTTAGAAATACAAACCATATAAATCTAAATTGAAAATTATTAATTCTGAATCACATAAAGAAGAAGAATAAAGGGGAGAAACAAGAAGAAAGTAAGGTTTGTATTTTTAGAAGAAAAAAAAAATTCAAAACTGAACATTCGCGATGGGTCATCATGAAATAGCGCACTAGATGCATATTTTTGTAATTTTTTATGATAGTAATTTTATGGTGCGCTATGATAACAGAGCACTCTGGTGCACTCTTTCAGACAAGACACACCGATTTTATTCATTTATTTATTTATTTACGCAAGGGCCGACATGGATTGGAATCCGACTATGTAGGTCGACCCATTAGTTGAATGTCTTAGGTTTATATTTAGCAATATAAACCGTATAAATATAAATTGAAAAACCCTAATTATGAAATCACATCAAGTGGGAGACGACAGGGCAAAAACAAAAATAATGTAGGGTATGTTTGTAAAATGGTTTTTTTTTCAAAATAGCACATTGTGCGGTGCGCCATAATGTAATAGTGCACCGGTGCCATATGTTACATATGGCACACTGATAAAAACATAATTTGTTTTTTTAATTTTTTATCACTGTACTTGCGGGGTGGGCTTGTATAACAGAGCGCACTGGTGCGCTATGTTACGAAGGGGGCACCGATGAAAAAAAATGTCTTTTTTAAGATTAACGCAAGGGCCGACCTGGATTGAGATCTGACTATGCAGATCCTCCCGTTCGTTGAATGACTTAGGCTTATATTTAGCAATACAAACCCTATAAATATAAATTGAAATATCCTAATTTTGAAATCATAGCAAGTGGGAGAAGAAAGGGCAGAAACAAAAATAATGTAGGGTATGTTTGTAAAATGGTCTTTTTCCAAAATAGCACGTTTTGCGGTGCTCCATAATGTAATAGTGCACCGGTGCCATATGTTGCAAATGGTGCACTAATAAAAACATATTTTTATTTTTTATTTTTTACCATTGTACTTTAGCAGTGATCTGGTATAACCAAGCGCACCAGTGCGCAACGTTACACAGGGCACAGCGGAGAAAAAAATCTATATTTTTTTAAATATTGACGCAAGGGCCAACATGGATTGGGATCAGACTATGCAAGTCGTCCAATGGGTTGGATTTATTATGAGTAAAAACACCCTATAAATTTAAATTGAAAAGAAAGGGGGAGAAAAAATGGCAAAAACAAAAAGAATCTAGGGTTTTGTTTCTAAAAATTGATTTCTTTTTTTATTTTTGCTTCTGAAAATTATAGAAAAGGTAAAAAAATGTAGAAACAAAAAGTTAAAAAAACAATCAGATTTGATTTTGTATTTTACTTCATAAAAAAGTAGAGAAAAAATAAAATAAAACAATAGAATTTGATTTCTTATTTCATTGCATAAAAAAACTACAGAAAAAAAGTACAAAAAAACAATAAATTTTACTCACGTCATTTAAAATTCTATGGTAGAGGGTTTGAATTACCAGAGGTTTGGAATTTGGACTGTCTGAATACTTTTGTTCAAATGTATTTCCCTGCTCCATAGTGCTATCGTGATCTGTTTGCTCCAGGTATGTATCCTACAAATCTCTGGCTGAAATTTTTGCAGAAATAGTGAAATAATGAAAAGTATTAAGTATTTAAAGAATTTTTTTATAAAATTAGTTTTTCGAAAATATTTTGCTGCCCAATTTTCAATTTACTGTTTTTTTTTTCACTTAAAGAAAATAGGGTTGCACTTTTTTTTATTGCAGTTATTCGTTTACCGGTGCATCATTTAATTGAACCGCACCAGTGCTACTGGTTACAAAAGTGCATCGGTGCATAAAATAAAGAACTGGCCGGTGTGGTTATCTAAACAGTATGCACCGGAATTACATTTAGGTTTGTGCACCAAATTTTATTGTTGTTTTGCTCAAATGCAGGGAGAAAATATCATATATTATATGAAATGGACAATTCTTCAAAATCCATCTCGTTCCATAATATTTCTCTAAGTCCATCGCAGAGTTCTCCCTATCCATGTGGAGACGTAATATTTACTTCAGATTTGTTTTATTTTTTCACTATCTAATTGAATTTATGTATGTTTTTTATCCATGTAGTCAATCATGCACAACTTAGTTAAATTTATAATGTATACAAATTTGCAGGTTCATGCAGATTCCTCATCGAGTTCAGATGCACAAAATTATATCCAAAGTAATGCTCCAAAACATAGAAAGTTCTTATCAGGAGCTACATACCGCAAGACGCATTTGGTAGATGAAAATGGACAGCCGCTTCACCCTGCCAATTGTCACAATATTGCATATTCTAGCCACAATCTTAGGACAATGATGATAATTATAATTATAATTGTTTGGTATATATATTGATTAATATGTTTAATTATTTCAACTTCAAACTAATTTATAATCATGCAATATTGTCAACGTGGTTATTAATTGATATCATAATATTTTGTACTAATCATGTTCATTTTTTTTTAATTGTTAGGATTCTAGTGATGATGAACGACCTACCTACCATCTTCCGTTGCACCCCACGACAATGTCAAATCAAGAGACGACTGAATTAAGAGAAAAAATCAGAGAGGAATGATACTAAGAATGGTTGAATCAACCACCGATTCAATTCCCGTGACATCCAGATTCACCAATTAGGAATGACTACAACAATAGCAGTTCTTCACAAGTTGGCAATGGAGACAATCATATAGAGGTTGGTATAGATGATTAATTAAGGGATACGACTGCCATGGAGACAATTTTGTTAGATGCATTCCAAAATGATGATCAGCTAGGGGATGATGCTCATATCGTTGACACCTTTTTCGAAAGCCTTAAATTTGCTTCCACCACCCCTCTCTTTGGACCCGGCGGTTAGTCAAAGTCTACCCAGTTGGGGACAACGATGTTACTGTACAACTTGAAAGCAAATTTTGGCTTGTCAAATGCATGTTTCTTGGAAATTTTGAGGTAAGTTACCATAAAGTACTTCCCTTATATATAAATTTGAAATATAATCAGTACACTGCAATGAACATTAAAAATGTTAAATTTTATGAACATTAATAATTATATTGACATTAATGTACATTTATTAATATAGTTTTCCATGATCACCAACTACAGGTTATTCAAAGATAAGGTTCTTCCGAGTGATAATGTCTTGCCTGATAGCTGCAAGGAGGCAAAAAAATTGTTGAAAATGTTGGGTGTTGAGTATGTATCGTATCATGCATGTGCAAATGATTGTATTCTATATAGAGGAGAATATGCGGACAAAGAGATGTGTTTGAAATGTGGGCATGAAAGGTATGATAAATAAAAAAAGAAGGGTAAATCACGTACTGGTCCTCCTTTTAAGATATTGAGGCACATGCCTATAATCCCAAGGATTCAAATGCTCTTTCATTGCAAAGAATTAGCTATGTTGTAGGGATGGCATGCCTCACACAAAAGTGAGTTGGGATTTATGCGAATACCAACTGACTCAATATCCATGAAGCATATAGAGGATACATGGCCCGAAAAATTCAAGAATGAAGTACGAAGTCTACGACTCAGCATAGCCATGGATGGCATCAACCCATATTACCTCCAGAACACCAACTATTCTGTTTGGCCTGTAGTAGTGATCAATAACAAGACCTCCCCATGGTTGTTCGTGAAGAATGAAAATATTATGTTGGCTCTCATAGTCCTTGGTAGAAGACAAGTGAAGAATATGGATGTCTACTTACAACCACTAGTATATGAATTGAAGGAATTATGGGATGGAATAAATGTATACGATGTATCAAGATCCATCGCAGCATAGAGGAGGTTTATGTTGTATGGCATATGTGCTTACATGACACATGATTATCCAGGCTTAGGAGTTTTCTCTAGTAAATTACATGTTTAATGTATAGATTTGTTTATATATAATGTAACAATATTCTTTCACATATTAGTTATTTAGTTCGTTGTAATATTATTTTTTCCGATCTTCATGATATTCTTTAACGTGCCATTCATATTAATTAATGTATACAAATATAATCTCGCTGGTCTTGTAATAAAAGGGTATTTTGGATGTCAATGTTGTGGACCTTCTTTGAAAGCTAGATGGTCCAAGAACCTATGAAAGGTAGTGTATGATTGCTCCAAGATATTCCTACCAGAACAACACCCTTACAAAAGAGCAACATCCACTTTCAATGGTAAACGAGAAAGAACCCAAAGGCCTCCAATAATGACACTAGCTGGATGGCTTAGAGCATATGAGAGAGAGAAGGAGGAGTTCACAGAAATGTTCGATTCAAATGGGGAACCTAAGTTCGATGATCCAGATTTCTTCAACACCTATGTTGAGAAATTGCCCATTGGCATGAAAAGGAAATCTATCTTTTATGACCTCCCATATTGGGAACATCTTAATATTGCCCACTTATTAGATCCCATCCATATATTTAAAAATGTTATATCTTCTTTATGGAGGCATATATCATCGAAACAAAGTGACACATTGGCAGTTAGGAAAGATCTTATTACTTCAAAAACTAAAAAGAAATATTGGCCAAGACGATTAGAAATTATGGGATCAGAGGCAGGCGTTGGTCCCTCTAATTCATGGTTTTTCAAAGAAGGTGATCTCCCATGGATTTAAAAAAAAGATGATATATCCTCACACCTCTGCCTATCTCCCTAAGCTAAAAAGAAAAACACTCCCAAGAGGGAGTTAACCCCGTTTGGCACAGATACCCAACAAGTAAAAAGAGAAACCCTAAGATAAAACCCTAACCACACATCCTAATGACCAGAGAATGCGATTATATGGGTGGCTAGGTCCTGTAGATTTACCTTAACCGCAGAGAAGCATATACCACTTCCTTGATCACTTGAGAGTGTTAAAAATGCTCCATGCTCCTACCGAGGGTAAAAACTAGATTTGCAAAAGCAAAGACCGTGAACAGAGCTTTCGTGACCTTCACCAAAAACATAAATATTTTTCCCCTTCCCGATCTAGCTGATCATGAATGTCGCCTCCCTATAACAAGTCACATGCATGCTGCCTGCATCGTACCCCTCGTGTTTGCAGCCCCACGACTCTATATACAAGTGTCCTTGTCAATGTCAAAAAGCGGCCCCTCCCTGACCGAGAAGTCCATGGGAGAGCTCACTCCTTCCAATCTGACCTAGGTGTACACCATTGATGATAGATTAAGCTTTCAAGCAGTAAAACCTAGATGCCAACCCTACTTGCAGAGCCTCCCTCAAAAAGGGTGTGTCAAATAATCCCTTCAATTTATTAATTATTTGAGTTTATAATATTAATCCCTTAGGTTTATAAATCCTTTGAGCTTATTATTATTATCATGGTTTAACATTATGATTATATTTAATATTATTCATATAATCAATATTAGCAATATATTATATTGTTAGTATAAAGTTAATATACTATATTATATATACACTTAAGATATTATATTATTAATATAATATATTATTTATATATTATTTGTTTTAGGTTTTATAATATTTATCTTAGGGTTTATATGTTGGGTTTATAGTATAAATCCTAAGGTTTATAATATTAATCCTTCGTTTTATTAATGCATTAGGTTTATAATAAAAATAATAATACCTTGGTTTATTAATCATATGAGTTTATAATATTAATAATCACAAGGTTTTATAATATTAATCCCCTGGACTTATAATATTCATAATATTTTGGGTTTATAACATTAATCCCAAGGGTTTATGAGATTAATCCATTGAGCTTATAATATTACTAATTTCTTGAATTTATAATATCAATATCTTGGGTTTATTAATACCTTATGTTTATAATATTAATCTCTTATGTTTATAATATAAATGTAAATGATTTATAATGTTAATCCCTTCGATTTTGAATATTAACGCAATGGGTTAATAAAATTAGCCTTTTAGACTTATATTAACGATTCCTTAGGTTTGTTAATCTATTAGGTTTATAACATTAATCCCTTAAGTTTATTAATATTTTTAGTTTATTATTATTATCACTATTTATCATTATCATGAACATTATTATTATACTTAATATTACTAATATAGTATATTATATAACTTAATCCTTTGGTTTTATTATTATTATTATTATGGTTTATCATTATCATGATCATTATTATTATAGTTCATATTATTAATATACTATATTATTATGCGAAGAGGCGCTTTACAACACAGTATAGGGTACGTGTGTAAATGTAATGTGAGAAATGTAAGGTAAACATTTGACTTGTCTGAGTATAATGCATATGTGTAGATGTAATGTGAGAGATGTAAGGTAAGAAATGTAATGTAAGTAAACATTTGAAATGCCAGAGTATATTTAAGAACACTACAAAAAGAGGTATTGTAAATAAATAAAAATATAAATCAACAAGAGGTATGGTAAATAAAAATTAAAACCACTTTTTATATTTACTCCAGAGGTATGGTAAATATTTAAAATATAAATAAATTGGAGGTATGGTAAATGAGGTTTTATTTAGGTGAAGCTTATGGGCCAAATACCATGATAAATAAAAGAGGTGTGGTAAATAAATATAAATATAAATAAACATGGTAAAAAAGTAAAACATCTTTTTATATTTATTTCATACTCCTCTTTCTTTTTACAAACATGTTTTATTTAGATGAAGCTTGAGGGCCAAATATCCTAATATTAATATTAAAAGGTAAATATTCATAATATTATTAATTATAATATTCATATTAATATATTATAATATTAATATGATTAAATTTAAAAAATTTGAATCCTGAAGGTTTGTATTTGAGTACACTACATGCATTGACTATCTCAGGTAAACACGTAAAGGTAAATGTAAATGTAAAAGTAATGTTTAACATTTAATATTTAATCTAATTAATGAAAAATCCCTTATCTCCATATATATATATAACACAAATAAAGTGTAGAAATTATATTTGTGACGAAGCATCTCTATGATAATGCAGAGTGAAATACTAGCAATTTCATCATATGTTGCAAAGGAAACGTTGTAGTATAGAGGAAATGCTCTCACATGAATTATGCATGATAGCTACAATTACATAGAGTGAACAACATGATTGGGCTATTCACTTACATAATTTGGTTACAACTACATATGTTAATATCATTTTTAGATATGTATAATTTCTTTGGTCTTAAGATGAAATATCATCATTCAAGAAGTTTAGAAAATGAGGTGTTTGATTAGTATAACTCTTTCTTCTCTAAAAACACCAAAAAACAAATTTTCAATAAGAAAAAAGGAAAATACATCTAAACCACAAAGAATAACAACTCATCTATATAGTTTATATGATATTTATTCAAAGTATTTTTAAATATATTTTTAGTCTATTTTACTTTAAATATATTTTTAGTTTATATGAAATAAACTAAAGTGAAAAAAAATTACTCTCATAAATTCGATTTGATTAATAGCATTCTAATAATTTACAATAGAATAAAAAGAAAATTGTTACTTTATCTTAGACACAATAATGCAATGCTTTTAAGTGTTTCTTTGTGGAGTATAGATGCCTAATTTGTAATATAAAAAAACACAATCTTATTGTGATATGATTTTGAAATCCATTACTATCAATAAACGACAAAAAGACAAAAAAAAGTGATAAACAATACATTAAAAATAATTAATGTAAAAAAATATAAATCATGAAAAAAAATTGTGGTATATATATATATCAATTAAACGTCAACATATTTCTAAAACAGTGCTTAACATATAAATTAACTATTTGACCTTATTACTATTACCTTTTATTTATATAAATTAAGCAAATCCTTTATATAAATTTCCATAAATTTTGAATTGTAACCATTAACTCAGACATTACATAAATATGACAGCCAGCTAAAATAGAAATACGCCTTTGTATCCATATGTTTGACTCATTTATCTAAAATATAAATACGCCTTTGTAGATATGTTTCCCTAAACTCGGACAACGAAAACATTCTTGTGTATATTTTTCATTCATAATTTAATTAGACATAACTTCACTACATTTAATGCACCACTACATCTTATGCCTATTATCTTTATTTGTATAAATTTTTAAATACTTTATATAAATTTCAAATTTTGTGGATTAATTCAAACATCACGTAAATAAGACATCTCTCTAGGATAGAAATACGCCTTTCTATCTAATTTTGTCGCATTTATCTAAAATGTATGTACGCCTTTGTAGCCATGTTTGCCTAAACTCATATAAGGCAAAAATTCTTGTGTATGGAAATAATAGGGCAACCCAATTTTGATAATCTAGAGGTACACTTAATGAATAATTACGAAAGCTAATCCATTAAATTTTCCTCAGCCAAGAGTATCAAGTATATTTACTACTTTACACTATACAGATCATAAAATACAGTCCGTACACGGTGGTAGATATTTACTCCTTGTCTCTCGAAATTCAATGGCACTCCGCAGTGTCATGGAATCGACCGAATAGGTAATATAAAGAAGAATGTGTTCCTTGTTTGGAACCCATTGCAGGTCGAATAGCCAGCTCAGCCCTATACTGGTATAATAAAGCCTTAACACTACATATGAATAGATAGCAAATGACTTTTATTCTCCAACTTTATCCCTCATTACTGTTACGTGCTAAAAATCTGATTTAATACGATGAGGAGTCCCATGACTAAGGCTTGATCGATACCGGGCTGCATCACAAGGCTTAGAACGTCTTCCCTAACATGATCTCTAGTTTGGCTACTTTTCGTTTTTCCTGCGCCATTGAATAAGTGAATGGATAACACTGAGATGTGGATTTCACTAACCCTATGAGAAGGAACATTATGGAATAAATCAAATTATGTTTTATTCGAGAAGAGAAAACCTAAGCGATAATCTGTCGAGAAGAGCCGAATACTCTGAATGAGGAGCTTGGATTGCAGAGGGATACCTCGATTTCATAGTCACAAAGCTTTGTATTCTATTTCTTTGTAGGGTTTAACACTACTTTGGTAGAGGGTTTTCTAGAGAAGAGAGTCAACACCAACTTTATAACGCTAAATACTGGCTTAATCCCACACCCATAGCCATCCCCTCTGTATGCTTCCCATCGATCGTTAAAACTTAATCTCTACTAAACCCACAAACAAAATCAAACCACATGTAAATCCATAAAATGTGTTCACAATTCAAGATATTGAAGTTGTGCAAATTAAGTACCTTTTGGAGCAAAGTGGGAAGCACATTCCCTGCAGCCTCCATGACAAAGCGCTGGTGTCTTGCATCATATGCGTAATTATCGACTCTGAAAACCATGTTTCTAGAGGAATCAAAGACTGTGTAGCCACTGCCATTGAATACCAGAGATTTCTTCCTCACAGTGATGGTGCTAGGAGAATTGTTGTGTGCAACAAACTTGTCGTCAATGATCATTAAAACATGGCCGTGTGAGGTTAAGGAAGAAAGGGGGGCTCCCGGATACACTTGATGCATCATTCTTTCCTACTAGTTTTTTTGAAGTATTGATGCCTCGTCCACACCCTGAAATTCCGCGAAAAAGGGGTTGTCGATAGAGGCATGTGTGTATAAGTAATTGCCGTAGTCTAAAAAATAACAGAATGGCTTAGAATTCGGCAGAGATTTTGAAAGAATCCGGCAAAGATTTTATCAGAATCTTGTTTATAGTTGTTAAAATTCAGTATTTTGGGTGTCCTAAGCGTTTTTCATAGTGTTGAATTCATTTCCACTCTAAAAAATGGATTCCAAACACTGCAACTACCTCATTTTTGAATTTTATTGAACCGGATTCCGACAAAAAACTATTGTATGGCTATTCTGTTGCCTGGGTAGACAACTTCTAAGTAATTTATACAAGACAATGAGTAAGTATTTATTCCTCATTAGTGTTGGTGTGTACGAGCTCCAACGCTATGTACTGAGCATTCCCGCCACACAAGTCTATGGATTTTCATTGTGATCATATAACTGAGCTAGAATGAAGTAGATTATTTCTCAAACAGTTTTTCTATAACTGATTAATAATAACAATATTTAATCCTAAGGTAGACACTATTTAAATCGTCTAACATCAAAATAAATGGTGCACAATGGTACACGTAGAAGTTTGGGAGCATTGTTGTCAAAGACGGATGCTTTACAACGTAAATATTTGTGAGAAAGGATTTCGGGAGTGTGCGGAGTGGAAAATAATATTCCTTGCATGAAACCTTGCCCAACTCTGAAACAACGCTGAAACAAAGTGATTTTAAGAATCTATTTCTAAATGTGTAAAAAAACAACCTAGATCCATCTTTACTCCAAATTTATCAAGCCCAGAGACAAATCAAATCTTTGGAGGTGCAAACCTTTCCTCAAGTTTTGCACTCAAAAAAGTGGTTTTCACCTCTAGAGATTTGAGATGCTATATGGTACATGTGTACATGTAATGTGAGAAATGTAATGTAAACATTTGGCTTCTGAGTATAAGACACATGTGTAGATGTAATGTGAGATATGTAAGGTAAGAAATGTAATGTAAGTAAACATTGAAATGTCGGAGTATATTTAAGAACACTAAAAATAAGGTATGATAAATACGAAAATATAAATAAATATAAATATAAATAAACCACAGATATGGTAAATAAAAATTAAAACCTCTTTTTATATTTACTCCAGAGGTATGGTAAATCAACAAAATTTAAATAAATTAGAGGTATGATAAATAAATGAAACTTATTTTTATACTTACTCTAGATTATGGTAAACCAACATAGATCCATCTAAAGCACGGATCTAACATGAGCCGAGAAGGATCAAATTTATTTTGTTGCAAACTTACTTTAGAGTGAAAAAAAACAATGTGTAACTTTTTACCTTTTAAAGTACATTTTTGAATGTTATAAAGATTACATAACATGTGTATTGAACCATTTTATATTAATTCATGTTGAAATATTTTATTCATAACTCACATTGGATATTTTATCTCTGTAAAATTATACTATTTAAGATAGACATCAAAATATTGTATTTATTACTTGAAGAGTGAAAGTGAAATTTCAACAACTAAGCTAATTGTTTTGTTAATAGATTTTTAATTGTTTATTTAATTTTTGTTTATTTTTTTGAGGATGTGACATACCTACACATATCCCTCATACTTGATTGTAGAACCAGCATAGATCCATCTAAAGCATGGATCTAACATGAGTGGAGAGGGATCAAATTTCTTTTGTTGCAAACTTACTTTAGAGTGCAAAAAACAATGTGTAACATTTTACCATTTAAATTACATTTTTGAATGCTATAAAGATTACATAACATGTGTATTGAACCATTTTATAATAATTCATGTTAAAATAATTTATTCAAAACTCACATTGGATATTTTATCTCTGTAAAATTATACTATTTAACACAGACATTGAAATATTGTATTTATTACTTGAAGAGTGAAAGTGAAATATCAAAAACTAAGATAATTGTTTTGTTAATAGATTTTTAATTATTTATTTAATTTTTGTTTTTTTTTTTTGGCAGATATGAGCAAAATTCTTTTCTATTATTTTTTTTTAGGACATGACATACTTACACGTCTCTCATACTGGATTGTAGAATGAGCCTCTCGGCTCAATAAAAAGAGGTTTTATTTTTTACCATACCTCTCATTTATTTATATTTATATTTATTTACCACACCTCTTTTATTTACGATGGTATTTGGCCGAAGGCTTGGTATATACTTAGATGTAACACCCCTACTTTATGTATTTGAAAACTAGACATTTGAATGTAAATCCTAAGGGGAGTGGACCCCAAAGGATAAGTATTTTGTGGATGTAATTAAATATTTAATTTGAGAAAATGAATAAAATAATTTTGTGCAGATTGACCAAAATGAGAATTATGAGATCACTTGCTAAATCCATGAGGATGGATAAAGGCAAATATTTCCCCACAATCTTTCAAAATTCCTTGAAAAAAATTATTTCTAATTTAGATTTTGAGGAAAAATATAAATTCCCCAATGATGAGCAAAGTAGTTGGGAATAGGTAAGAAGCTGGAAAAGCTGGGAAAAGCAGAAAGAAGCTTTAAAAGTCCCTAAATAGGGAAGCCTAGGCAAACAGGAAGAAAAGCATCCTGATATTCTGGACGCAGAATTAAAAATAGGATTTGGGGAGCAACAGCTTAAATAAGCTATTCCTGAACAGATGAGGGGTTGATCTGTTCTAGGAGGGATCTCAGCTCGGGGGTGAATTATGGAGATAAACGAATTCTAAGGTTGGGTGGACTGGTCATCTGATTTAGTGGTATGCACAATTTATTTATATTTTTTTTATTGTGCAGGTATAAAAAAAATTTTGTAGTAAATGGGTGAGTATATCCCATACATTTAACAGAAAATACTAGAAGAACTTATTCTTCCAATTTCTGTATAGTTGTAGAGATTTCATCTATGGGAAGGAATTCATCATAATTTCTAAACCACAACTGGTTTAAATCTGAGAATACATATTTCTCAAAGATGTTCTAAAATTTTAACTTTAATCTGTTTCTGTGTTATGAATTAAATTTGAATTATATGAGAAGGTGGTATAATACCCTTACCTGCATTATAGAGGAAGAAAACTAGACACAAATTATATTTAATTGAAATTAGCAGTAAATCAAATAGGCATAACCATAGAATATACAATTGGTACAGATGACATGAATCACTATTTATAGTAGACTGCATTCAGTGAATTGGAAAAACCTGAAGTAAGTTATAGATATATTTCTGTGTTAGCAACAGAGTTAAATAAATTCCAAAATTAAAAACAGGTGCGTATTTAGTACATTACACAGTCATCTATACTGAAATCAAAGGCTTATGATAAATAGGCGCTAACAATATTGATTAACAAGGCATGTTAGTCATGAGAACCAACGATAGTTACACAACTCCATACCAAGAGAAAATTAAATACAAAGTCTATTGAGATGAGTACCCAAAACTATATAAAGTCATTGTCACCCTAGTATTTTAAAGAAATCTGGAGTTACACCAGTACTAAACGGGAATGAACGAAGTATTGCAGAAAATTGCTAAGTAGTAACTAAAATCTTAGATTTAAAAGACAACATGGTACTAGCACATTAATTATGTATTGAAGATTTCATTTCTAAAACAAGAGAGAGAGAGAGTTCCCAATTTGCACATCGAATTTTATATATAAATTTTGAGTATTTTATAATCATGTAGTAAATAGAAAGAGTTCTTGCTTAACACAAGTACTACGTGGAATTAACCAGAAGAATTAAAAGAAACTCGCATAGCTGATGGCACATAGAAAAAAAAATATTTCAAATAGGAAAGACCATGAGCTGGTGAAAACGAATTTTCATATACAAAAGGTACAACGCGGAAGTAAAGTATATGAAAAATTATAAGTGAAACTTATGTTGTCCTCACTTGGGAAAATTAAAACCCCAGTCGATATATATAACGTCCAGTGCAAAAAATAAATAAAAAGTATGTAAACAATGGAACGACTCTCCTTATAGTCAACGAGATCATCCAGGAGCTGATCTAAATCAAACGTTAAACACGTCGTTATATAGGCAACGAGTTTACACACAGCCGAAGCGCTCATGAGTACCGACCTGTGTCAAAGAGCAAGGCATTACAAGTTCTTCAACGAAAGAGGCAATTAGCTCTCGGGAAGTACTCATACGAAGCCAGTAATAAAGAGTTACCTGTAAACGAATATCATTTTGTGAACGATATTAGAGAGGGTAAATGAAGATATGGAAATTCTATCAGTAAAACAATAAAAAACGAATGATTAAATAAATTACTACCTGCGAAATGAATGATTTCGACAGTATGAATCTGAGTTAAGCCCATAGAAGAGAAACCGAATTAGATTGGAGGATCTGGCATTTCAATTGAAACGCATAGGCAAATTTTTATGAGCAGCGAATGCTCTATACATTGAAGAGAAATTGTACCTAGATGAGTTCCAAATCTCTGAGAAGAGTTCCTTGTCAGCGTCCTTAGTCGTCGCAGAATCTGTTGGAAAGCGAAGATTTTTGAGAACGAAAACCCTCGTCTAGTATTGATAGGGCGTTGTATATCCAGACTTGCCATACATAAGACGAGACGATAATTTATATCAGTCAATTGACTTTGTGAAACTAGAATTTCAATTTATGAAATGGACTGAAAATCATATAGGCAATAAAACAATTTTAAAACGGTATAACGATACCACAAACTTGGTAAAATGTTCTTAAAACTGAGCGCAAGTAAGAGATAAAAGTTTAGATAAAACCCTCACAGAACGAATGGCAAGAATATGAAGTGCATTCAGACTATCGTTCTGGATTTTATAATCCGGAGAAAAATCTTGGTAAAGGTCTGAACTGATAGTATGAAAATAAAATCATAACGACTGAACACATATTTCATTTCTCCAATATTAAAACCAAAAACATGGGAGAACATAATTTACCTCTGCATGTGGCCGAAGGAGCGCGACGAAAGCCGGCGTATTGCACCATTACCTCTCAGAAATTGAGCAGAGATACCAAGGTGATAACCACAAAGGATGATTGAATGAACGGAGGTGCGAACAGGAGAATCAAAAAAGGGTTTAATGTCCAACTTTTATAAAAATCGTAAACGATAACCCTAGTCAAATCGAGCCATACAAGTGGCACAAATCGGTAGACTTTCACCGGGATCGACAACGATCTGAACGATTGAGTTCAATAAAAGTCAAGCGTACAAGTACCATAAGAACAATTAATGTGCATTCCGAACAGTAACCAAATAACGCTATAAAATATATTTTCACTCAGAGTTAGCAGATCCGAACGAATCGACAAATCAATTTTAAATGTACGATGAGCAGGAGTGATAAAAGCAATGGGATACAAAACCATCAAACCTGTACTCTATAAATTAATGAGACGTACGCCATATCAAACAAGTAAGGGAAGGATTAAGTCGTATGCACTGACACCATAACAAGGAATGCCAAAGCCTATATAAAATTAATGTATAATGTGTGGGATAAGTGCCATATGGATACGAATATGAATCCTAGGGTTGAAACTTATATGGTTAAATTTCATTCAACGAAATCCCCAAATCGAAGGAACACTCATCATCTTATATACATATGATGAATTCGATACATGTGTGAACTTATAGGTATACACACGTGTGATGTATTATGTCTTGTGGAGTTTACATATGATGGAGTATATATTGTTTATATGTTTTACACTTGTGAAATCTATATACAATGGGGGATAGATTAAACATACAATTATGTTCAATAAAAGTATATGAAATTAAATGTGGAAAGGGGTAGTTTTGAATCCCTATGTATTCGTTAAATAGACAACATTGAGGCTCAACAATTCTCAGGGAAATTGTAAAATGAGAGGAGAACTTAGTCTTAGAAAAAAAAAAAATTCATGTGTGGGAGTTGGGGAACGTTACAAATGGTATCAGAGCTCATGTTATACAAATCTGGGCTGTTTTTGTGTGTGCTCACTGTTGTTATGTACACTGTATAAATTAATTTCTGTTGAGAATTTTTTTTTTTTTTTTTTTACCTGTGTTGTTTAGTGTACAGTGGTGCTGAAATGGTAGAAGGTGAGGAAATTTATGTCGATCTGCATGAGGAAGATGATACACCAGATCCCAACGCTCCGATGATGGCTATGTTGCACAGTTTGCAACGACAAATGGCTGAACTAAGAAGCCAGAATGACAGATTGTCATTAGCCAGTGAGGAGCAGGAAAAGCTCATCAGAGAACTAACTTCGCAGAACAGCCAAGAAGGTGAGGGTTCTGGAAAGAGGAATACTGATGAGTCTGAGGATGATGATGCTATTAGGCATCAGTATAAATAGAAAAAGGAATTACAAGGGAAATTTTGAAAGATCAAACCTCCTTCCTATGATGGGGAGAAGGAGGAAGATGCTAAAGCTTGGTTGCTGAACATGATTAAGTATTTCCAAGTCTATGAGTATGAAAGAAATATGAAGGCCAAATTAGCTGTTTACCAGCTACAAGGTAAGGCTACCTTATGGTGGGAGGAGACGAAAATGGTTCATGCCATTGATGAAAAGACAGTTACCTGGGAAGACTTTCAGGTTAAGTTCAAAAACCGCTACTTAAATGAACGTTACTACGATGATAAAGCAAAGGAATTTCATGAGTTTAGACTGAGACAACTTACTATTGATGAGTTTGTCACTAAGTTTACAAATCTGTTGAGATATGTCCCTTACATTAGGGAAGATAAAGCAAAGGTACAAAGGTTTCTGAACTGTTTGCGTGTGGTATACAAAGAGAAGATCGAGTTTGATAATCCAAAAACTATGGACGAGGCAGTGAGGAAGGCTGGATTATGCTATCAGCAGTTTAAGGGAAAGGATGAGCATGGAAAAAGTTGTCTAAACAAAGGTGAAATTAAAGGAAAGAAACAGAAACCAGCTTACTTAAGAAATTTTGGTAGGGACCATCAGAGGAAAAAGTTTAATAAACCAAAGGAAAGCCAAAAAACTCAGTCTCAAATTGGTTCCAAACAACTAGATGAAGGGAATAAAAAGGAAGGCACAGTCAAAATGAGGGAACCCTTGAAATGCTGGGGATGTGGAGAACCCCATCTTTTGAGGGATTGTCCCCACCAAAAAATTCAGATGATTATGAGAGATCGAGAAGCTACCACAGTAAATGACATAGCTAGAAATATACCCACTATCAGTGCAGCCTTGGAGAATCGACAAGCAGAACATGAAGCTACCATGGTTGAAATGGAGGGTAAGATTTCTGACCAAACTGTTACAGTTTTGATTGATCCAGGTGCTTCTTTGAGTTACATTAGTCCAAAAATTGTAAGAAAATGTAAACTCAAAACTGAAAAATTTCAACAGTCTTGGCTGGGTCAGTTAGCCACTGGAACCAAGAGGAAAGTAACTCATAGGCTACCTCAAAAAAAAAAAAATTGAATGATTTTCAAACAGAGGTAAACTTAAACATTTTGCCATTAGGTTCATATGACTTGCTGATAGGGATGGACTGGCTGGAAAAGAAGAAGGCCATGATGAACTGTTGGGATAAGACCCTGCATTGTGTAGATGAAGAAGGGAAACCTTTTATGCTTAAGGGAAAACCAAAACCTATCTCTGTAAGACAAATATCAGCACTGCAGTTAAAACGAACAGCTAGGAAGGGATACCAAGTCTATGCAGTGCATGTAGAAGAGACAGAACAAAAAACTGAAGAAAATCTGTTGGATACGTTGCCAGTAGTCAGGGAGTTTAAGGAAGTTTTCCCAGATGAGATTCCTCATCTTCCTCCCCAGAGAGAGATTGACTTTTCAATCGATTTGGTGCCGGGAGCAACACCTGTTTCCCCGGCCCCTTATCAAATGAGCCCCCCCCGAACTCATAGAGCTGAAAATGCAATTACAGGAATTGCTAGATAAAGGCTATATCCGACCGAGTGTGTCTCCTTGGGGAGCACCGGTTCTATTCGTGAAAAAGAATGATGGAACCTTTAGGATGTTCATTGATTATCGTCAACTAAATAAGTTGACCATTAAAAATAGATACCCTTTACCCAGAATTGTTGATCTTTTTGATCAAGTGAGAGGAGCTTCAGTATTCTCGAAGATTGACTTAAGTACTGGTTATCACCAACTCAGAATTAAAGAAGAAGACATCAGCAAAACAACCTTTTGAACCAGGTATGGTCACTATGAATTTGTAGTCCTACCTTTTGGGTTGACAAATGCCCCTGCCACCTTTATGTGCCTAATGAACAGTGTGTTAACTAAGTACTTGGATAAGTTCGTGCTTGTGTTTATAGACGATATTTTGGTTTATTCCAAAAGTGAGGAGGAGCACAAGGAGCACTTAAGGATAGTATTGCAAAATTTGAAAGAAAACCAGTTATATGCCAAATTCAGTAAATGTGAATTCTATAAGGATAAGATACAATACCTGGGTCATATTATTTCGAAACAAGGGTTGGATGTTGATCCTGAAAAGATAAAAGCTATTAGAGAATGGTCGGTGCCAACTAATGTTTCAGTAGTGAGATCATTTATGCGGATTGCAGGTTATTATCGTAGATTTGTGGAGAGATTTTCTGCCATAGCATACCCCATAACTTCACTGCAAAGGAAGGGTGTAAAATTTGAGTGGACTGAAAAGTGCCAAAACAGTTTTGAACAATTAAAGTTGAACCTCGCTACAGCCCCTATTTTGAAAATTGCAGATCCTGATAAGGAATTTGTTGTATGTACAGATGCATGTAGAGAGGGGTTGGGCGGAGTCCTTTTACAGGAAAATTCAGTTATTTCATATGAATCTAGGAAACTGAAGATACATGAACATAACTATAGTGCCTATGATTGGGAATTAGATGTTGTTATTCATGCCTTGAAGATGTGGTGACAGTATCTCCTTGGAAAAAAACTTACATTGATGACTGATCATATTAGTCTTAAATATTTCTTTTCCCAAACTGATTTGAATGCTAGACAAGTCAGATGGCTGTCTTTTCTAAGTGAATTTGATATGCACATAAAACATATCAGAGGGAAAGAAAATAAAATTGCTGATGCCTTGAGCAGAAATGCTTGTCAAAATATAAACATCATTGGAAGTAGTGCCCAATTGGATTTAGAATATTTAGTGAAAATGGCAGCAGACCAGGATCTAAATTATGAAACACTACAAGTGAAGATAATAAAGAAGGAGATGGTTGATTACACTCAAAACCAGAAGGGACTGATCTGTTATAAAAATAGATTATATATCCCAAATGTAGAGTCCTTGAAAAGAGAGATTCTAGATGAATATCATAAACAGCCATATGTAGGGCATCCGGGATATCAGAAAATGTTAACAGCTTTGAAAAAGAATTTGTTTTGGCCAGGAATGAGAAGAGATGTAGCAGAATACTTAGCTAGATGCATGGAATGTCAATTAGTTAAAGTTGAGCATCAGCATCATGCTGGTCTTTTAAACCCTTTTCCGATTACAGAATGGAAATGGGATACAGTTTCCATGGATTTCATAACAGGATTACCCAAAACCAAATACCAACATGATTCAGTGATGGTGGTAGTAGAGACATTAACAAAAGCTGCACACTTCATACCAGTGAAATCTACTTTTGGGACCGCCCAAGTAGCGAATGTGTTCCTGAAGGAGGTAGTAAGACTACATGGGGTTCCAAAGGTGATTGTTTCAGATAGAGATGCTAAGTGTAACACCCCCAATTTATGTGTTGAAATTTCAAAGTTAGACATTTGAACTTTAATACTAATGGGAGTGGACCCCAAAGGATAATTAAATTTTGAATGTAAATTAATATTCAATTTGAGGAAATGAATAAAGTACTGGTATGCATGTTGACCAAAAATGAGATGTGAGATCACTTGCTAAATCCATGAGGATGGATAAGGCAACTATTCCCCACAATCCTTCAAAAATTCTTGGAAGGAATTAATTCTAATTTAGATTTTGAGGAAGAATCTAAATTTCCCCAATGATGAGGATAGTAATTGGGAAGAGGTAAAAAGATGGAAAAGCTGAGGGAAAGCATAAGACAGCTTTAAAGAATCCCAAAAATGGGAAGCCTAGGCAAACAGGAAGAAAAGCATCCTGCTATTCTGGACGCAAAATTAGAAACAGGCTTTGGGGAACTATTAGCTTAAATAAGCTGCTCCTACACAGATCAGGGGTTGTTGATCTATGGTGGAGGTGGTCTCAGCTCGGGGGTGAGTTCTGGGAGAGAAATAGAACTCTATGGTTGGGAGGTTGGTCTACTGCATGAGTGGTATGTATTCAAACCACCCATGGATTGTATTTTCTACAGTATGAATTGGCTACATATAATTAACTACTCTATATTAGAAGTGTAGATGTTGTATTCTGTGTGATGGTAGATAAGAAATTCAACTATAGAAAATTCTGGCCTATCAGTATTTATTATGAGTAATGGTAATTATGATAAGATGAATTTTATTTGTAACTTTTATCTGCTTCAATAAATAAGAGAGGGACAGTAGGAATGGGTCATTCAACCCAAATGGCAGAGAAAAGAGAAATTATTGGAGTCTGTTGTGTTCTTACTTTTAACAGAAGTAAATAGAAGAAGAAAATCTTCTACCTTCTGTATGGTAGTAAGAACAATAGCCTGGGACAGTATCCACCAGAATGTCTAAACCCAACCTGGGTCTAAATCTAGAGATACTGTACAAGAGAAATACCCCAGGGGGATTCAAGTAAGAACTTAAGCAACTATTAGAATGAAATACTCCACATTCTCAGAAAAACCATTTATAGAAGCAAAACCAATGTTACTTTCTGTACAAATTAGGGATGCTGAAACACCCTGAACAGATTCTCCAATGGAGATAAATTCAGTCAAATCATCATGGATACATCTAAAATAGATCATGTTTGTGCAAATAAACATTTGGTAAATACATGGAAGAGTATATCCATAATATAAAGTACCCTAAATCTTATTATTAAAGCAGTAGGGAAATCAGTTGAAAACTTAGTCAGCTCAGAAATATAGTTCATACATGTGTTGTAAGGCAGCAATCATACACCCTAGGAGGTATGTGACTGTCATCTTAAATTCTGGTTATACCTGAGATTAGAAGATTAATATGACCAGTATTTATTTCGCAACCATAAAACATTATGGAATATCAAATGGGAGAGTCATAACTAGCTGCCCATCAATTTCGGTATATTATTCTAAATTCATGTAAATAAATTTATGACAACAATACGGAAGTAAACACAGTAAGAGACTTGGTAGGTATAAAAAGAGACCTGACCTACAGTGTATAAATTTCAATACGAAAATCACAAACGCAAGCCTACAGTAGATAGTGAATATATTTACTCTGCAGACCTTTTTGGAATTACGGGAAATTTCGCATATCATGTCAGCAAAAGAGAACATTATAGATATAGAACAAGTTTAAAATGAAAACGATAAATAAGCTTAATGCTTTTTACATAGTCTATCACCGTCCATCGGCATCAAAACGAAACAAATATAGTATGCCAAGCATTCAGTCAAAAACGCAGTGACTAGAATATACAACAGACATATATATATTTTAAATCCGGCATCGATCTTCACTGTCCACGATTAAAAATTAGCCTCAAAAGTTTAAAGAGTCTCGGCATAAATTTCGAACAAAACTCAGCAGAACTTAAAACGCAAACGGAGATAACCACAGTCCTTAATACGAATTAGAAACAAAGTTTATCCATGATATGTCTGAAATTAACGAAATCATCAGTCTATAACGAGCCACTATGGCATCGTTCCATCACGAGGAATTCAGGAATCGACGTCTTGCCATCAAGCATTCATCTGGAAGCTATCTCAATAGGAGAATGCCACGAATACCGACCTGTAGGTATGAGAAGAAGTTCAAATTAGTACATGAGGCAATCGTGCGAGAAACTCACTTAGCTGAGGCTAGGGTATACACAGGGAACGAAAGAATTCACCTCGGCGAATAAGATCTGACACCTACACATACCCGAGAAGAAGTATTAGAAATCCACGAGAATGCGAAGGGAGTAAGAGTCAAATACGTATAGAAAATTCAAATAATGGGTACTGATGAAAAGGGCCAGGTATCGCTACTGAATAACCCATAATTTGAAACCTACAGTCGATAGCATTTCAACGAAGGATACAAAACCAGAGACGAGGAGGTGAAAATTCAGTCATCACGACTATTACCTGAACGCCGAGAGGGTTTGGAGCGAAAGCTCTCAGCGAAACGCTTCAGGAACTGAGATGAAACCATGTACAGGAAACCAATTTAGTTAGCTGTAAACAAACTTGTATGACTCGTGAAAATTCATAGCCGCGGGAACAAACACCTGGTGACACAAATCGAACAAATTAGTAATAGAATTTCGATTTTGGGAAATGGCCATTGAACTAAATATAAAACCGCAAACACACAATTTACCTGTGTGGAAGCCAGAGGTAAACAAGATTTCAGGACTTCAGTCGCCTGGGGGAGAAAACGACCTCAATAGGCCGAGCAATGGCATAGGGAGAACAGAAGGGAAGAACCCTCTCTACAAAGAAAAAAAAATGTGACTCCTGCATCGATGTGCCAGACTATGGGATGGCCGCGTTACTCATTCTGAACGAGAAAAAAGAACAGCGTTAAGCAATGGGTAAATTAAATATCAACCGGAATCCAAATCTACAAACCCTAACCCGCCAAGCGCCATACACTTGTCCTCATCACAACGACGGTCATGGGGATGAGCAACTCGGCGGGACTGGCACAATTAAATTCAGAGGTAGGTAGAGTACTACAGCACCAGTTAATAAGCCATAGTCTCGAACACGCTTGAGGGTGAATGGCATCGTGTTCCAACGAATAAGTCATGTGAATTCAATCCGAGGTGGCTCAGCCTTTGCCCCGGTGGTACTCCGGACTTAAATGCCAAAGATCGGGCCAAATCAACGTACGCAGAGCGCAATGATGCCCCTCGAAATCTCGATCAGAGTTCAGAACGAAACATACGTAAATCCTTATGGTCTCCAATTGAAATAACATCTGTGTTAAAATGCGGTTCAATAGTGAATGATCTCGGGTTAAACTTTACGTTGTATCCACATGAGATATATATAAACCCAACATTGTTGATATAGGTATATGCCAAAGTTTCGTCACTGCTATGGCTAATATGATGCGTAAATCCTTTGATTGGCGCATGGTATAGGAGGAGTAGTCCTCCACGTATATAAATCAAAAAAATATATATATGTCATATGCATATATATAAGTTTTATGGAAATGGTATTTATCATATGTTGGAAATTATGTCATATGGCATATTTTATGGATATATATATTATATGGCCACACCCCAGTATATAATTGGGAAAGTCCATTTAACCTTAACATGAGGATTTTAACCGGATTCGATGCATAAGTTTGATTAATACATTCTAGGATATAAACTGTTAATGTCAAAAAAAAAAAAAAATTGTTGTGGTAATAGAGGTACATTACAAATGGTATCAAAGCCCAAGTTATAAAACTGGGCTGTTATGATTGTGCTCACTGAATTCTAAATGTTATTTTTATGGATGAATATTGCAGAGATTGTTTTTTCAATTTTTACTGATCAGTATTCTGAGTGTAGAAAGTGGAGCTAAAATGGCTGAAGGTGGAGAAATTTATGTGGATCTGCGTGATGAGTTTGGTTCACCAGATCCCAATGCCCCGGTAATGGCTATGTTGCACAGGTTGCAACGATAATTGGCTGAATTAAGGAGCCAGAATGACATATTGTCATCAGCCAGTAAGGAGCAGGAAAATCTCATCAGAGAACTAACTTCCCGGAACAGCCAAGAAGGTGAAGGTTCCGGAAAAAGGAAGATGGATGAATCTGATGATGATGATGCTGCTAGACATCAATATAAACAGAAAAGAGAATTGCAGGGGGAATTCCGAAAGATCAAACCTCCCTCCTATGATGGGGAGAAGGAGGAATATGCTGAAGCTTGGTTGCTGAACATGATTAAGTATTTTCAAGTTTATGAATATGAGAGCAATTTGAAAGCCAGATTAGCTGTTTACCAGCTACAAGGTAAAGCTACCTTGTGGTGGGAGGAGACAAAAATGGTGCATGCCATTGATGAAAAGACAGTTACTTGGGAGGATTTTCAGGCTAAGTTTAAAAATCGTTATTTGAATGAGCGCTATTATGATGATAAAGAAAAAGAATTCCATGAACTTATACTAGGACAACTCACTATTGATGAGTTTGTTACTAAGTTTACAAACCTGTTGAGATATGTACCCTACATTAGGGAAGGAAAGGCAAAAGTACAAAGGTTTCTGAACTGTTTGCCTATAGTATACAAAGAGAAAATTGAGTTTGACAACCCAAAGACAATGGACGAAGCTGTTAGAAAAGCGAGATTATGCTATCAGCAGTTTAAAGGAAAGGCTGAACAAGGAAAAAGCTGGTTAAACAAGGGTGAGTTTAAGGGAAAAAGACAGAAACCAGCATATTTAAAGAATTTTCACAGGGATCATCTGCGGAAAAATTTTAATAAACCCAAAGAGAGCCAAACTGCTCAATCCCAGGTGGCTTCAAAACAGGTAGAGGGGGAAAATAAAAAGGAAGCGACAGTCAGAATGAAGGAACCCTTGAAATGTTGGGGCTGTGAAGAATCCCATCTTTTAAGGGACTGTCCCCATAGAAACATTCATATGATCAGAAGAGAGCGGGAAGCGACAACAGTAAATGACATCGCCAGAAATATACCAACTATCAGTGCAGCCTTGGAAAATCGGCAAGCAGAACATCAAGCAACCATGGTGGAAATGGAGGGTAAGATTTCTGATCTACCTGTTACTGTTTTGATTGATCCAGGTGCTTCTTTGAGTTACATTAGTCCTGGAATTGTAGAAAAATGTAAAATCAAACCTGAAAAATTTCAGCAGTCATGGTTGGTACAGCTGGCCACTGGGACTAAGAGAAAAGTAACACATAAATTGCCCAAAACAACAATTCAATTAAATGGTTTTCCAACAGAAGTAAATCTGAACATACTGCCGTTAGGATCCTATGACTTGCTTATAGGAATGGATTGGCTGGAAAAGAGGAAAGCCCTGATGAATTGCTGGGATAAAACCCTGCATTTTGTGGATGAAGAAGGGAAACCTTTTACTCTAAAAGGAAAACCAAAATCCATTTCAGTAAGACAGATATCAGCCTTACAATTAAAACGAATAGCTAGAAAAGGATACCAAGTTTATGCAGTACATGTGGAGGAAGTAGAACAGAAAATTGGAGAAAATCTGCTGAATGAATTACCGGTGGTAAGGGAGTTTAAAGAAGTTTTTCCGGATGAGATTCCTCATCTCCCCCCTAAAAGAGAAATTGATTTTACCATAGATCTGGTGCCAGGAGCAACACCTGTTTCCCGAGCCCCCTATCGAATGAGCCCTCCTGAACTTATGGAGCTGAAGATGCAATTGCAAGAATTACTAGATAAAGGTTACATTAGACCAAGTGTGTCTCCTTGGGGAGCACCGGTCTTATTTGTGAAAAAGAAAGATGGAACTTTTAGGATGTGCATTGATTATCGTCAACTAAACAAGTTGACCATTAAAAATAGATATCCGCTCCCTAGAATTGATGATCTTTTTGACCAGGTAAGAGGGGCCTCAGTCTTTTCGAAGATTGACTTAAGAATTGGGTATCACTAGCTCAGAATCAAGGAAGAAGACATTAGAAAAACAAATTTTCGATCCTGGTATGGACACTACGAATTTGTAGTCTTACCTTTCGGATTGACAAATGCCCCCGCCACATTTATGTGTCTGATGAACTGTGTGTTAAATAAGTATTTGGATAAATTCGTTCTTGTGTTCATAGATGATATTTTAGTCTACTCCAAAAATGAGGATGAACATAAAGAACACTTGAGAATAGTGTTGCAGACTTTAAAAGAAAACCAGTTATATGCCAAGTTCAACAAATGTGAATTATATAAAGATAAAATTCAATATCTGGGGCATATTATTTCTGAAAAAGGCCTTGCAGTTGATCCTGAAAAGATAAAAGCCATTAAAGAATGGCCAGTCCCAACTGATGTTTCAGCAGTAAGGTCATTCATGGGGATGGCAGGCTATTATCGCAGATTTGTGGAGAGATTTTCTGCTATAGCACATCCCATTACTTCATTGCAGAGAAAGGGAGTCAAGTTCAGGTGGACTGAAAAATGTCAAATCAGCTTCGAACAATTAAAACAAAAACTTACTTCCACCCCTATACTAAGAATTGCAGATCCTGATAAAGAATTTGTTGTGTGTACAGATTCTTGCAGAGAGGGGTTGGGAGGAGTCCTGTTGTAGGAAAACTCAGTTATTGCCTATGAATCTCGGAAACTGAAAATACATGAACAAAATTATAGTGTCTATGATTTGGAATTAGCAGTTGTTATCCATGCTTTGAAAATGTGGCGGCACTATCTTCTTGGGAAAAAGTTTACCTTAATGACTGATCACATTAGTCTCAAATACTTATTTTCCCAAACTGATTTGAATGCAAGGCAAGCCAGATGGTTGTCCTTTTTAAGTGAATTTGATATGGACATAAAACATATCAAGGGAAAAGAGAATAAAATTGCTGATGCATTAAGCAGGAATGCTTGCCAGAATATAAACAGCCTTGGAAGTAGTGCACAGATCGAAGTAGAAGAATTGGTGAGAAAAGCAGCAAATCAAGATCCAAACTATGAAACACTCTTGGTGAAACTACAGAAAAAGGAGAAAATTGATTTCACTCAAAACCAAAAAGGGCTTCTTTATTATAAAAACAGGTTGTATATTCCAAATGTGGAGTCCTTAAAAAGAGAAATTTTGGATGAATATGACAAACAGCCATATGCAGGACATCCAGGATATCAGAAAATGTTAACAGCCCTGAAAAAGAAATTGTTTTGGCCAGGAATGAAGAAATATGTGGCAGAATATTTAAGTAAGTGCATGGAATGTCCACTAGTTAAAGTTGAAAATCAACATCCAGCAGGTCTTTTGAACCCTTTGCCAATAGCAGAATGGAAATGGGACACAGTTTCCATGGACTTTATAATAGGGTTACCCAAAACCAAATATACATGATTCTGTAATGGTAGTAGTAGACACTCTCACAAAAGCTGCCCACTTTATACCAGTGAAATCTACCTTTGGGACAGCTCAAGTAGCGAATGTGTTTCTGAAGGAGGTAGTAAGGCTTCATGGGGTTCCCAAAGTAATTGTATCAGACCGAGATGTTAAGTTTACAGCAGCCTTTTGGAAAGGATTGTTTGGAGGGATGGGTACTAATTTGAATTTTAGTACTACCTATCACCCTCAGACCGATGGGCAAACAGAAAGGACTAATCAAATTTTGGAGGATATGCTGAGAATGTATGTGATGGACAGACCATCAAAGTGGGAAGAGTATTTGCACTTAGCTGAATTTTCCTATAACAACAGCTACCAATCCTCTATCAAAATGAGTCCGTTTGAGGCACTGTATGGAAGAAAGTGTCGTACTCCTTTGAGCTGGAGTCAACCAGAGGATAAACTAATGTTGGGACCTGATGCCTTACAAGAGATGGAGAGAATTGTAAAACAGATACAAAGAAACATCAAGACAGCACAAGATCGCCAGAAAAGCTATGCTGATAAGAAAAGGGTGCATCGAGAATTCAAAGTGGGAGATCATGTATATTTGTGTATCAAACCCAAAAAGAGCACACTTTATGCTGGAAGTTGTGCAAAATTGGCTCCTAGATACTGTGGTCCTTTTGAAGTCTTAGAAAGGGTGGGACCATTGGCTTACAAGCTAGCCTTACCACCCCATGTTAGAGTTCATGATGTGTTTCATGTTTCATTATTAAAAATATATGTGCATGATGCTTCTCATATAGTTGATTGGAATGTTGTACAGGTGGAACCAGAAGGGGAGTTTCTACCAGAACCGCTTCAAGTATTGGAGCAGGAAGAAATTGAATTATGAAACAGAACAGTAGCCAGAGTAAAAGTGCACTGGAAGCACTTTATTGCTGAAGAAGCTAGTTGGGAAAGAGAAGTTGAAATGATGGAGAGATATCCATTTTTGTTTGAGAAATGAACTCTAGTAGTTAAATAACAACACCGAGGACGGTGTTTATTTTTAGAGGGGGAATATGTAACACCCCCAATTTATGTGTTGAAATTTCAAAGTTAGACATTTGAACTTTAATCCTAAGGGGAGTGGACCCCAAAGGATAATTAAATTTTGAATGTAAATTAATATTCAATTTGAGGAAATGAATAAAGTACTGGTATGCATGTTGACCAAAAATGAGATGTGAGATCACTTGCTAAATCCATGAGGATGGATAAGGCAACTATTCCCCACAATCCTTCAAAAATCCTTGGAAGGAATTAATTCTAATTTAGATTTTGAGGAAGAATCTAAATTTCCCCAATTATGAGGATAGTAGTTGGGAAGAGGTAAAAAGCTGGAAAAGCTGAGGGAAAGCATAAGACAGCTTTAAAGAATCCCAAAAATGGGAAGCCTAAGCAAACAGGAAGAAAAGCATCCTGCTATTCTGGACGCAGAATTAGAAACAGGCTTTGGGGAACTATTAGCTTAAATAAGCTGCTCCTAAACAGATCAGGGGTTGTTGATCTATGGTGGAGGTGGTCTCAGCTCGGGGGTGAGTTCTGGGAGAGAAATAGAACTCTACGGTTGGGAGGTTGGTCTACTGCATGAGTGGTATGTATTTAAACCACCCATGGATTGTATTTTCTACAGTATGAATTGGCTACATATAATTAACTACTCTATATTAGAAGTGTAGATGTTGTATTCTGTGTGATGGTAGATAAGAAATTCAACTATAGAAAATTCTGGCTTATCAGTCTTTATTATAAGTAATGGTAATTATGATAAGATGAATTTTATTTGTAACTTTTATCTGCTTCAATAAATAAGAGGGGGACAGTAGGAATGGGTCATTCAACCCAAATGGCAGAGAAAGGAGAAATTATTGGAGTCTGTTGTGTTCTTACTTTTAACAGAAGTAAATAGAAGAAGAAAATCTTCTACCTTCTGTATGGTAGTAAGAACAATAGCCTGGGACAGTATCCACCAGAATGTCTAAACCCAACCTGGGTCTAAATCTAGAGATACTGTATAAGAGAAATACCCCAGGGGGATTCAAGTAAGAACTTAAGCAACTATTAGAATGAAATACTCCACATTCTCAGAAAAACCATTTATAGAAGCAAAACCAATGTTACTTTCTGTACAAATTAGGGATGCTGAAACACCCTGAACAGATTCTCCAATGGAGATAAATTCAGTCAAATCATCATGGATACATCTAAAATAGATCATGTTTGTGCAAATAAACATTTGGTAAATACATGGAAGAGTATATCCATAATATAAAGTACCCTAAATCTTATTATTAAAGCAGTAGGGAAATCAGTTGAAAACTTAGTCAGCTCAGAAATATAGTTCATACATGTGTTGTAAGGCAGCAATCATACACCCTAGGAGGTATGTGACTGTCATCTTAAATTCTGGTTATACCTGAGATTAGAAGATTAATATGACCAGTATTTATTTCGCAACCATAAAACATTATGGAATATCAAATGGGAGAGTCATAACTAGCTGCCCATCAATTTCGGTATATTATTCTAAATTCATGTAAATAAATTTATGACAACAATACGGAAGTAAACACAGTAAGAGACTTGGTAGGTATAAAAAGAGACCTGACCTACAGTGTATAAATTTCAATACGAAAATCACAAACGCAAGCCTACAGTAGATAGTGAATATATTTACTCTGCAGACCTTTTTGGAATTACGGGAAATTTCGCATATCATGTCAGCAGAAGAGAACATTATAGATATAGAACAAGTTTAAAATGAAAATGATAAATAAGCTTAAGGCTTTTTACATAGTCTATCACCGTCCATCGGCATCAAAACGAAACAAATATAGTATGCCAAGCATTTAGTCAAAAATGCAGTGACTAGAATATACAATAGACATATATATATTTTAAATCCGACATCGATCTTCACTGTCCACGATTAAAAATTAGCCTCAGAAGTTTAAAGAGTCTCGGCATAAATGTCGAACAAAACTCAGCAGAACTTAAAACGCAAACGGCGATAACCACAGTCCTTAATATGAATTAGAAACAAATTTTATCCATGATATGTCTGAAATTAACGAAATCATCAGTCTATAACGAGCCACTATGGCATCGTTCCATCACGAGGAATTTAGGAATCGACGTCTTGCCATCAAGCATTCATCTGGAAGCTATCTCAATAGGAGAATGCCACGAATACCGACCTGTAGGTATGAGCAGAAGTTCAAATTAGTACATGAGGCAACCGTTCGAGAAACTTGCTTAGCTGAGGCTAGGGTATACACAGGGAACGAAAGACTTCACCTCAGCGAATAAGATCTGACACCTACACATACCCGAGAAGAAATATTAGAAATCCACGAGAATGCGAAGGCATTAAGAGTCAAATACGTATAGCAAATTCAAATAATGGGTACTGATGAAAAGGGCCAGGTATCGCTACTGAATAACCCATAATTTGAAACCTACAGTCGATAGCATTTCAACCAAGGATACAAAACCAGAGACGAGGAGGCGAAAAGTCAGTCATCACGACTATTACCTGAACACCGAGAGGGTTTGGAGCGAAAGCTCTCAGCGAAACGCTTCAGGCACTGAGATGAAACCACGTATGGGAAACCAATTTAGTTAGCTGTAAACAAACTTGTATGACTCGTGAAAATTCATAGCCGCGGGAACAAACACCTGGTGACACAAATCGAACAGATTAGTAATAGAATTTCAATTTTTGGAAATGGCCATTCAACTAAATATAAAACCCCAAACACACAATTTACCTGCGTGGAAGCCAGAGGTAAACAAGATTTCAGGAATTCAGTCGCCTGGGGGAGAAAACGACCTCAACAGGCCGAGCAATGGCGTAGGGAGAACAGAAGGGAAGAACCCTCTCTACAAAGAAAAAAATACGTGACTCCTGCATCAATGTGCCAGGCTATGGGATGGCCGCGTTACTCGTTTTGAAAGAGAAAAAAGAACAACGTTAAGCAATGGGTAAATTAAATATCAACCGGAATCCAAATCTACAAACCCTAACCCGCCAAGCGCCATACACTTGTCCTCATCACAGAGACGGTCATGGGGATGAGCAACTCGGCGGGACTGGCACAATTAAATTCAGAGGTAGGTAGAGTACTACAGCACCAGTTAATAAGCCATAGTCTCGAACACGCTTGAGGGTGAATGGCATCGTGTTCCAACAAATAAGTCATGTGAATTCAATCCGAGGTGGCTCAGCCTTTGCCCCGGTGGTACTCCGGACTTAAATGCCAAAGATCAGGCCAAATCAACGTACACAGAGCGCAATGATGCCCCTCGAAATCTCGATCAGAGTTCAAAATGAAACATACGTAAATCCTTATGGTCTCCAATTGAAATAACATCTGTGTTAAAATGCGGTTCAATAATGAATGATCTCGGGTTAAACCTTATGTTGTATCCACATGAGATATATATAAACCCAACGTTGTTGATATAGGTATATGCCAAAGTTTCGTCACTGCTATGGCTAATATGATGCGTAAATCCTTTGATTGGCGCGTGGTATAGGAGGAGTAGTCCTCCACGTATATAAATCAAAAATATATATATATGTCATATGCATATATATAAGTTTTATGGAAATGGTATTTATCATATGTTGGAAATTATGTCATATGGCATATTTTATGGATATATATATTATATGGCCACACCTGAGTATATAATTGGGAAATTCCATTTAACCTTAACATGAGGATTTTAACCGGATTCAATGCATAAGTTTGATTAATACATTCTAGGATATAAACTGTTAATGTCAAAAAAAAAAAAAAATTGTTGTGGTAATAGAGGTACATTACACTAAGTTCACAACAGCTTTTTGGAAAGGTCTATTTGGAGGTATGGGTACTAAGTTGAATTTTAGTACTGCCTATCACCCTTAGACTGATGGTCAGACAGAGAGAACTAACCAAATTTTGGAAGATATGCTGAGAATGTATGTGATGGATCGAGCATCAAAGTGGGAAGACTACTTGCATTTAGCTGAATTTGCCTATAATAACAGCTATCAATCCTCCATCAAAATGAGTTCATTTGAGGCACTCTATGGGAGGAAGTGTCATACTCCTTTGAGCTGGAGCCAGCCAGAGGATAAGCTAATTTTGGGACCAGACATCTTACAAGAGATGGAAAGAATTGTTAAACAAATACAAAGAAACATAAAAACAACACAAGATCACCAGAAAAACTATGCTGATAAGAAAAGGACACATCGAGAATTCAAAGTAGGGGACCATGTGTACTTGCGTATTAAACCCAAAAAGAGCACACTGTATGCTGGAAGTTGTGCAAAACTAGCTCCTAGATATTGTGGTCCTATTGAAGTATTAGAAAGGGTGGGACCAATGGCTTACAAGCTGGCCTTACCACCCTATGTTAGAGTGTATGATGTGTTTCATGTTTCATTACTAAAAGGATATATACATGATGCTTCTCACATAGTTGATTGGAATGTGGTACAGGTGGAACTAGAAGGGGAGTTCCTTCCAGAACCGCTTCAAATATTGGAGTGGGAAGAAATTGAATTGAGGAATCGGACGGTAGCAAGAGTAAAGGTGCAGTGGAAGCACTTTACTGCTGAAGAAGCTACCTGGGAAAGAGAAGCTGATATGCTAGAAAGATATCCATTTTTGTTTGAATAATGAACTCTAGTAGTTAAATACCAACACTGAGGACGGTGTTTGCTTTCAGAGGGGGAATATGTAACACCACTAGTTTATGTGTTTGAAAACTAGACATTTGAATATAAATCCTAAGGGGAGTGGACCCCAAAGGAGAATTATTTTGTGGATGTAATTAAATATTTAATTTGAGAAAATGAATAAAATAATTTTGTGCAGATTGACCAAAATGAGAATTATGAGATCACTTGCTAAATCCATGAGGATGGATAAAGGAAAATATTTCCCTACAATATTTCAAAAATCCTTGAAAGAAATTATTTCTAATTTAGATTTTGAGGAAAAATATAAATTCCCCAATGATGAGGAAAGTAGTTGGGAAGAGGTAAAAAGCTGGAAAAGCTGGGAAAAGAAGAAAGCAGCTTTAAAAGTCCCTAAATAGGGAAGCCTAGGCAAACAGGAAGAAAAGCATCCTGATATTCTGGACACAGAATTAGAAACAAGCTTTGGGGAGCAACAGTTTAAATAAGCTATTCCTGAACAGATGAGGGGTTGATTTGTTCTAGGAGAGATCTCAGCTCGGGGGTGAATTCTGGAGATAAACGAATTCTAAGGTTGGGTGGACTGGTCATCTGATTTAGTGGTATGCACAGTTTATTTATATTTTTTTTATTGTGCAGGTATAAAACTTTTGTTGTAGTAAATGGGTGAGTATATCCCATACATTTAACAGAAAATATCAGAATAAATTATTCTTCCAATTTCTGTATAGTTGTAGAGATTTCATCTATGGGAAGGAATTCATCAGAATTTCTAAACCACAACTGGTTTAAATCTGAGAATACATATTTCTCAAAGATGTTCTAAAATTTTAACTTTAATCTGTTTCTGTGTTATGAATTAAATTCGAATTATATGAGAAGGAAGTATAAACCCTTACCTGCATTATAGAGGAAGAAAACTAGAGAAAAAGTATATTTAATTGAAATTAGCAGTAAATCAAATAGGCATAAGCATAGAATATACAATTGGTACAGATGACATGAATCACTATTTATAGTATACTGCATTCAGTGAATTGGAAAAACCTGAAGTAAGTTACAGATATACTTCTGTGTTAGCAGCAGAGTTAAATAAATTCCAAAATTAAAAACAGGTGTGTATTTAGTACACTACACAGTCATCTATACTGAAATCAAAGGCTTATGATAAATAGGCACTAACAATATTGATTAACAAGGCATGTTAGTCATGAGAACCAACGATAGTTACTCAACTCCATACCAAGAGAAAATTAAATACAAAGTCTATTGAGATGAGTACCCAAAACTCTATAAAGTCATTGTCACCCTAGTATTTTAAAGAAATCTGGAGTTACACCAGTACTAAACGGGAATGAACGAAGTATTGCAGAAAATTGTTAAGTAGTAACTAAAATCTTAGATTTAAAAGAAAACATGGTACTAGCACATTAATTTTTTACTGAAGATTTCATTTCTGAAACAAGAGAGAGAGAGTTCCCAATTTGCACATCGAATTTTATATATAAATTCTGAGCATTTTATAATCATGTAGTAAATAGAAAGAGTTCTTGCTTAACACAAGTACTATGTGGAATTAACCAGAAGAATTAAAAGAAACTCGCATAGCTGACGGCACATAGAAAACAAAATATTTCAAATAGGAAAGACCATGAGTCGGTGAAAACGAATTTTCATATACATAAGGTACAACGCAGAAGTAAAGTATATGAAAAATTATCAGTGAAACTTATGTTGTCCTGACTTGGGAAAATTAAAACCCCAGTCAATATATATAACATTCGGTGCAAATAATAAATAAAAAGTATGTAAACAATGGAACGAATCTCCTTAGAGTCAACGAGATCATCCAGGAGCTGATCTAAATCAAACGTTAAACACGTCATTGTATAGGCAACGAGTTTACAGACAGCCGAAGTTCTCATGAGTACCGACCTATGTCAGAGAGCAAGGCGTTACAAGTTCAAATAAAGAGGCAATTAGCTCTCGGGATGTACTCATACGAAGCCAGTAATAAAGAGTTACCTGTAAACGAATATCATTTTGTGAACGATATTAGGGAGGGCAAATGAAGATATGGAAATTGTATCAGCAAAACAATAACAAACGAATGATTAAATAAATTACTACCTGGGAATTGAATGATTTCGACAGTATGAATCTGAGTTAAGCACATAGAAGAGAAACTGAATTAGATTGGAGGATATGGCATTTCAATTGAAACGCATAGGCGAATTTTTATGAGCGGCGAATGCTCTATACATTGAAGAGAAATCGTACCTAGACGAGCTCTAAATCTCTGAGAAGCGTTCCTTGTCAGCGTCCTTAGTCGTCGCAGAATGAGTTGGAAAATGAAGATTTCTGAGAACAAAAATCCTCATCCAGTATTGATAGGGCGTCGTATATCCAGACTTGCCATACATAAGACGACACGATAATTTATATCAGTCAATTGACTCTGCGAAACTAGAATTTCAATTTATGAAATGGACTGAAAATCATATAGGCCATAAAACAATTTTAAAACAGTATAACGATACCACAAACTTGGTAAAATGTCCTTAAAATTGAGCGCAAGTAAGAGATAAAAGTTTAGACAAAACCCTCACAGAAAGAATGCCAAGAATATGAAGTGCATTCAGACTATCATTCTGGATTTTATAATCCGGAGAAAATTCTTGGTAAAGGCCTGAACTGATAGTATGAAAATAAAATCATAACGACTGAACACATATTTCATTTCTCCAATATTAAAACCAAAAACGTGGGAGAACATAAGTTACCTCTGCGTGTGGCCGAAGGAGCGCGATGAAGGCCGGCGTATTGCACCATTACCTCTCAGAAATCGATCAGAGATACCAAAGTGATAACCACAAAGGATGATTGAATGAACGGAGGTGCGAACAGGAGAATCGAACAAGGGTTTAATGTCCAACTTTTATAAAAATCGTAAATGATAACCCTAGTCAAATCGAGCCATACAAGTGGCACAAATCGGTAGAATTTCACTGGGATCGACAACGATCTAAATGATTGAGTTCAATAAAAGTCAAGCGTACAAGTACCATAATAACAATTAATGTGCATTCCGAATAGTAACCAAATAACGCTATAAAATATATTTTCACTCAGAGTTAGCGGATCCGAACGAATCCACAAATCAATTTTAAATGTACGATGAGTAGGAGTGATAAAATAAATGGGATACGAAACTATCAAACCTATACTCTATAAAGTAATGAGATGTACGCCATATCAAACAAGCAAGGGAACGATTAAGTCGTATGCACTGACACTGTAACAAGGAATGCCAAAGCCTATATAAAATTAATGTATAATGTGTGGGATAAGTGCCATATGGATACGAATATGAATCCTAGGGTTGAAACTTATATGGTTAAATTTCATTCAATGAAATCCCCAAATCGAATCAACACTCATCATCTTATATACATATGATGAATTCGATATATGTGTGAACTTATAGGTATACACACGTGTGATGTATTATGTCTTGTAGAGTTTACATATGATGGAGTATATATTGTTTATATGTTTTACACTTGTGAAATCTATATACAATGGGGGATAGATTAAACATACAATTATGTTTAATAAAAGTATATGAAATTAAATGTGGAAAGGGGTAGTTTTGAATCCCTATGTATTCATTAAATAGACAACATTGAGGCTTAGCAATTCTCAGGGAAATGGTAAAATGAGAGGAGAACTTAGTATTAGAAATTTTTTTTTTGCATGTGTGGGAGTTGGGGAACGTTACATTAGATGTATACCTCTCTATAGCTTTTTTATATTTATTTATTTACTATACCTCTTTTGTAAATAAGGTATTGCCCCATAGTATTTAGACCATGGTATTAATAATAATTTGTTCCATGGTATTTGGCCCATAGGCTTCACCTAAATAGAACCTTATTTTTTAGTTTTTGTAAATATAAAAAGGTTTATGGAGTAAATATAAAATGAGGTTTTATTTATTTACCATACTTCTAGCCTAATTATATTTTTATTTATTTACCATGCATCTAGAGGGAGTATAAAAAGAGGTTTTATTTATCTACCATACCTCCTATTTATTGATATTTTTATTTATTTACCATACCTATGGAGTAAATATAAAGAGATGTTTTAATTTTTATTTACTATACCTCCACTTTATTTATATTTTTATTTATTTACTGTACATTTTTTTTAGTGTTCTTAAATGTACTCGAGCATTTAAAATGTTTACTTACATTACATTTGTTACCTTACATCTCTCACATTATATCTACACATGTGCATTATATTGTGACAAGTCAAATACTTACATTACATTTCTCACATTAAGTCTACACATGGACCCTATTCTGGGTTGTAGAAAGCCTCAAATCTCTAGAGTTGAAAATCTCATTCTGGAGTGAAAAACTTGAGGAAATGTTTGCACCTCCAAAGATTTGATCCCTCTTTGGGCTTGATAGATCCAGAGTAAACATGAATCTAGGTTGGTTTTTTACACATTTAGAAATAGATTCTTGAATCAATTTGTTTCAAATTTGTTTTAGATTTGGGAAAGGTTTCAGGCAAGGAATATTATTTTCCACTCCACACACTCCGAAAAACCTTTCTAACAAATATTATTTCACTCTTAGCATTGTCCCAAATATGCTTCCTCACAAATACAATTTTGATACTTTATTTGTGTTAAATTTATATATTTAGGGAGAGATGTGATTTTTCATTAGGGTCGACATTAGATTAATTAGATTAAATATTAAATATTAAATTTTAAAAATTAATTTTACATTTAGATTTAAATTTATGTCTTTATGTGAGATAGTCAATGCTTGTAGTGTACTCAAATACAAGCATCTGTGATCCAAATTTATTAAATTCAATAATATTAATATTATAATATATTAATATGAATATTATAATTAATAATATTATTAGTATTAATTTTTAAATATTAATACTAGGGTATTTGGCCTTGAGGCTTCACCTAAATAAAAAATGTTTGTAAAAATAAAGAGGAGTATGGAATAAATATAAAAAGAGGTTTTATTTTTTACCATATATGTACCCTCTTTACACATTTTACCCTGGATCTTTCTATTCTTTTACCATTCAATTAAAATCGTCATTCAAGATATTTAATCATCTTTATTTCCAAAAAGATAAAATTCAAGTTTTACTAATGAATAACCATATTCGTTAACAATTCAAATGTTTTTTTGTAAAAGTGTATTTATCATAATTAAAAATAAAACAAGGTGTTAAATCTTCCCACTCTTAAGGCAAACACCATCCTTGGTGTTATTTATCACGAAAAAAGTTTAGGAAATACTTGAACATAATTTTCATCCTCCCAGGTAGCCTCCTCTGGGCCAAAGTGTTTCTAGAACACTTTAAATTTGGAGATGACTCACCTTCGGAGAGTTATTTCTCTCTAATCGAGGATATGTTGAAGTTGTACCACGAACTCACTATCTAGTTCTAGTTAATTTAATTAAGACCCTTTTTTATTGTAACCCAAAATTTAAACATGAATTACATGTACACTCATCCAATGTATCACAAGTTTGGGGTCATTTATGTATCGCTTCAAAATATGGAATAGTTCACAATATCTGGGAGCCATTTTGGCACAAGTGTTCAATCTTAAAGCACTTTTATTTGGTTTTATTCTTATGTACACATGATAGCCCACCTCCAATTCCTAGAAAGCTCTTTTCCAATCTACGTATATCTTTTTCCTGTCTTGAGTTGCTTTTAAATTTTGTCTAACGTTTTTCACTTCCCACTCCATACATATCTGGTCTGAGCATCAATTTGGTTTCCGGATTGCTCCAATTTATGGGGGTCTGAAATTTTCTTTCGTATAATGCTTCGAAAGGGCTCATCTTTAGAGATTCTTGATATCCATTGTTATAAGAGAATTCGACCATATGTAAATATTCCTCCCACTTTGTGGTTTTTTGAATCACATACATGCGCAACCTATATTCCAATACATGGTTCACCCTCACTGTCTATCTATCAGTTTAAGGGTGATAAGAATTAATGAGCTAGATTTGTGTTCCCAAACTAGTAAACAGTGCCTTCCAGAAAGCTGTTGTAAATTTTAAATCTCTATCGGAGATGACGATTCTTGGGATAGTGTGTAGCCTGAATACTTCTCACATGAAGATGTCAGCAATCTATATAGTCTTCTAAGTTGACTGTATAGGTATAAAATGAGCCACCTTACTGAGTCTCTACACCACCACCATTATTGAGTCATTGTGTCTTTTAATTCTTGGTAATCTTGTGATGTCCATTCTGGTACATTAATAGGCTGAAGTAATCCAGCTGGATGTTAGTCCTCCACTTTAACTCAGTAACATTCCAAGCACTTGGTCAAGTATTTATCAATGTCCGTATGCATTCCGAGCCAGAAATAGTCATTGCTAATTGCTGTTAGCATCTTTTGATATCTGAGATGTCCCACATAGGAACTTCGGTGATACTCATCCAATATAAGCTCTCTTAGGCTCATTTGGTTTGGAATACATATACTCTTTCAGAAAGTCAAGAGTTGTTCATTATTAATTTTGTAATCTGATGGCTTACCTTGTTTTTAGGCCTCTTTTGCTTCCTGCCATAAGAATTGATATTTAGGATCTCTCTTTATTGCCTTCATGATTTTCTCCTGGAACTTAGATTCAACCTGATTAAAATAAAGTTCATAAATGAAATGTATTTTTCTGCTTAAAGCATGAGAAACACGATTCTCCTTACCTTTCATGTGCTTAATGTCAAAATAAAATTCACTTAGGAACACATTCCATCTTGCTTTGCGGGCATTTAAATCTAATTCTTTAAAATAACTTGTTAGACTGTTATGATTTGTTCTTAGTACAAAACTTTTCCCCAACATGTAGTGTCTCTAGACTCGAAGGGCATGTACTACTATATTTAACTCTAAATCATAGGGATATTATCTCTTCTCATGATCCTTCAACTTCCTAGATTCATATGCTATAATGTTACCTCTTGGGTCAATGCTGCTCCCACCCCTTCCTTGCAGGCATTAGTGCAGACTTCAAAATTTCCACATGGGTCTTCTACTTTTAGTACATGGGCAGTAGTTAATAATTGTTTTAGTTGTTCAAAAATGGTTTGAAACTCTTTTGTCCACTTAAAGACTAGTCCTTTTCATTGCAAAGAGGTAATATGGAAGGTTATTTTAGAGAAGATTTCAATGAACCATCGGTAGTAACTAGCTAGGTCCATGAATGAATGTATATCAGCTACATTCTTGGGAAATCTCCACTCCATAATTATTTTTATCTTTTCAGGATCCACAGAAATCCCTTCAGTAGATATTACATGGTCCAAGTATTAGATTTTGTCTTTATAAAAATAACATTTGTTGAATTTAGCATAGAGTTGGTGTTCCCACGACATTTTCAACACCAAGCGTAAATGTTCTTTGATTTCCTCAACATTTTTAGAGTAGATCAATATATCATCAATTAATATTAAAAAAAAATTATCCAAAAATGGGTGAAAGATACTGTGCATCATGCTCATGAAATTTTTTGTTGCATTGGTTAGCCCGAATGGTAGCACCACAAATTCATAATGTCCATACCTGGTAAAAAAAGTTGTTCTGGATATGTATTCATCCTTAATCTGTATCTGGTGATACCAAGATCTCAAGTCAATCTTGGAGAATACCATTGTGCCCTTCACCTGATAAAAAAATTCATCTATATGTGGCAACTGGTATTTATTGAAGATCAAAGGGAAGAAGATAAGGCTCGAGGTTCACATGGTTTCATGAACACTTTCTTCAAGTATGGATGGAATTTCATTAAAGAATTTTTTTTGAGCTAACAGAGGAGTCCCACTCATTGAAAAGAATATTTCTTGCCTTCAGCACCACTTTTCTAATGTTAATCCCAAAAGAAAAATGTGCTTCAACCCAACATAGCTTTTATCCAACTTCTCTTTGCAATGTCATTTAAAATATCATAACAAATATCATTTCAAATCATCTTAACCTATGATACCTATCCTAATTTCTCTAGAGAAAATGGGATATGTGGAAGGAAGACAAATCCTAGATGGGATAATCGAAATGCATGAGATAATATACTCTTTGAATATATAAAAAAAAAAATAGGCATTCTCCTCAAGCTTTATTTTTCAAAATAATTGGACAAACTAAGCTAGGATTTACTGGAAAACATGCTCCTAGCATATAGTTTCAATCAAGAATGGGTAAAATGGACATACTTTATCATTTCCTCTTCCTTCTTCTATTTTTTTTGAAATGGATCCCCCTCAAACTTCTTTGTACCTTCGAGAGGAATTCGCTAAGGGGGGCCCCTCTTTCCATTTATATTCATTATTATGACTAAAGGCCTTAGTCACTTTCTTAAACACACCCTCTCACGCAATGATCCAAAATGCCTTAGGTTTCATGGCACCCTTACTCACACCCATCAATAGTTTTTTGATGAAAAAATGCTCATTTGGCATCCCTAGTAAGAGAAAAAAAATAATGTAAGTAATTCCTTCATTTATTCATGGATGCTTCAGGAACCTTCGTCGGCCCAAAAAAATCTCAAATTTTCTAATTCAACATGCCCATTCCCACTCAAAATTCCATCTCGAGACTCCTTGATTTCCATGTCTCTCGTCTTAAATCAAAGTACTTGGGCTGCCTCCCTCACTGAGGTCTCCATCAAGAACCCCTATTAGAAACAACTATTGGAAATATAAGTTATGTCAAAAACTCAATTGTTGGACCCGTGGATCACTTAATATCCCTGGGTGCTTAATCCTTATAAAAGGGGTGCCCCAAATCATGTCCCTCTATCCATTCTCAGCCTTGGAACCTCTAAAATGGGTCCTCAAGGCCATCTCTTCTCTTAGACATTCCTTCCTCTAGCGAGGAAGAAAAAATTAGAACAAATGGGATTTAGTCAAATGGAAAATAATATTCCTTCCTACGTTAAGAGGAGACCTCATCCTTAGGAAACTGGTAGATAAAAACAAGCTCCTTGGATAAAAAATCTAGTGGAAATGGATCTCCCAAAATGCATAATAGTGGTTGTTCCTATGGAAATTTGAGTATACCTAAGGACACACTCAAGATGAAATAGTTCATCACAACCATTTTCCCATAGGATCACTCATATGAAACCATGTAGTTGAGAAAAGGCTCATCTTACAAGAACATGTCTTCTGGGAAGTCAAAGGTGGAGCCATAAAAATATTTTGGGTGGACCCTTAGAACCAAACTTCCAAGCATGTATAATACCCATCCCCTTCCAGTATTCCAAGTCAATCTATTAACATTAAATGATAACACACTAAAAAAGTTATAGGAGGATATTCTAGTCTCCTTCATAAAATGAAGGCACTCGCGAGACTGGACAAAAAAATAGTAAGTGGAATATCCCTCTACCACTTGGGAAGCTTTGAAAAAAAATGAAATCCCAACCAAGAAAGGAAAGTGCAAGCTGAAGTGGAGATATAAAAGCTTGGTATATTACTCAACCCAAGAATCCTATGAACTAACAATAGCATATGATATCACCCCCAAGATTGAAAGTGGAGAAAATATGGCAACATGGATGTTGGCCTAAAAATTCCACTTCTTATAGGTGTTATCGAGAAAGTGTATACTCACATAGGATAACTTGTTGAAGAAAGGGTTCATGGGGCCATCAAAATATTATCTTTGTAATGAAAAACCAGATATAATAGATCACCTTCTTGATTTATTCCCATTTTTTGAAGAAATTTTGAATAGATTGGAAAACCACTTCAAAGGAACGAGCAAGAACAAAGGAGACATGACCTACACCATTGTTGAATGGGAGGAATCACCATTAAAAAATGAGGTACTCAACAAGTGTTGTAATATGGTAGCAGGTTTTTTGGTATGGAAAATTTTGCAAGAGAGAAACCAAAGGATATTTAGAGTCCAAATGAATTTAGTGGGAGTCATGTGGGAAATGTAGAAAAACATGCCAAAGATTCGTTTTTTATCCATGAATGGAAAAATAAATATATCAAAGAGAGCCTATATTAAATGATAATAATGAAGGCTCGGGGTCTTGAATCACTTAAACATCCACCACCATCCACTCCCGAAAAAGTTGTCATCCCGAGTCCATGTACATATTCCTTGCCTTAAGAAGGTTACCATAAGGTCAAATTTGACGAGGCTTCAAAAATAAATCAAGGCCCATGTGGAATAGGCAGAGGTTTCAAGAGGAATGAAGAGCATATCACAAGGATCTTTGTTAGTTGTAATGGACACAACAACAACAATGAGGTAGAATTAGAAATGATGATCCCAGGTCTAGCCATAGCAAAAAAAAATTCCTCCTCCCACTAATGATTGAAGGTGAATCCCAGTTAATCATCAATTTAGCTAGGAGAATTCTTCATGGTACACATAGTCACTAGTGTGTTAGAGGAGGGGGGAAAGAGGAAGATTTCACACAAATAGCTGCAATCATGGAAGATTTTCCATCAATCACTCTTCATCACATGCATAAATCAACCAACAAGGATGTTGATAGACTTGCAAATGAAGGGGTGGAAAAGCATTCCTTGCTTCAAGTTTGGGATTGGTTATTTCTGGAGGAGACATCTCTCAAACAAGATTGCATTTCCCTTGTTGAAAATAACTTGATTAACCTTGATTAATGGCTATGAAATTATAGAGGTTGATGAGTATTGATGCCTCTCTTGTTTGTTAAAACTCTGTCCAACATTCTAGCTTTGAATCTCTTATTTGATTTATATCTTTTTCTATCTCTCTCTAACATAAAATTTATAAGGATAAGTTTTGCTTCAACATTCAATCACTCATAGGACTAATACAGTTCTATACATTATGTAATTTTCAGGATCTAATATAATATTTTTACTTTACAAATAATATATATATATATATATATAATCATTATTTTTACTATACAGTTTTTCCATCCATTTGAGGATGATAAGCAGTGCTGAAATTTATTTGGGTCCCCAGACCTGTGAACAAGTTTTTCCAGAATACTAAAGTAAACTTCACATCCTTGTCTGAAATGAAAGTCTTTGAAATTCCATGCAATTTGAAGATTTTTCTCATAAAAATGTCTGCTATCTGTATAGTTTTTTAAGTAGACAATACAGGTATCAAATGTGATGCCTTACTCAGTTTATCAATCACCACCATAATGAAGTCATTGTGCCTTTTCGATTGTGGTAAACGAGTAATGAATTCTAGGGATATGACCTCCCATTTCCATTCAGGTACTGGTATGGGCTACAACAATCTAGCTGGATGTCGATGCTCCACCTTAACCTGTTGACACTCCAAACATTTGTTTAAATATTCAACAATGCTTTTTTGCATACCAGGCTAGATATAATTTTTTCGAATTGCGGTCAACATTTTCTGGTATCCTGGTATCCTGAATAATTTCTATGATGCTATTCATTCATGATCATATCCTTTAGATCCATTTGATTCGGTATATATATCCTTTCTTTAAAAGTTAACAACTGTTCTTCGCTAACTCCATAATCAGAGGGTTTTTCTTGCTTTCTGGCCTCCTCCATTTGTTGCCATAAAAATTGGTATTCAGGATCCTTCCGCGCTTCCTCTTTTACTTGATCTAGAAATTTGCATTCAAGCTGGTTATAGAAAAGTTCATAAACACAATGCATTTTTCTGCCTAAAGCATCTACCACACAGTTTTCTTTACCCTTCACATGTTGAATATCAATGTCAAATTCACTTAGGAAGGCATTCCATATTGCCTGTCGAGAGTTTAGATCAGCTTGCTTAAAGTAGCTGGTTAGGCTACTGTGGTCAGTTTTTAATACAAACCTATTTCCCAACAAGTAGTGTCTCCACACCCGAAGTGCATGTACTACTACTGTTAGATCTAGGTCATAGGCTGAATATCTTTGCGCATGCTCTTTTAACTTCCTGGATTCATAGGCAACCAACTTTACTTCTTGCGATAAAATTGCCCGAACCCCTTCCTTACAGGCATCTATACAAACCTCAAATTCTTTGTTGAGGTCAGCTACTCTCAACACTGGGGCAGTGGTCAACAGATTTTTTAACCTTTCAAAATTGTTCTGGAATTCACTATTCCACTTAAATGCTTTTCCCTTCCGCTGTAAGGAGGTGATTGGAAAAGTGATTCTGGATCAAAACCCTTCAATGAACCGTCGGTAATACCTAGCCAATCCCATAAAGGATCGGATATATGCCACATTTTGGGGAATTCACCATTCCATAATTTTCTTAATTTTCTTTGGATCAACTGTTATCCCCCCATCTGAAATAACATGGCCCAAGTACTGGATTTCTTCTTTGAAGAAATCACATTTGCTGAACTTGGCGTACAACTGGTGTTTTCTTAACATTTCCAACACTATTCTTAGGTGCTCCTTATGTTCTTCCTGATTCTTGAAATAAATTAAAATATCATCAATAAATATTAGGGCAAAGTTATCCAAGAAAGGGTGGAATACACCGTGCATCAATCTCATAAACGTTGTTGGTTCATTAGTTAGACGGAAGGATATTACCACAAACTCATAATGCCTGTACCTGGTACGGAAGGAGTCTTATGAATATCCTCATATTTAATCCGGATCTGGTGATATCCAGACCTTAAGTCTATTTTTTAGAATACTATGGCACCCTTCACCTGATAAAACAGGTCATCAATTCGAGGTAAAGGATATTTGTTTTTTACCATCAATTTATTGAGTTGTCTATAATCCATGCACATCTGCGTGGTTCCATCCTTCTTCTTTATGAATATCACAGGTGCTCCCCAAGGGGACACATTCAGGCGAATGTACCCTTTTTCCAGCAGCTCATGCAATTGCATTTTTAATTCGGTTAGCTCCAGGATACTCATTCTGTAAGGAGCCCTTGAAACTGGTGATGCTCTTGGCATTAAGTCAATGGTAAAATAAATATCTCTTCTTAGGGGTAATCCTGGTACATATTCTGGAAATACATCTGTGAAGTCTTGTACTACCGGTATGTTTTCCATCATAGGAGTCTTCTCCTTGGAGTTGGCATAAACCACTTGGATGGCATAAATCTGACACCCTTTTCTCATACATTTATTCATTTGAGATGATGTAATAGGATGCAGCTGTAGTGGTTTCTTGATTCCCTGAATCTCTTTGTGTGTTCCATCTTGCACTCTATAGTAAATAATCTTTTCTTTACAATCCACCAAATTCCAATGCTTCTCCGGCCAATCCATGCCCAGCGGTACATCATAGGATCCTAATGGCAGTATGTTCCGGTCCACGTTTAACTGCCGGTCTCCAATTTCCAATGTACAGTTTGGAATTTTGGCGCTTGCCTTTCTTTTTGCACCTAAGGCTAGTTGTACCAGCCAAGGATTTTTGAATTTTTGACTTTTTAATTTACGTACTTCTACTATTTTGGGGTTTACATTACTTAAACTTGCACCTGGGTCAAGAAAAATAGAAACAGAATGTGAGAGTAGCTTACCTTCCAACTCTATCATCATTGGTTGATAATCCACCTGACGATCTTCCAATGTTGTGTTGATTCTAGGTATATTTAGAGCTACATCTCCCACTGTAGAAGCTTCTTGCATATTAGCCATTTTTTCACTTCTCCCTCACTGTGGGCAGTTTTTATAATAATTCGCCTCGCCACACCCCCAACACTAAAGAGGTGGTTTGTTGGAAGCCTCTGTAGGCCTCTCTTTGTTAGGCCATCGGGTTCTTTGATGATTTCTACCAAACTATTTTCTTACTGTATTTCATGCAGAATTCTTGAAGTTACTATTTCTAACACTTTTGAAACTGGAATTGTTTTTCTGTCCTTTTCTGGGCTGCCAATTTTTTCCTAGTTCTCCTTTCGCTTTGGACTGCTGATAGCACATTCTAGCTTTCTGAATCGCTTCACCCATGGTCCTTGGATTCACAAATTCAATTTTTTCCTTCATGTGGGTTGGCAGAATACTTAAAAACCATTGAACCTTAGCCTTTTCATCCCTTAGATATGGAAAATATCTTAGTAGGGAAGTGAACTTGGTTATGTAATCATCCATTGTCATTTGACCCAGCTTTAAATCATGAAATTATCTATACTTTTAATCATAGAAACGTTTTTTGAAGTAATTTTCTTTGAAATATTGTTGGAACGAATCCCATGTCACATCTTGATCTTCAATGTTGCGAACATTCTTTACCTCCTCCCACCACAAAGTGGCCTTTTCTCTCAACTGGTAAATGGTCAATCTGGCTTTAAGGTTGCTACTATACTCGTAGACTTGGAAGTACTTGTTCATAATAATCATCCAGGCTTCAGCCACCTCTTCTACTTCTCCATCAAACATCGGTGGTTTTATCTTCTTGAATTATCCTTGTAGTTCCACCTTTTTCTTCTTAATTTCTTACTGATCTGACACGTTTCCAGACTCAGCCTCATTGTAGTTTATGTTCCTGTCGCTTTGCTGTGAATTCCTTCTGTCCATTCTGTCAGTGTTTTGGTCCTTGGCTTGTCGTTAATTATCTTCTCGCATGTCTCTATCGGGACTAGGTTGTAACAACCCTTGATTCTGTTTGTCAGAAAGGCTCTTAAGTATCCTTTCCTATTCTTGCATCAAACTTTCATTGTCGCTCCTTACTCATACCATCTCTTCCTCTGACTTCTGCACAGTGCTTAACATTATAGTGGTCTGGTGTTGTTGCTCCTCCAGCAGTCTACTGGTCTGCTGGTGTTGATCCATGCTCAATTGAATCCACATTTCAGGATTCATTTCTGGTTGTGGTTGAGGTGTAGGTTCCCCAGTATTTCGAGGTGTATGTTGTGTCGATCCCCTTCTCATATTGTCCTCTAAAATATTATTATTTATGTTCTGTGCATCAATTATACACACAATTCATCATGTTAAGTGACCCCTAGGGTCCCAACGTGCGAACGCTACTTTGATACCACTTGTAACATTCAACATTCAAAAAAAAAATTTAACTCTCTCCTATGTCAAACATATGACTATACATATTAATGCATATATATATCAAATTGGATATCATCAAGTACTATTCTTTACTTTTAACCTTGCAACTGTACTCCTCTATTGAATTGGCACCATATGGTAGAGCCACAATTCGCCACCTGCCGGCTCAATCACCATTCAATCAGATTTCGTGGGATCTACAGTGGTGAGTTGCGCGGGAACGTATCAGGGTAATACCATGGTAAACCTAACCGATTCCTTATTTCGTTGGTATTTTTGCTGCAAATGCCTTATCTGCAACCTCCACAGTGGCATGGAGGTTCTACTGGCAACACCTTTCTCCATCTTAACAACTAATCCGCCATGGCTCGGTAAGAAAACTCCCTTGGAGTGTTCATACTCTGATTACTTCGTGTTTTTCGTGCTTGGGATTCCGTAGTGCATGTTTAACTCGGTGTAGGGTTCGATACCCACTGTATCTTACTCTTGGAGATGAGTTACAGTATCTTTCAAAAGGATGGCCAATGTCTTTTCATTCCGGCATGCAAGAGACCCTTGGTGAAGTTTCCCCTTCCCTCAAAACGGGTATGGAGATGTATAAATTTTTCATTTTCTACCTTTTTTTTTCTTTTTCTTCTTTTCTGGGTTTATCCTTTAGTCCTAAGCTTCATTCTTTTCATTTTTACACAGATTCTCTGACAATTCTGCCTGCGATTGCAATTTAACAAAAGTTCGCTCTCCTGCCATCTCTCTACGGAAATTATTGTCTATACTTTTGTGTATTTTTGTTCTATGGTTACTGTCTCAACCCCCATTTTCATGTTTTATTGGTGCAAGTATTCTCCTCAGACGTTGGCCAAGGGTACTCAACAAATTTTCCTCTCTGTTACTCTTCGACTCGGACTTATTAGAGACTTCTTCATTTTCAAGTTTTCTATGTGAGCTTCTTATTGGATCGTCGAGCGCTTTTGGCTAGGAACACACCTGTGCACCCCAGTCATATTGGGTTTTACGATCGTAGAGTCTCTCATTGTTTGACTGTTTGGGACAAATTTATGCCCTCATGGCTTTCTGCGTATTTTAGTAATTTTAGAAATAATTCGCTCGGTCTTCCTACCGAGATACTGTGTAGGAGTTCTTTTGTTTCTATGTACACTAAATTGTTTGTAATATATTCAAGAGCATATTTAATCGTTGTTCTTCGTTGTACATTTTTATGGGTTCCTCTCTATGTCTATCTGTTTGGTCTATTTGTTTACCCTGAGGGTTCCACAAAGTGTTTTGGGTTGAACTCCCAGAATCCTTAAGTTTGATTTCGTTTCTCGATTCGGTAACCTCCGAGAAGTTTTGGGTTTGGATTTCTTTCATGCCCATGGGCCACGCATTTTATTAACATACCATGTTGTAATTTCCTTTATATGTGTATACATAGTGTACTCTTTACATACATTGAATGTATTTATCTTTTCGGAACATCAGTCCTATATTGTGTTTAATCTACAAGAATTAATTGTATTTTATCTTTCTAAAATTTTAATTCTTGTTGCAATTTAACTTCACTTATTATTCTCGGAAGTTCTCCTGCTAAACACATGGAAAAGATGGATTTTTGGTTTGCATTAGTAACTATTCTTTTATTCCAGAAAATTTGGAGTTTCGTTTTCCTTCTTTTACAGTTAGTCCGATGTCCAGACCATCTTAATTTTGTCTATGTATAGTTTAGTTTTGGTTTAGGCGAACGAACAGATTTCTGGGGTCTAGGGTCTCCAACCTAGACCCTGAGTTAACAATTCACCCCCAATTCTATATTTCATCCTTCTTGAGAGAAGTATTTTTCTAATTAATGGTTTAATATTTTACTTCAATCTTGACCCCTTTATTTTGTTAAAGAGAATCTTATCCACAACGTAGTTTAAAAAAAAAATATCTTACATATTATTTACACTTGACAGTTTAATGATTAAACGAGAATTTTCCATTGCATTCTCAGATATTCCATTTACAAGATAAAAACAGTTTACAGTTTCTCTTTCTGACATCAATACACTTTACTTCAATTTCTTAAACAACTTGATTTTCTATTCTCCTGTAATTAAGGTGTCTATCATCTTTGCAAGTTTACTTATCTCGTTTCTTCACTTTGTTGATGTTGTCCTCCCAACCTTAAGAGAGGCACTCACGTCCTCATCTTTCCCCATGCTCCACACCTAAGAAGTATAGGTTGACAGAGATGATTTCAGAGAGACTTCAGGACCCCAAGTCCAGTCTTCTTTCCATAAATCTATAGGAAAACTGAGTGATTCCACTGGTTTGTACCAGCTTAGGAATTCTTCACTCTCCTTCTCTTTTGTTACTGAACAGAACCCCTTTCCTCACTGGGGTGTACCTTTTATCCTTAGAGGAAAAGGTAACTGTCCAAAACTGTCCAACTACTTCTTAGTTCTTGGAATGCTTTTTACCAATAGTCTTTTACTTTTATGGAACCACTTTTCCATAACTAATTTTATTTCCAACAAACAAAATTAATTAATTTTTTTCAAATAATCTTTTTCCAGAAAAATAATTGTTTCAATTTCTTCAAAATAATTCTTAAAATGACATAATACCAGTTAAACAACTAGTTAACACTTAGTTCAGTTGTCACACAAACCGAAACTTGAGGAAATGTTTTCACCTCAATAAATTTGATTATTCTCAACTCTTGGTAGATCCTGTTGCAAACCTCTTTTTGAGTGTAAAACTTGAGGAAATTTTTTCACCTCAATAAATTTGATTATTCTCAACTCTTGGTAGATCTTAATTTAAGTTCTATTTTGGTTTTGAGCAAAACACTAAAAAAATGTTTTTACTATAAAAAAAATATCAAATTTATTTAATATGAATATCAGGAATTGAAATATTTTATTTATAATTTACATTCTCCACCTTAAAATGTTAGTACAATGTGCCCCTTCATATTCAAAAATAAGAAACATATATCTATAGGTCTCTCTCTCCTAAATTCTATATTAAACATGGAAGGAATTACAAATATCTCTCATACTTTGAATTAGAAAGAATCTACTAATGGGATAAGAATTATATAGCTCTTTCTCTCTATATATGTTTGATGTTAAAATCTTTTACTGAACATGCATATTGAGATATGTGAAGAAAGAACCAGGAAGTTCTTATTGGACATTAGTAGGTTCTTTCTAATTCAAGGTACGGAGAAAACTTGTAATTCTTTCCATGTTTAATATAGAGCTGACATGTAACATTTTAAAAAATATTAATAACAAAAATAATTCTCTCTCTATCACTCTCTAGAGAGAGAGAAAAAAAGTTTTATGGATATATGTTTTCTAGTTCTCAATATGGGGAGGCATGTACTAACATTTTAATGTGAAAAATGTGAATCATAAGTAAAATATTTCAATGTCAACTAAGTATATATATTATATAAAACTAGTGAAAATATTAAAAATTAAAAATTTAAATTTAAATTCTTATAGTTGAAACATTTTATTAATATTTTTCTCAAAAGGAGCATAGATCTATTTTAATGGAGATATACCAAGAGCCTAAAAGAATCAAAAATGTTTTCCAACTTGATGCTTGGTAGATCTGGAGTTAAGATGGTATATATGCTAGTTTAATATGGACATTGAAATATTTTATTTATGGCTTACACTCATTTTTTGTTATTAATATATTTTGTGGACATTGAAATATTTTATTTATGGCTTACACTGATTTTTTGTTGTTAATATATTTTGTTTTTGTTATCAATACATTTTTATTTTAAATACTATATGTAAATTTTACATAAAATTAATTACATATGATATAATATCATTAATATTATTTTTAGATTTTATTTGTCAACTCCATACTAGGTAGTGAAGAAATTACATATCTCCTTAAAAAAATAAATTATTTATTCATTCTTTTCAATTACTTTTTCTATATATATAAAATTGATATAAAATGAAGATGAAATTTGAAATATTTTATTTATAAAAAAAACACTAATTTTTATATTATTGGTATATTTTTCAATTTATTAATATAAATATTTTTATTTTTTTAAATATTATAGAATAATATCTCTCACTATTAGGCACAATTATTTATAAATTTCAAATAAATTTGTGAGTATGCTTATCAAAAAATTTAAAAAGAAAAAATAAATAAAACACATACTTCCTATGTTTTAACCCATAACCAATTGTTTTATTTATTCATGTAAAAAAATCATTTAAAATAACAGCAAACGATTATAAATGAAAAGTAATGATAGATTTATTTTGGGCCTGGAGTATGCCCTAAAACTGCTTATGTTTGGCTAAGAGCTCATCTTTCTGGGACTTAAGGAAACAGATTAACGGCCCAAGACCCAGAGGCACCCTCCCCCCTTACAGACCACCACCGGGTTATTCCAGGTGGCGTGGTTTTCCTTGAATAACGGTGAGTCAGCCTGCATTCAGGGATAGCAGCCAAAAAGGGTTGTCCTCACTGCAAGTTTGACAACTAAGTTATGATAGATTTTCCCACATTGTAAAAAAAATGATAGATTTATTTATATTTACAATTAAAGTTGTGTAAATGTAATCTCGAATTAACGACCCTTTTTAATGGCTCCCTCGATGCTTGCTTTTTATACGTTGTGCCGTAATTTATATCCGCTTGCTAAATTCATATTTAAGGGTGATCAGATAATTCATAAACATTTAAATTGTTCCTATGATTGCAAATATAACCTGTGCTATCCATGTATACATGGTCAATTAAAAAAATTAAACTTTACTTAAGCTTTAGGATTTAAGCACCTTCAACGTGACAATGGACATAAAAGGTTAATTGGTGCATTTCCAAATCAATGATGGTATAAAAACATCATGTCGAACTATTTAGTGTTTAAACATTTTAAGATTTTTTCATTAATTTATTAATTTTATTAGTTTATTCGTCGAAAATGTGCATGCTTTACAACTTTGCGAATATTTTCATTTTGATGATTATTTTAAGTGTTATATCAATCTCAAATCTAATTTTTTTTATCAATATGAGAATATCGATAGGAGAATCAAATTTTACTAATAAATTATATGATAAGATATTGGGAAATGTAAAACAATACAAACTAATTAGAAGGGTGGTAGCTTATTATTAAATAGAGATGTGTCATATATTTTTATTAGTAAACTAATCTTTACAAAATGTCCTGAATGGATTTTTAATTTAAAGTATTGAAAGTTTGGAGAAAAAAAAAGAAACTAAATGTTCAAACCCAAACCTTAGGAGATGAGGTGAAAAAAAAAATTGCCCAAGGAGTTTGGTTTAAGCATTAACATCACAGGGTTGCAACCTCTGCATACAAACTATGTTTGGGTTGCACAATAGCTTATTGGAAATATATTGATGAAGAGAAGAATTTCGAGCAACGATTGTGAATGTCATGGAATCCCATATTTGTTATAGTGCCAAAAAACACTTGTTAGGGCCTCAAAAGCACACTCAATCTTAGGACTTCAAAAACCAGAGAAAAAATGTCATGGGGAACCATCCATAATGAGTTAGTGGAAGAGGTGGCTTGCTACATAAATCAACCTCGATCATGTCCTTATACAATCATCAATGTTGGTATGCAAACCACCAACCCTTTACAAATTTGACCTATATTTGTAAGTTTATTTCACTTAGAAAGGATAAGAGTATTAATAATGTTAAATGTTTACCCATCATATTTATTTTCATCTATCCCCAAATGTATCTCAAGAGTTATCTTTTTCAATATGCTTGGAAACATACGAGGGAGGCAAGAGCAGGAGGGGTGTTATTTTTCCTTGAAGAAGAAATTGTGTATTAATTTGCCTAGGGTTAGGGTACATTGACCAATAATCAAGCTAATTTTTTTGCATTGTGTAAAGGCTTGGAGTTAGCCATAGATAAGAAAACACTCAAATTATTAGTTTGTGGCGATTCATTGTTTGTTATCCGCCAAGTTATAAAGGCTAGAAATGGAGTGTGCTAAGATAATCCTCCCATTCTTCAAAGGATTGCATTCCTTGCTTCTCAGTTTGATCACCTAGATTATTTTCATGTGTATAGACATTTAAACATGGTGGCGGACAGGATGGAAAAGCACGGTTCCTCTTTAGGCCAAGGAAAACTAGAAATAACCTTGGAATTTCAAAATTTGCTCACATCCCTTAAAGATGATTAAACCCTCAAGGTTCACAATCATTGATTAGGTGCTTTCCTTAATTATAAAATTATGTTATCTTGAGTGAAGGCTCCACACATCACTTCATAGTCATTTTCCAACACTAAAATTGAAGTTGATGGGATCCATGGTATTGTCGCATTATAATTTTTTGCTACAAAAATTCGAACTTATCCCTTAGTGGATCATTCTTTGCAACAAGTGGTAGTGGCTCATAAAATTCTCTTGCTATTCCTAGTAATGTATTTAGTCAGCCCTTGGTTGGAGTGGGTGGGTTTTAATATGGACAGGACAATATATTTTTTGAACAAAGGGATGAAATTAATGATGTCGGTCTTCAACTCACTTCATCAATCCTTTACCCAACCTTCTGAAGATTTTTGTTCAATCATGGTTTATACGCTTTATTCCAGCTCGTGGATTAGTGGCATGATCTATTTAATGGCCTCTAGTGCTCTTGTATGTTCCTATGGGATTTTTTTCCTTCCTAACAACTACTTCAAGGTTGGTAAGGTATCTAGTTGTCGTTAGTGGAATTCCTTGGACATGGAAAAGCCGGGAAATGATGGCATGATGTTTGATAAAATTTTGGATGCAACTAAAGCATTGTTGGATGCCCAGCAAAGGCATGGTGACATGGCAGAAATACAATGCTAATATTTCCAAATTTTTATGGAATTTCATAAGCTTTTGTGCCACCTTAGTGACATGGAAAATTCTTTCAATGGGTTAAGGAAGGAGATTTTTTCTCTTAATGCTTAGGTTCAAAGTCTGGAAAATATTATTGCTAGTAGTTATCAACTTGGTCCGATTCATATTGGATCTGGGGCTGCTTCCGAGAATAAGATACTTTGTTGCTCTCGAGAAGTTGATACTTCTAGAATCATGATGCAGTTGATTGACAAATTATTTGGATATTTTTTGTTGGTCATCTCAATCTAAAAATTGTTTTATGTTTCCATGTAAATTATGTTTGATTCTCGGGACCTTTTGTCATGTTTTCAGTTGTAATGTGTTTTTTTCATACAAGAACAGAAGGGTGCTTAGTATTTTTTTGAATGTAAGGACAGCTAAAGACATATATATATATATATATATATATATATATATATATAGCCAAATTTCAGTCAGCTATTGTAAGGGTTGTAGCCCAAAATTGTGTTCATTATCAATATAAAACCCGTAAAGTTTTATTTTTTTTAATACTTAGAAAAATATCATTATGTAAAAACAACCCCTTAACATTAGGGATGTGCCCACTACGCTAACCCAACTTCCCCAGTATGGTTAGATAAATGGGACAATGAAAATTTTTAAGTTTTTTTGAGTTTTCCAAACTCAACTTGGATGTCATCATCGCATTAGACTCCAATATTACAACTTTATACCCCTACGAGGATATCCCGATAAAGTAATATATTTATATATATATATATATATATATATATATATATATATATATATATATATATATATATATATATATATCAAATTTAATTCAAACCCTTAGACATTCCACATAACCACCACGAAACCAAGTTCCAAATGGATCGGTCACATGTCAGACAATTTTAAGTCAAGCCCTTCGAAATTCCACAGAACCACCATAGCCCAAGACCCGAAACCAAGTTCCAAATGGACCAGTCACACCCTGTGTGGCAGAGGTATCATATACACATTATAATCAAGGAGGGCGCTTATCTTTAATATAATCCATCAGCTTGATCCTTTCCTAATAGCCACCAAAGCCTACATGGTTATGTATATATATTTGTGTCACCGCAACCCCACTAGATTAGCAAAGGCATGATGACATGGTAGAAAGGAAATGCTAATATTTCCAACTTTTTATGGAACCGAAGCTTTTGCGCCATCTTAGTGACATGGAAAAAGATTTCAATGGGTTAACGAAGGAGAATTTTTTCTCTTAATTCTCAGGTTCAAACTAGGGAAAATATTAATGGTAGTAGTTATCAACATGGTTCAAGAGGTATTAGATATAGGGTTACTTCCGAGAAGAAGAGACTTTGTTTCCCTCTAGAAGATGATACTTCTGGAATTGGAGATTATTGACAAATTATTTGGAGGTTTTTTGTTGGTCATCTCAATATAAATATGGTTTTATGTTGCCATGTAAATTATGTTTGATTCTCGGTACCTTTTGTCATTTTTTCAGTTGTAATGTGTTTTTTCATGCAAGAATGGAAGGGTAATTCGTGTTTATTTTAATGTGAGGACAGCTAAAGATATATATAGAGCCAAATTCCGGTCAACTATTGTAAGGGTTGTAGCCCAAAATCATGTTATTTATTAATATAAAACCCTTACTTGTTTCTTTAAAAAAAAAATGCTTGGAAAAATAGCATTTTGTAAACACACCCCCATAACCTAGGGGATGTGCCCACTATGCCAACCCAACTTCCCTGGTACAGTTAGATAAATGGGGTAATGAAAATTTTTAATTTTTTCTGAGTTTTCAAAACTCAACTTGGATGTCATCATTGCATTATACTCCAAGATTACAATTTATGATCTTTTAAATCCTAATTGGGTCAAAATATCATTTATCCTTTCCCCTCTGGAAACCATGTGATCCCCACATGGGATGTCGGGTTATCTCTCTCTCTCTCTCTCTCTCTCTCTCTCTATATATATATATATATATATGTCAGTCAATTTTAAGTCAAACCCTTAGAAATTCCCAAGACCCGGAACCAAGTTCCAAATGGACTGGTCCCACCCTATGCAGTGGAGGTATCATATACACATTATAATTAACGAGGGGGCTTATCTTTAATATAATCCATTAGCTTGATCCTTTTCTAACAGCCATTTAATCCTACATGGTTATGTATATATATTTATGCCAGCATGACCCCACTCGATTATTCCTGGAGCTTAAGCTCTTCACTCACACAATGTGACCATCCTCAAGACTTGGCTCTCGGTCCTTTAATTCCTTGTACCACCCAATATCTGCTTGGGAAACATTAATTTGTATAGTGGCCTCATCAACCAAACACTCTATCTCATGAAGTATCCCTCAACATGTCACCCCAGAGGAGAGTCATCCCAACAATCCATAATAGTTATGAAAAGGGCTACCTCCAAGTAACAAACTTCGAGGAAGAATTTTGCTATTAGTTTTAGCATCAATCCTCCATCTATGTGGGTCTTTCCTTTGTCCTTTCAACAACATGTAGGCAATTTCTATGTCTATTGTCTCTCCCAAGTTTTCCCCATGCTTGTCATCTTGGTGCTCCCTTCGCATGCTCCTCCTATAACCTTCTGATATGAGAACTCCAGGACAGATCATCCTAGCCCTTTCCTTTGTGACACACTTAAAATTTTGGAAAGTTCTTTCTTTGACAGGTTTACTTAATGGAGCTTTGTTGTTGCTATTCCCATTGCCCCCATTAAGTAATAGGCCTCTATTGAGCCTAAACAAAAATGAGCATAACTTCGCTATTGTACTATGACTTTGGTTATGGGGATTAAACATGTTTCCATAACACAACACTCCTGCAACACTAAAGTGTGTGTGTGTTTGTGTGTGTGTGTGTGTGTGTCTATATATATATATACACACACACACACTAAAGTGTGTGTGTGTTTGTGTGTGTGTGTGTGTGTGTCTATATACACACACACACACACACACATTCAAGAATAAGGAGGAACGATTGCAGAAGTACTGGTTTGATCATAATTGATTCAAGCACACCACATTCCATACTATATAAACTTATGCATGTATATACATGTATATATTTCTATAACTTTATGATCTTACTCTTCCTCCAATCCGCAATCATTAGAATATGTACAGAGTCTTCCTTTGTTCATTTCAAAAATTAATTTTTGTGCTTAATCAATCAGCTCAGGTTGTGATTTCTTCCCCATCGCTCACTCACATTGACCACACAGTTCTGTTTAATCTGAGCATACAACAATAATTTATATATTTATATTTAAATATAATTCCCTACATACAAAATGTTAGTGAAAAATCACAGGCACAAGGAACTAGTCCACAGTGCCCCCTTCTATTCATTCACAAGTAAATCATGTACCATTCAGGTAACCAATATAAATATTAAATTCACAGTTCAAGCATATAAAAAATGGCACATGGTACATGTACTGAAACTTATCTAGAATTAAGACTAAAGTTGGGAAACTAAGTCTAGGACAACAACTCTCCACCCAACCATAGAAAATTGCAGCCAGTGCTTAATTGCAGTTGTCACCCTCAAGCCATATTATAGAGATTGAGTTGGTTTTCTCAATTGATTGAACACAAAATTTTAGTTGAGATAGGGACTCTAGATATTCTCCCACCTCCACCCACCAACTACTTAATAGTCAAAAAAATGCACAGGAAATCTATAGGCCTACTAATTCCACCCTAAGGACATGCAACATAGTGGTTCCACCCAATCAAGGGATTCTAGAATCCACTTCCAAAACCAAGTGAACAATACTTAAGAATTTTCCCTTACTAGGAATTCAAGGATCGCATCTCCACCCTAAGATGTCAAGGGAATCTAGAGAATATTGTTGAAGTTTGCAACAAGAAACAGTGAAGGAGGCATCTAGAAACATCATCCTTGATCCTAGTTGGAAAATAATCACCTAAACTAGGTGGGGCCCACACAGGCTATTTTTGGGTGTATGTCTATTTTTAGACATGGTGAGCATATTCTATATGTAGCAGGAGGCTATTTGTAGATGGTTGGTCAAATGTGAAAAATATATGAGATTCTATTTTTAGAAGATTGGGCGAAGTCTATTTATTGATCGTTGATCTAAAAATAGATGCATGTCGGTTATTATTAGCTCTTAATAATAATCCGACAATAAACAACAACTTATTATCTTGGAGCACTTTATTTCAGTGAACAGACTTGGAAAATCAGTGGGCTAAAGGAATTACACAATTCCTAAGGGTTTACTGGATTTCATGCATGGAGGACTCAGTTAGAACTAAAGTGGCAAAGTTATGACAGAGTTGGAAGAGTAGTTTATGGTGTTGTATTCAGTTTAACTCAGTTAGACTCAGTTGAGCTAGTTGTATCTGATCTAACTGAATGATACACTAGTGAGAGTGGAGTGAATTAATTAGTTAATTAATTCAAAAATAACAACTCATTAATCAACTGAATGATACAGCAGTTAACTACAGTGCATCTCAGATCTAGTGGAGACCCAGTGGAGAGATAGGTGAAAGGGTGAGATAGACTATCCGTTGTGACTACTAGTGATGCATTAATTGCATCTAAATATACATTGGAGTTTCCAATATCAATAACGCAGTTAAGGAGAGTAGGATTGCATTGAATTGGTCTTTGTAATCAGCTTGGATTGCGCAGTGGAGGCAGGCTATCAGGTGGCAAGAAATCAGTGCATGGATTTGCAGATTTCTTTTGATTAGTATGTGACGATTGTATTGTACTGAGAGCTTGATGTACTAAGCTTTTTATGATATTGTTACATGATCTCCATGATACATAATATATAGTTTGGGTTTTCAGCTTCATGCTTTCCCGGTTAAAAACTATGTTATGTGCGATTGAATATTTTTGTTTATGCTTCACATGTGTGTGCAATTAATTGTTTCTGCAAAAGATCAACAAGTGGAATTGATTCTATATTTTGCATAAAGTTAAATAGTGTGAGATCAGGTGAATCAAAGACATATGCATGCATATTGTATATAATTTCTAGATGGTATCAGAGTTGTGTTATATATTTTCTACATGGAATGAGAGCAGGAATTTTTGGGCGCGCGAGTTTGCAAAGAATATCTGAAAATTTTGGTGAAATATTTTCATAAACAAATAGCATATTTGGATTCCTTATGAAAAAATACCCAAATTGAAAAAAAAAAATTGATTGAATCTCATCTCAGATGAGGGAGATTTCGTTGATTTAAAATCAGCTCTTTTGTTAGAAAATTTTGCGACGGCGGGACAACTGCAATGTGCGCGAGCCAAGAATCTACATGCACTGAGGTACAATATGCAAGAAAAGCTTTGAGGAGAAAATCAGAGGTTAGTGACTTTGTGGTTGAGAGGGAGCCTCTCAACATGCAGCCTGAGAAGCAGTCTCAGAAGGTTGTGGAACACCCACAACTGGAGATGCAGAAGAATCTTTATAGATTTGATGTAGATGGGATTTCCACGGAGCTTCCTACTATTGGGAAGTGCAAGAAAGACATGCAATTGAAGCTTGAGAGGGAGTTGGATTTGCATACAAGTAAGAGTGAACCTCAGGATGTGGAGCAACCACAAGATAAGGATCATGGAGTGGGAGCAACCACTTATGCAGAGAAATTTCGTGCCAGATGGGCAGAGGGAGTGCATGCAGCTATACCACCAGGTGAGAGGTGGGGCGACATGAATGAGTAATCCCAAGAGGATATTTCTGGGCAAGATTCATTGAGATGGTGTGGATCTCATGAATTTAACCTGGCTACGAGGTGCCCATAGAGCAGTAGTAGCATGATCAGTTGAATTGATGCAGTGAGATCAAAGTGACAGTGTCGGATACTGGAGCGCGGTTCAGAGTTGACAACAAGTGCAGAGTACATGGGTGTATATTTCAACAATGCAATGGTTCCTAAAGACATGTGCAGTAGCTAAGCAGAATTTGAAGACTTTGATGATAGATGCATTAGACTGATTGAGTTGTTTGGAGCCTTTCAGTTTTGGAAGTGTTGCAGCAAGAGTTGCAGGGAAAATGCATGGAGTTGCATGTCGCATGCAAAGAGAGTCATTTCTTGTTGAGAGGGAGTGTTGAATTTTGCAACAAGAAACAGTGAAGGAGGCATCTAGAAACATCATCCTTGATCCTAGTTGGAAAATAATCACCTAAAATAGGTGGGGCCAACACAGGCTATTTTTGGGTGTATGTCTATTTTTAGACATGGTGAGCATATTCTATATGTAGCAGGAGGCTATTTGTAGATGGTTGGTCAAATGTGAAAAATAAATGAGATTCTATTTTTAGAATATTAGGTGAAGTCTATTTATAGATCGTTGATCTAAAAATAGATGCATGTCGGTTATTATTAGCTCTTAATAATAATCTGACAATAAACAACAACTTATTCTCTTGGAGCACTTTATTTCAGTGAACAGATTTAGAAAATAAGTGGGCTGAAGGAATTACGCAATTCCTAAGGTTTTACTAGAGTTCATGGATGGAGGATGCAGTTATAACTGAAGTGGCAAAGTTATGACAGAGTTGGAAGAGTAGTTTACAGAGTTGTATTCAGTTTAACTCAGTTAGACTTAGTTGAGCTAGTTGTATCTGATCTAACTAAATGATACACTAGTGAGAGTGGTGTGAATTAATTAGTTAATTAATTCACAAATAATAACTCATTAATCAATTGAATGATACAGCAGTTAACTACAGTGCATCTCAGATCTAGTGGAGACCCAGTGGAGAGATAGGTGAAAGGGTGAGATAGACTATCCGTTTTGACTGCTAGTGATGCATTAATTGCATCTACATATACATTGGAGTTGCCAATGATAATAACGCAGTTAAGGAGACTAGGATTGCATCGAATTGGTCTTTGTAATCAGCTTGGATTGCGTAGTGGAGGTAGGCTATCAGGTGGCAAGAAATCAGTGCATGGATTTGTAGATTTCTTCTGATTAGTATGTGACGATTGTATTGTACTGAGAACTTGATGTACTAAGCTTTGTATGAGATTGTTACATGATCTCCATGATACATAATATATATTTTGGGTTTTCAGCTTCAGGCTTTCCCGGTTAAAAACTGTGTTATGTGCGATTGAATATTTTTGTTTATGCTTCACATGTGTGTGCAATTAATTGTTTCCGCAAAAGATCAACAAGTGGAATTGATTCTGTATTTTGCATAAAGTTAAATAGTGTGAGATCAGGTGAATGAAGGACATATGCATGCATATTGTATATAATTTCTACAAATACCATATCCACCCTCTAGCCCCCAAGGCATCTCGATACTTACCCTCACTTGGAAAAAAATTTCATCATATTATTATTGCTCAATTGAGATGTATGAATCTCCCCTCAAATTTTTTTTACACATGTCTCCTCCCCTTTTATGAATCCTTTAACTAATTATCCCCCTTTTTTTAATCCTTCGACCAAATCTCCACTATGGTTCCTCCTTTTCAAGGTTGACCTCTCCTTGTCTTTTCTCGGATACCCACACATCCCTTCTCATAAATTATTTGTCCTTTTTGTATTGCCAAATTTTCACATGGAATGCATCCCTTTTCTTTAGCTTATTTAATTCAAACATACTAGTCCATTAAAACACACTAACCATCCTCTAATGGTTTTCATAGGGTTTTTTAGATTTCATGTTACAAGGAACCCTTGATATTCCAAGTATGTAACCATCCTTAGCCACTGGAATTTGTTCCCCTCAACTCATCCCATTTTCTTAAATATTTACATTGTATACATAAGGGAAAATATAACCAAGGTTGTCACAAAACCCTCCCCCTTGGGATAACACCGTCCTTGGTGTTCTTTTTCCATATAAAATACAAAATACATGCTTAAAACAAACATATTGTTTATGGATATTTATATACACAAATTTGTACAATATTTACAATCTATATACATTTTCTTCAACCATCAAACAAAAAATGATATCATGCCCACAGTATATCATTCATTTCCCAAATGGCTTCCTTGGTCCCAAATTTCCTCCACTACACTTTGACTTGCTCTATTGCTCGATTCTAGAGTGCGAGGTTCCTCTAGTCTATGATGCATAATGGCTCTGGATAGAACTCTCCCTTTGGTTCCACCTGTAGCACAGAAGAATCAATCACAAGATTTGAGTCTTGTAAATATATTTTAAGTAAAGAAACATGAAAAACATCATAGACTTTTATGGATGGATGTAAGGCTAGCCTATAGGCAAATGGCCCTATTCTTTCAAGTATCTCAAAAGGCCCACAAAATTGTGGTGCCAACTTGGCACATGACCCAATCTTCAAGGAACTTTTCTTGTGTCTAAATCTCAAGTAAACATGTTCCCTGACTTGGAACTCCTTATGCACCTTATGTTGATTTCATAGATTTTTCTTCTTGTCTTGCTCTACATTTAATTTTTTACTAATCATCTCCATTTTCTACTCCATCTCTTTTAGCATATCAGGCCCAATAAGGACCATGTTCATTGTATAAATCTATAAGATAGGATTATTGCAACTCCTTCCATAAAGTGCCTTGAATGGGCTCATCTTTAGAGATTCTTGGTACCCATTATCGTATGCAAACTCTACAAGTGGAATATATTCTTCCCACTTCTTTGGCTAGTGCATCGTGTACATACTCAATATGTCATTGAGGATTCTATTTTTCATCTTTGTTTTCCCATCCATGTGTGGATGATAAGTTGTACTTAACACCAATTCTGTCCCAAGGCCTGCAAATAGTTCCTTCCAAAACATTGAAGTGAAATTTGCATCTTTGTATGAAATTATTTTCTTGGGAACTCCATGTAGCCCCACAATATCCTATGAAAATTTAAGCCCCATCACTAGATGAATTGTTATATTTGACTTCCATAAAATAGGCCACTTTGTTCAATTTATCAATTACCGCCATAATCGCATCATCTTGTCTAGAAGTTCTTGGTAAAGCAGTAATGAAATCCATGGAGATCACTTCCCACTTTCATTTTGGAATGGGAATGGGTGTTGGGAAAAATACTAAGAGGGGGGGTGAATCAGTATTTAGAGCTGACTGAAAACTTTTCACTTTTTCTTTGAGCAGATTTCCATACGCGGTTTTTATGAACTGAACTAACGTATGCACACGGAAATATAGAAGGAAACTAGCGTATACTGATTTGTCTTTCAGATTTAGAGAATCAGTCTTTTAAACAGATTTATCAGTTATGAATAAGGCTAGATAATCAAAAGTTATGAGCAGTAAACAGCAGTATAAAGCATCACACACATGAACACCAAGATTTAAGGTGGAAACCCAAATCGGGAGAAAACCACCGCTGCTGTCATCTCTATCTTCAATCTTTATTATATAGAAAACCTTTTACAACATTGTACTAATGCAGACTTATACTAGTACGCAGGCTTCTACCTGCAGAAGGCTGCAACCTTCTCTCGTTTTCCAGCTACAACTGGAAGGGAGCTCCAACCCCCTGATCTCGTTTACCAGCCTCTCCTGGAAGGGAGCTTCAACCCCCTGATTTCAACACCCGCTTTTACTGGCTGAAAGCTTCTACTGCCATACTGAAGTATTCAACCTTCAGACCCACTGCAAACCATGTTTCATCAATTTTCATACTGGATCAAACAGCTTCAACACAACCCTTCACTTAACATCAACAAACATATTTTGCCCAATACTTCAAATAGAACAGTGAGACCACTGTAACCAGAATATCATAAATAACCCAGACTTTAGAATAGATATGCAGATACAAACTCAACCCTAAAAATTCATTAATTCAAATAGCATACGCTACTTTTATTCACTGAAGCCACGTGTATACGCGCTTTCATGATCACCAACCTGTGTATGTCTCTGTGCATATTGTTTTTCATAACATGAAATGCATACGCCACTTATCTTCATTGAAGCTGCATGTATACGCGCTTTTCTTCATATCAACCTGCGTATACTTCTGAGAATGTTGATTTTCAGAATGTGATCAATCTCATATACAGATCTGAGGCTTTTCTTCTCAGCAATGCAGAACCTTTAGACAGTCAGTCAAGTTTAACCATGTTTTCTCACTCATCCTTCATGATGTTTTCTCAATCAGTGATTAGATTTGTTCATTATCAAATTAGCAGCATACTCCATATTCAATCAACCCAAAACTTCAAGTAGACTTCATTGACTGACAGCAGAGAGAAAACAGAAATCACAGAAGTAATATCTGCAAATAAACTTCAGAAACCCTAACTTCCATATGCACTTTTTATTAAGCGAACCCGCGTATATACGCGCTTTTACAGAGACAAACTAGCGTATAGATCTGTAAAAGATAAACTTGCATAACAGACCAGATCTATAAACTTACCCAGATTTCTTCAATTTCTTCATCAGACTTGCGCCAGGTCTTCATCATTTCTTTTGCAGATCATCCTAGAGATTCATCATTTCTAGATCTAGAGATCTTGAACCTTCATCATATTAATAGGTGCATCATAGATTCAGATCTATCAATTAAGAATAGAGTTCAACCATGCAGATATCTCTTAAAGAGATTTATTTATTAACAACCCTTACACATGCACGCCTTGCACTATGATCCTCTTCTCCTTATATAGTTTTATCCTTTATCAATACCATGAGCCAAAACCACACAACTTCTGATGGTATTCTTGGACGGAATCAAATAAACCATACAGTGCTCAATACTGTGTGCCAAAACCATGGTAATGCCCCTTGGTAATATAAATTTGGAGCGCAAAAGGGCATACGCAACTTGGGACGTACTTATCCGCGTGCATAAGCGACTTTGCCTTTACAAACTCGCGTATACATTGTGACATATTATATTTATCATTTCTCCAACACTTACTGGAATTATTTTCTCTGTCACATCTGTAGATACATTATTCTTACATCTTTAACACATAGGTTGCTATCCAAAGACAACTTCATCAAGTAGGTTTCCATCAAGGACAACACATTGCATCATATTGCCAACAATCTCCCCCTTTGGACTTGATGGAAACCATGATGGTGTTTGATCACCAAAATAGATAGATACGTTGAATATAGCCATTATTCAAACACCATGATACTCTCCCCCTTTGACATCAAGGGAAAAGGGCCGATCAAAACCAAAACAAGGTTTTTCTTCTCTTGTAGAAAGAAGAGCTTTGTAGATCTGATGTGCATTGAAGTGACCATGCTCCCCCTGAGTTCACGCTGAATCTTCAAACATATTTTTCAATGAATTACATGACTCTATGACCTTTCCTATCACCAAGGACTCATACTTAAATCAATGATCCAACCAAGTGGATTTACACATGTGACTCAAGTACCCAACCAAGTGGGTTTACACATTTTGACTCAACCACCCAACCAAGTGGGTTTACAAATTTGAACAAGTCCTTACATGAATGAATATTTCAATTTTACATCATAGGTCTCAACATGACCTTTTTCATCAATTACAGAAATGACTTATACAATCAAGATCAAAGATTCTCAAGCATGAGATCAGACTACAACAAATAATTAGAATGCCAACAATGCATCCTTTCCACATGACCAATGCTCCCCCTTAGCCTGTGCATCCTGAACACTTTCAACCGCAAATCATCAAGGCATATTCATCAGAAGAATTAGAGAATGAAACAGAAATATGAGAGTTGGAACATCACCAGAGATACCCAACAGCACTGCAGTTGTGCTGAAGAATGCTGACCCAGAAAAATTTTGTCAGCAAACACCCATACGCGGTTTTCTGTCTATAAACTCGCGTATATGCACGACTGTCCTTCAGGAAACCCACGTATCCAATTTAATCTTCTAAATTTAAGCAGATTTGATCTTCTGAGAGGCAGAGACAACTCCCAGCTTCTGTCTGAGATATTCGAACGCTTCCCTGGGTAAAGGTTTGGTAAATATATCAGCAACTTGTTCTTTGGAGGGAACATACTCCAACTTCACCTTTTGTTCAAGCACTTCTTCGCGTAAGAAGTGATACTTGATGGGAATGTGCTTGGTCTTGGAATGCATAACAGGATTCTTTGAGATACTGATGGAACTTGTATTATCACACATAATGGAGATAGGAGGTGAACATTTGATTTGAATGTCTTGTAAGCTTTTCATCATCCAAAGAAGTTGAGTGCAACATGATGCGGTAGCCACATATTCTGCTTCTGTGGTATATAAATCAATAGAGCTTTGCTTCTTGTTGAACCAAGATACTAACCGCGGCCCCATATAGAATGCACCACCACTAGTGCTTTTCCGATCATCAACATTTCCAGCTCAGTCTGCATCAATGTAAGAACGAAGAGTGAGATCATCATTCTTTGGATATCATATTCCAAAGTCTTGAGTTCCTTGTAGATATTTGAATATTCTTTTGACAACCTGAAGGTGAGACTCTTTTGGATTAGCTTGAATCATCCAACAATCCCAACTGCATGCATAATGGTCTAGTCCCAGTGAGATAAAGTAGACTTCCTATCATAGATCTGTATTCTGGTTGATTCACCACGGGAGAATCATCATGAGAACTGAGATTACATCCGGTTATCATTGGTGTACTTACAGGTTTGCACTCTTCCATGCCATACTTCTTCAGAATTTGCTTAAGATATTTTTCTTGTGATAATAATATGCCATCTGTTGCTTATTGCACTTGCAAGCCAAGAAAGAATATTAGTTCCCCAAGTAAATACATTTCAAATTCTTGCTACATAACAGAAGAAAATTTCTGACTCATAGATTCTTCATTACTTCCAAAAATGATATCATCAACATATACAACCACAACCAATATTTTATCATTTTCATATTTTGTGTATAAGTTGCTATCAGCAGACCCTTTTGAAAATCCTTGTTGATGAAGATATTTGTCAAGACGATAATACCATGCCCTTGGAGCTTGTTTGAGACCATATATAGCCTTTTTAAGTCTACAAACAAGTTTTTCATCATTTCCCAAAATGAATCCTTCTGGTTGTTCTATATAAACTTCTTTTTCTAGATCACCATTGAGAAAAGCAGATTTAACATCCATTTGATAAACTTTGATTTTTTGGAAGCTTGAAAAAGCAAGAAACATTCTTATGGCTTCAAGTCTAGCTATAGGAGAAAAAGTTTCTTCAAAGTCTATACCTTCTTGTTGAGCATAACCCTTGCAAACAAGTCTAGTTTTATTTCTTATAACATCCCCATTCTCATTTAACTTTTTTTTGAATATCCATTTAGTTCCAATGACATTTTTGTCATGAGGTCTTGGTACTAATTCCCAAGTGTGATTCTTTTCAATTTGAACAAGCTCTTCATTCATGGCTTGAATCCAACATTCATCTTTGCTAGCTTGATTGAAATTTTGTGGTTCAATAGTGGATAGAAATGCTAGATAGCTAGAAGATCCCACAAGAGTCCTTCTTGTTTGTAGACCTGATCCCTTTTCTCCCAAAATTTGAGATTCTAGATGATTCTTTTGAACATATCTGGATGGAGCTTTTTCAGATAAATCATCTTCGGGTTCTTCATTGGGTTCACTATCTATATCATTTCTATTTGATGTAGAAGGATATATGTCATCATCATCTTCTTTTGTTGTTTTTTTTTCTTCTTTTGGAGCTGCAGGAGACTCATCAATAACAACATCAATACATTCAACAATCTTCCGAAGTCTTTTATTGTAACATTTATATGCTCTACTCCTAGAGGAGTAACCAAGAATTATTCCTTCATCTGCTATGGGTTAAAACTTGCCAAGTTTTCATCATTATTTTTGATAAATCATTTGCTTCCAAAAACTCTAAAATGCTTCACAATGGGAGGATTACCATACCAGAGTTCATATGGAGTTTTATCACTATTTACACGAACATGTGCCTTGTTAAGAATATTTACCGTTGTATGTGCTGCTTCTCCCCAAAATGTGTCAGGTGTTCCGGAATCATCAAGCATAGCTCTAGCCATTTGTTGAACTGTTCTATTCATTCTTTCTGCTACGCCATTTTTTTGTGGAGTGCCAGCTACAGAAAACTGTCTTTTTATGCCATGTTGTTCACAAAATTCAAGGAATTCATCTGATGTATATTCTCCTCCTCGATCAAATCTAAGACACTTGATTTTTAGATCTAATTCATTTTCAACCAGTGCTTTGAAGATCTGAAATTTCTCAAATGCTTCATCTTTGTGTTTAATCAACCCAATCCAACACATTATAGAGAAATCATCAATAAATAAGATATAGTATTGTTCACCACATGGTGAATTTTTCCTCACAGGCCTGCATATGTCAGTATGAATGAGTTCAAGAGGCTTACTTGATGATCCTTCCTTGGAATTAAATTGCACTCTGGTTTGCTTACCGAATTGGCAATATTTGCATATGATACTTTCAAGTAGAGTAATATTGAGAAGATCACGAACAGCTTTAAGTCTGCTTGATTTATTGATTTGAGAGAAGCTCAGATGTCCCAACCTTCTATGCCATAGCCATTTTTCTGAAGATTTACTCAAGTAACATTGATCTTTGCAGTTCTTCAATACATACAGGTTGCTTGGAGTTCTGTTTCCTTTAATAATTGTTTTATCTATATCAAGATCACGTACCACACATTCTTTTGAACTAAAGACAACTTCAGTTCCTTGATCACACATTTGACTTACACTTAACAGGTTATGCTTTAATCCATCCACATACATGACATTATTAGCTTTCACCTTTTCTTTTAGAAAAATAGACCCTTTTCCCTTAATTACAGTAGGAGTATCATTTCCAAATGTAACATTCTTTTCTTTTTCTAGCGCACTATATGAAAGAAGTTTGTTTTTGTCACCTGTCATACGTTTTGAGCATCCATTATCAATGTACCATTGATTTTCTTCACCTTTTGCAAATAAATCTATGCCACAATTTTCAACCTATAATTCCTTATTTTTCCACTCTTTGGAGCTTGAATGAAACTGCTCTTTTGGCTGGACTTTGCTCCTACATTCAGATTCTTCATGGCCAAAGTTATTGCAATAAGCACATTCAACTTCATTTTGAAGAGGATAAAAGTTTTTATAAGTATTCTTCTTTGTTCCAATATCAATCCTTTTCTTTCTTGCTTCTCTTGTCATGATGGTTTTATATGCAACAAATTGAACAGCTTTATGACCAAAATTGTGACATGAGAAACATTGTCCATTGAAGAAGAAATTTTTGCAATCATGAAATCTTCTACTTGAATTTACCTGTTAATTGGTGTTTCTTTGAAAGGTATTCCTGTTAGTGTTCTTTGAATTGAGATAGTAATGCTTTACCTATAAAGATTCTTTATTCCCTTGCTGAGTGGCAGAATGTTGTATACTAGCTGTAGCTACTTTTAGATAATTTGTTGTTGAAGCCTGAGAATAGTATCTGATATATCCAAGACCTGTCTTTATAAGAGGAGAATGTTGTACCTTGATAATCTCATCTAAGGTTTCAGATCCTTTATCAAATCTAAGATTCAAAGTCTTCACTTTCTCAATTTCTTTTCTTAGACTTACTATTTCACATTCTAATTTCTCATTGTGTTTCTCCTTTTCTTCAAGCTGATTTTTCAGAGTTTCTATGGATATTTTACTTTCTTCTAAGCATATTTTACTTTCTTCTAATCATATTTTGAGTTGATTGAATTCATCAAGAAAATCATTGTCCTCTAAAGCATCCATAAAAGTATCTTTTTCTTCTCTAGATTCTTTTTCAAATGCCATGAGAAGTCTAAGATCTTGTTCACATTCTTCCCCACTGTCAAATAACCCATCACTGTCTTCATGAGTATAGTAACTTTTTCTAGTGCTAAACTGATTCTTATTTCTTCTTGCTACTTCCTTCCCTTTTTCATGTGTTTCTTTATGAGGACACTTAGCAGCATAATGACCAACTCTTCCACAAGTAAAATATTTGAAAGGAAGCTTACCTCTAAACCATCCTGTGCCAAGTTGGAGTTTCTTTACAAAATTTACCTCATCTTCTTCTAAGATGTACCCTGATCCTTCTGTCTCTTGTACTTATTTTCCTTTTGTAGAAGCTTGAAAGATGGCTTCTTTGACTTCATATGGTCCTCCTCTTCTCATTTCACATGCAGTTAGTCCGCCATGAAGTTGCACCACAGTAAGATTTTGAAGATCCTGCTTTTCTTCAAGAGCAGAAACTTTTCACTCAAATTTTGCCGTTAGTGATCTTAAAACTTTCTCAACAAAAGTAGATTCAGTTATTGTTTCTCCCAGATTTCTCATACGATTTACAATATCATCAAGACATAAAAAGAAATTGGCAATGCTCTCCTCATTATGAATTTTTAGATTCTCATATTGAATTCTGAGAGTTTGGAGTTTAGCACTTTTTACCTTTGCATCACCTTCATAACTTAGAATGATTTTGTCCCATATTGCCTTTTTTGTATCTAGCTGCATTACTTTGACAAATTCTGATTTAGTTAGACTTCCCAATATAGCATTGACCGCCTTTGCATTTGTTTCATAATTCTTTCTTTCTGTCGGATCTGTTGGTGTTGCGGCTGGATATTGATATCCTCCTTCAACAATAGCCCATACATATGCTCCCAGAGACTGAAGATAGGATCTCATCCTTGTTTTCCAGAAGATTAAATTATTTCCGTTGAAGAGCGGAGGCCTGATAGATGCTATTCCATCTTGATTGCTCATCTTGTTTGATCTTCCTTCTAGCGACTAAGCTTTTTCAGAAGGACCTGCTCTGATACCAAATTGTTGGGAAAAATACTGAGAGGGGGGGTGAATCAGTATTTAGAGCTGACTGAAAAAATTTCACTTTTTCTTTGAGCAGATTTCCATAGGCGGTTTTTATGAACTACACTAGCATATGCACGCGGAAATATAGAAGGAAATTAGCGTATACTGATTTAACTTTCAGATTTAGAGAATAATTATTTTAAACAGATTTATCAGTTATGAATAAGGCTAGATAATCACAAGTTATGAGCAGTAAACAACAATATAAATCATCACACACATGAACACCAAGATTTAAGGTGGAAACCCAATTTAGGAGAAAACCACCGATGTTGTCATCTTTGTCTTCAATCTTTATTATATAGAAAACCTTTTACAACATTGTACTGATGCAGACTTATACCAGTATGCAGGCTTCTACCTGCAGAAGGCTTCAACCTTCTCTCGTTTTCCAGCTACAACTGGAAGGGAGATCCAACCCCCTGATCTCGTTTACCAGCTTCTCCTGGAAGGGAGCTTCAACCCCCTGATTTCAACACCAGCTTTTACTGGCTGAAAGCTTCTACTGCCATACTGAAGGCTTCAACCTTCAGACCCACTGCAGACCACGTTTCATCAATTTTCATACTGGATCAAACAGCTTCAACACAACCCTTCACTTAACATCAACAAACATATTTTTCCCAATACTTCAAACAGAACAGTGAGACCACTGTAACCAGAATATCAGAAATAACCCAGACTTCAGAATAGATATGCAGATACAAACTCAACCCTGAGCATTCATTAATTCAAATAGCATACGCTACTTTTATTCACTGAAGCCGCGTGTATACGCGCTTTCCTTCTCACCAACCTGTGTATGTCTCTGTGCATATTGTTTTTCATAACATGAAATGCATACGCCACTTCTCTTCACCGAAGCTGCGTGTATACGTGCTTTTCTTCGTATCAACCTGCGTATACTTCTGAGAATACTGATTTTCAGAATGTGATCAATCTCAGATACAGATCTGAGGCTTTCCTTCTTAGCAATGTAGAACCTTTAGACAGTCAGTCGGGTTTAACCATGTTTTCTCACTCATCCTTCATCATGTTTTCTCAATCAGTGATTAGATTTGTTCATTATCAAATCAGCAGCATACTCCATATTTAATCAACCTAGAACTTCAAGTAGACTTCATTGACTGACAGCAGAGAGAAAACAGAAATCACAGAAGTAATATCTGCAAATAAAATTTAGAAACCCTAACTTCCATACGCCCTTTTTATTAAGCGAACCTGCGTATATACGCGCTTTTACCGAGACAAACTAGCGTATTGATCTGTAAAAGATAAACTTGCAGAACAGACCAGATCTATAAACTTACCCAGATTTCTTCAATTTCTTCATCAGACTTGCACCAGGTCTTCATCATTTCTTTTGCAGATCATCCTAGAGATTCATCATTTCTAGATCTAGAGATCTTTAAACCTTCATCATATTCATATATGTATCATAGATTCTATCTAGATATTAAGAATGTAGTTCAACCAAGGCATGGGGGTTCTTTAAAGAAATTGGCCTATTAACAACCCCACATGTACGCCTTAAATTGATCCTTCTCCTGGTGATAGTTTAGCTTGACAATACCATGAGCTAAAACCACACAACTTCCGATGGTGGCCTAGACTGAATCAAAATGAAACTATACAACAATAACATCAGAAAGGCAAACCATGGTAATTCCCCTTGGTAATATAAATTTGGAGCGCAAAAGGGCATACGTGACTTGGGACGTACTTATTCGCGTGCATACGCGACTTGGCCTTTACAAACTCGCGTATACATTGTGACATATTATATTTATCATTTCTCCAACACTTACTGAAATTATTTTCTCTGTCACATCTGTAGATACATCATTCTTACATCTTTAACACATAGGTTTCTATCCAAAGACAACTTCATAAAGTAGGTTGTCATCAAGGACAACACATTGCATCATATTGCCAACAATGGGATGCAACAAACATGTTGAATGTTTACATTTTTCCTTTTCTTGTTGGCACTCCATGCATTTAGAAACATAATCATCTGCTTCCTTTTTCAAATCAGGACAACAATAGAAATTTTTGATGGCCATGAGATCTTTTGGTATCCTGGGTGGCCGAAATATGGCTTAACCATGGAATTCTATCATTATTATCCTTTTCAAATCATCATTGTTTGGTACATATATTTTATTTTTCAATCTTACCAGACCATCATCGTTGAGATGATATTCTTCATCCTTTCCATCCTCACCATCTTGTTGTAGCTTTTCCCTTATCTTTTGATATTTCTCATCATTTTTCCATGCATGTTTGAAATTTTCCCCTAGGCCTAAACCATAAGGTATTATGGCTTCCACGTGATTCAATTGAATCATTATACTGAGTGCATATGCAACCCTCTTTTCCTTTCCCTTGATGTACCTGATTTCAAAGTCAAACTCGCTAAGTATAGCCAACCATCTATATTTCCTCATGTTCAACTTAGGTTGATCGAAAAAATACTTTAGACCTCCATGATTTGTCATAAGTATGAATCTTCTATTAAGGAGGTAATGCCTCCACATTTTCAGTGCATGGATAATAACATCTAACTCCAAATCATAAGTTGCATAGTTTTCCTCATGCTCGTTTAACTTGTGTGTCTCACAACAAACTACCCACCCTTCCTACATCAAGAATCCATCAAGCCCCTCCTTGCAGGAATCTGTACAAACCGCGAATTCTTTTCTGGATCTACAATTCTCAACAATGGTGCATTAGTGAGCAACTATTTCAGCTGTTCAAAAATTGCTTCACATTCAGTTGTCCAATTGAATTTGTTTCCTTTCCTCTACAAGGATGTGATAGGATGGCATATCTTGGATAAGTTTTTGATGAACCTCCTATAGTATCATACCAACCCCATGAATGATCTAATCTCATTCATATTGTTTGGTGTTGGCCACTCCATTATGGCCTTGATCTTTTCCAGATAAAATAATATCCCCTCCTTAGAGATGATGTGTCCAAAATAATGTATTTGTGATTGGAAGAACTCACACTTACTAAGATTTTCATAAAACTTATGTTCCTTGGGAAGCTATAGCACTTCAACTATGTGATCCCCATGCTCTTCTCTGGTCATTGATTACATTAATACGTCATCAACGAAAAAAATCACAAATTTGTCCAAGTAGGGATGCATCACACTATTCATTAAACACATGAAAGTGGCAGGGGAACTAGTAAGCCCAAATGGTACCACCAAAAAATTGTGGTGTTTTTATCTTGTTTGGAATTCATTCTTATGGATATCTTCACCCTTGATGCATAATTGGTGATAGTTTTACCATAAATCGATCTTGGAAAAAATTGTTGCCTACCTTAGCTATTCAAATAAATCATCAATCCATGGAAATGGATACCTATTCTTTATGTTTAATTTATTTAATTGTTTGTAATCAACACATAGCTTGTGTGTGTTATCCTTTTTCTTCACAAATATCATGGGTGCTCCCCACGGAGACACACTCGACCTTATGTAGCCCCTATCAAGCATAACCTTGAGCACCATCTTCAACTCCACCAACTCTGGAGTGCTCATTTTATTTGGTGTCTTTGATGCGATAGTTTCTCCTAGTATCATATTAATAGAGAAATATACCTTTCTAAGATGAGGTAATCTTGAAAAAATTTCCAGAAACACATCTTCATACTACTGCAAAGTTGGATATATTTTTAGTATTTCACTCTCCTCTTCCTTAGTGTTCTTATTGGATTTTTCATTGCTAGGGAGGTGCATAGAAAATAAATGGAACCCTTTCATGTCGATTCTCTTAGCTTGCATGGTTGGGATCAGCCTCACCAAAATAGGCTTTCACTTTCCCTGTAAAATTATCCTTTCTCCATGCTCATCTAAGCATTCAATTTCCTTCTTATAGCAGTCGACTTTGTCCCTGTGTTTTTGCATCAACTTCATGCCCAATAGGATGTTGTATTCACCCAATGGAAAAAAATTCAAAATTGTTGTTGTTGGCATGTCGTTGATCTCAAATGCACATGATTTCCCCCAACAATCAACTCTTCTTTTCATTCCTATTTACAATTGAACCAACCATGGTTCTACATGCACTTCTTTGGCCAACTGGAATTTTCCCACGAGCTTAGGACTAATATAGCTCTAGTTAGAACCAAAATCAATCAAAATATAAATAACTTGATTGCACAAATTACCTTCCATCTCAATTATCAATGCTTGGTGTTCTTCTTATCGATTATCCACCGTTGCATAAATTATGGGCGGGATCTTTGTTACGTATCCCATATTTTAATCCTCCTAGTCATTATATATGTGTGGTCCTATATTTTTCTATTGTGGGAAATATTTCTTCCAATTATTCTCTCCACATGTTCAACATCACAAGGGCTCCTTTACCTCAAAACTGTGTTGCTTTCCCGCAAGCTGGTGTGCATGACCTTTTTCAGTTGCACAAATCTTTTTTTGTGATCAAATTGCATTAGTGGTACTCATACCCTCTTTCTTGTCTACAATTTTCTTGTGCCATTTCTTTTTATCCTTATTTTTTCTCTTTGATTTCGAGTCACCCTTAAAATTTGGCCTGCATTTTTTATTTTTCATAAAAGTGCTTCAACTTTTTAATGCCATTGTCCAAGGTTTGAGGTTCATAAAATTCAATTCGATCTCTAAATGATAGGGGCAGCCCACCTATGAACCTTCGAACCTTTTCCTTCTCATCCTTAAGATATGGCACATATCTTAGAAATTATAGAAACTTGTTGATGTATTATTCATTTGACATTTGTCCCAGTTTGAGCATATAAAATTATTTTTCCTTGTTTTCATAATATTGTCTGATAGATATTTATTTCTAAAGATATTTTCAAATCTACTCCAATTCAACTCCTCTTTAGTTATGCCTTTGAAATTATTCAAATATTCCCACCATATATTTTTTTTTCCTTCCAAACTATAGGTGGTTATTTATGCATTCATGCTCTCAGAATAACTATGGATTTTGAAGAACTTATTCATTCCAAGCAACCAAACTTTTGCATCTTCATATTTTTTCATTTCTCCATCAAATGTGGGTGGTTTTCATTCTTAAATTACTCTATATTATATCCATTTTCTCTTCTTTTCTAATTATGATAATGATAATGATGATGCCCCCTGGTAGTAGAACTAAAATGTATACCAAAGTGATGCCCATAAGTGCTAGTTCTTGCCTTTGGGGTACTCAATGGTGCATTCCCTTTCATAGTGTCTTCACTTTCCCATTTGTGCATCTTATTGGACCTACTACTATATAACCCATTTTTTCTCTCTTCTTATTCCAAAAATATTTTCCTAATCCCATCGCCAGTACCTAAGGCATATTTCCTTTGCAAGTCTGACAGGTTGTGCAATATGATTGTGTTAACTTTTTCTTATCTCTCTTGTGCTCATACAAGCCTTTCATTGTCAACTTTTCAACTCCTTAATTTGTCCTCAAAATATTTAGGGTATCCTTTAAGTCGGGATAGTTATCCCCTCCCACTTGGCCAAGTGATATTTCCTCTTTCCCATGTTGCATGCGGTCAAAAATATTTTTTTCCATATTGCTAACCATTTTTTGGTCATCATTATTTATGTTGTACCAACCTTCACTAGTCATGGCGATATTCATGTGTTGTCATGCACACACACCCATGTTGGTCTTAATAAAATTCCATATGCATAGTAAATGTTATCACCCCAATTCCCCTTGGGAGGTTGCTAACATGTGATTGGTTGAAACTAGTCATATCATATTATAACATGAATATCAATAAAACCATGGTATTTCATTATCATTTTTCACAATAATATTAGGACACCCATAAATGTCCTACTACATAATTAAATCACAAGGTGAGCATAACAACATATATGAAATCAATCAGTCACAAACCAGCTTTTAGCACATAAACATTTGTTTTATCCATTTTCTAGAATTAAATATGAAACATTAGGGGAATTTTGAGGTCTAGAATGGACCTCCCAAGGAAATTATAAAATAATAGTGGATATAATAAAATAAGATTAGATTACATCATCAAATTTTAGAGGTAAAAAATAAAAACTACTTTGTCAACTCGTTTTTTCAACTTATCTCCCTATGGGTTTACTAAAACTTCGAGCGGGAGCACTCATTAGATGCAGAACTTGATTCATAATCCAAGGAGTACCCATGTTTCATACTTTCAATGGACCCTGCTACACGAAAAATGAAAAATACATGATTTAATGTTATTTCAATCACGTTTTTAATGTATTTATCATTTTTTGTGTAGCAGAGTCCATCGAAAGTATGCAACATGGGTACTCCTTGGATGAGGAATTAAATTTTGCATCCAACAAGTACTCCCGCTCAAAATTTGAGTCAAATATTAGGGAAATAAGTTGAAACTACAAGTTGAAAAAATAGCTTTATTATTTTATTATTTTTTAATATTTTTACTTTTTTATCCCAGAAATGGTGAATCATCCCCCATGGTTGACATCATCATCTTGAATCCTATTGGTTCTTATCAATTGTAGTTTGGTTATACATTTTTCTTAGGAGGCCCATTTTAAACCTCAAAATTTCTTTAATGTTCCCTTTCGCTCTATTAATTTAGCAAGAAAGTACCAACTTGTTCCCAAGGTTTGAAAAGACCCTAGCCATTATTTTCCCATGATAGAGCCCACTGAGTCCAAGTGATGAGAATGGATTCTCTAATAACACTCTATAAACACACCCCCTTAACCTTGGGAATGTTTCCACTATGCTAACCCAACTTCCATGATACTATTAGAGAAATGGGGTAATGAAAATTTTTAACTTTTTCTAAGTTTTCCAAACTGAACTTGGATGTCATCATTGCATTTGTATCAGTGAGACTTTTCCAATGACATGATTTTTGTCCCAATCAGACTCCAGGATTACAATTTATGATCTTTTAAATCCTTATTTGAATAAAAATATCATTTCTCCTTTCCCCTCTATGTGGCACCCATGTGATCCCCAGGTGGCATGCCTCGTTACCCTATCATGTGATCAGTCAATTTTAAGTCAGACTCTTAGAAATTCCATAGAACCACCACAACCAAAAACTTGGAACCAAATTCCAAATGGGTTAATCCCAGCCTATGCGATAGAGGTATCATATATGCATTATAATTAAGGATGGGTCTTATATTTAATATAATCCACCAGCTTGATCCTTTCCTAATAGCCACTAAAACCTACACGCTTATGTATATATATTTATGTCGGTGCGGCCCCGCTCGATTATCCCCAAAGCTTAAGTTATCCACTCATGCAATGTGACGATCCTCAATACTTGGCTCTTGGTCCTTTAATTCTTTGCACCATCCAATATCCAATTGGGACACATCAATTTTTGTATTGACCTCATCAACCAAACACTCCAGCCCACGAGATCGTCGTCAACATGTCACACCAAAGCAGAGTCATCTCGGCGATCCATAATACCTGCAAAAAGGGTTACCTCTACGTAACATTCTCTGTTATAGCATCATTTGTCACCTCTATATACTTGATGACTTATGCATTGGCCTTGGGCAGCCCTTCCATTCAGACTTGGTCAAACTTCTTAAAAAATATTATTTTGAACTCCATACGCGACTATGCCCAATTTTTTCCGCGTGCAGACACGCATCCACTCATATATGACCAACATATGCTATTTAAAATATTAAAAAATATAAAAACTCCCTATTAATGAGGTGGGGTTTACGGGTTTTTCCTGCAACTTAAAAAAAAATTAAAAATAAAAATAAATAAATTTTATTTGAGGAAGTATAAATGCACCTAACGGGAATGGCCTAAGGGGGAGGAGAGAGAATTCTATTGATATTATAGCCTGTTGTAGCCTTGATCAAGTCTGATATTTCCTTGTGCCTCATACACTTCCTAGGTTCAGGAAACCCTTGTTTCCTTGTGATGTTCACCCCCACTTTATGTGACATCCTTTGCACCCTTTATGGAAGAAGCTTTGTGAGGCTAGGGCTAGACGGATCCAGAGGACGGTTTCGCTTAGAGCCGTGGCAGATCTCAGGTGATTTATCCACTTTCTCTTTACATATTATCAATAAAAGAAGCTCTGTCTCATTCATGATGTATTTTTGTTATATGTCTCCTATACATGTTGAATGATCTTGTAATGGTTTATTTCATATTATTTTTATGAGATTATATATGCTAACATGCTGACATCTAGGATATATATGCTATGTAACTAGCTTTTGTGCTTTGTCTTGATTTATTTGCAAGTTCTGAAGCACGAGGAGTAGCAGAGGGTTTTTACCCTGCATGATCAACCCCAAATGTAGGACAAACGGGTAAGGTCGTCTATCCTCAATTTTCTAGTTCAAACAGTAAAACTGATAATTAGAGTGCTTCTTGTGATGATATGCATTCCACTCTATTAGGTCCTTAAACTCATACCTTAGGGTAGCTTTGCCCATAACAGAACTGGCGACTCTACTGGGGATTACATCTATGTAATTCCTAGTTTGGGTTTTTTTTCTCTGTCTTTTGGGTTCCCTAACAGTTTGATCAAATTTTCAATATAGTAGGTTCTTTTCCTATCCAGGCAGAGGCCTGATCTTATGGATCAAGATTGGGTTTTTTCTTTTTTCTTTATTACAATTTCTATATGCTACTTAGTGTGTAAAATGTCGCATATACCTTATGTTTTTTCCAAAGGGACTCGCGTATACGTGTGTTTCTTTAGGTACAGTTGGCTATACACACGTGTTTCACACAATGGATCCACGTATGCCCAATAAAATTTGAAAAATTGAATTTTGGGACCCTGTAAGTCTTTCTTGCTTGTTGTTGGTCATCCCTGTGGAACCTCTTAGGTTTCTAGACTGTGATTCTTCTTGTTGTATGTCAGTGTCTCTCCTTTTCAAGTGAAGACCTAGTCATTCTAGGTTTTTACCTGTTTGGTGAAGTTTCAGTTGCGGTTGTAGCACCAAGGATTCTTTCTGAAGTTCTTGGTTGTTCTGACCTTTTAGAACAGTGATCCTTTGTCAGTTTTCTCATGTTTGCCTTATGCATTGCCTCACTTTTTGGTTTTTGCCTACTTGACTTTCTTGGTTTTCATGTTTCTTGGGATCATCTTTCGAGTGAACCTTGAAGTTGTCTTTCGTTGGTTTCTTGAAGTCTTTGTTTGTTGTAAGTTTATACTACAGTTTTGAATCAGTTTCCTGAGTTGGTTACTCTTTTTTGTTTGTTTGAGTCCAACTACGAAAGTGGCACAGTTGGCTTGTGCAAGTGGGAGTTCCCTTGTTGGCTCAATTTCTTGATTTGTGACGTTTAGTAGTTTTATGCTTGTCTCAAATAAATTTTCTTGTTTCCTTACAAATTGAAAAGCCAAAAAACATCTTTGTTTTCGTTGCTTTTTCTTTGGTTTTATTTTCACGGTTTTCATCCATTTTGGAGAAATTTGCTAGTTTCTCATTTTTGGTTCAACTGCTTGGTTTCTAGAGGAGTCCTTGCCTGGATTTTCTCTGTTATATCAGGGTTGTTTTGGCATTGTTGTGTGCAAAGAAGTTCCTGTTAGGGCTTGTCTATGCTTTTCTATCAAAGTGATTGAACCAATCTTATTGAAAAACTCTATTTTGCTTTCCTTTGTGAGTAGTCCTAAGATTTGCATTTATCATTAGTAGTTTTCGCATTAGTTGCAATATTAAGCATTCTACTCTTTTTGGTAGATTTTTGGAGTGTGTGAAAAATGATATTGAAAATAAAAAAGAAGTATTTTTGTTTATTAGTTTCTTCGTAGAACCCAAGTAGAAATCTATTTTCATCGAAAGGAAAAAATTACATATTCATGTAGAATTTTTTCTATTGATTTCTCTTTTGCATCAAAAACATCATAAGTTGCATTCTCCATCTACCCGTGACCTAAATAACAGCCATTTAAAATCAAGGAATTAACTAAAATGAACTAGAGGTTTTTGCGTTGTCATTAATTATACACCAACTACTCTAGGTCATAGGGCCTTGGAATAGGTGAATGGAGAGTTAACTCTTCAAGGCCAATCAAAATTGTCAAACGTAGAAATTTGATTAATGAGTGAAATCCAACTTCGTTAAGTGGACCGGGAAAGCTATACCTCCATAGAGTTAACTGCGAGGGATAGTGAAGGCAGAGAAGAGAGATAACCCCCTCTCCTATTTGTTGAATCTTGACCTAAGACTGTTCTGCCTGGCTGCCAATACGAACCGGTGCCCTTAGTTGCCTTTCCTAGGTATCACACAGGTGACTGCAGGGGCAAATCCCCGTGGTACCTGAGGCAGACATTGTATCACTTTCGTCAGTACTTTTGGAGGGTGCCCTTGCGAAGCTTAGGTACTTGCACTAGAAAATGATTTTGTTAGGATGTCAGCGTAACTGTTTCTGTTACCTTCGCTAGTAGGCCTGGGGCATAATTACCCCAGACTATTTTCGGAAGGTCCTTTTATTTGATTTCTTGTATTTTGGTGTCCGGCCCTAATCACCCGGAGTAGAAATACCATAAGGCTGCTTGATTTTTGTATCTTAGGGAATTTTGATACAGTGTGCTATTTTCTCGTATATTTCCATAGCTTCTTAATTTTTTTATTCTAATTAATCTCATAATTATTAAAAGTGGTTGATCGATCGCCTCGTCGATCGAGGAGGCTTCATGGGCTTTCTCATGTGAGTGTCGAACCTTCTTCAAGAAGGTGTAGGAGAAATTCTATTGGTGATTTTCATCCAGTAGTTACGAACGCATCAGAGAATGATCCTCCGATTGGGGATGTTGTTTCTACATGTGGTCCTAGTACTAGTGGTATTATAGAGAGGAGTAATCCACTCATCTCTAGATTCTTGTTTCCGGCAAAAGAAATTTGTAGTTGAAGAGGTTCTTGAACCTCCAGGTACTCCTTCCTCTCCTCTTCCTGCCAGTGTTCTAGACGTTCTTTTTTACGTTGGGCCTGCATCTCAGAGACCAGATAGCCCCCATTTGTATCCCTTTCTTTCGATGGCCACGGCTGGGAACACAGTTTCGTCTGTGAGCACTGCAAGTGCGCATACTCCTCTTTTGGTCGAAGGAAGGGGTACTATTTTTATTTCAACTATCACTCCAAGTGCTTCTATGTTTGACTCTACCTCTATTCCATCTACGAGTGGGGGCACCAAAGCATTTTCTTCCCATTCTGGTCCCTTTTCTTTTTGAATTACATCTAGTGCAATTCCTTTTGTTTCCTTCACTACTGCTTCTGTTGTCTCCGCACCTATGCCTTCCATGTCTAGTGGGTCAGCTTATTTTCAGGTTTTCCCCTTTGGAAGTGGTCACATTCCTCATTTGAACCCTTCCTTAGGATATTTTCCTTTCACCTCTCAAATTCATGGTTTTAATCCTTTCCTCGGAGGTCAAAGCTCTAACGCTTTTCAAGGCTAGAACACTGCTTTTACAGGGTTGGGTTCTGGGAATCAGGTTTTCTCTGGTCAGCAAGGGAATGTATATTTCCCTTTTGTAGGTGCTTCTCAGGGTTTCTCTCCATTCACCAATGCTTGGAACCCTTAACAAGGGGTTTTTTCTTCATTTAACACTTTGATTAGCGGGAATATCCCTATTAATGGTAATCCTACGATGGGAGGGGGTCCTTCTCTAATTGCTTCTAGGCCACGAGGTTTCTATTGTGGCTCAGCCTTTTCTACGAATAATCTCTAGCAACCTAGTGCCTCAACAAATCCAAGGTATGCTTTTCAAAATGTTGGGAATCCTTCCTTTGGGGGATGGAATTCTCAAGCTCCTTTGTGCTTACCTTTCCTGGCAACTTTAAACTTGCCAAATTTATCAAAATTGATGAATGATCATATTCAATATATCTTGGGTTGGCCTCCAGACCCTACTAAACTTCCCTCATATATTCCAAAATTTGAAGGGAAGACCAGTGAGGATCTGGCTGACCATGTTACCACTTTCCACTTATGGTGTTCGTCGAACTCCCTTATTGATGATTCGATTAGGTTGAGGCTATTTCAACGCACCCTAACAAAGAATGATGCAAAATGGTACATGGAGCTGATAGGGGGCAGTTTTGATAATTTTGGAGATTTGGCTACTATGTTTCTAAACCATTTCCATTTTCATATACTTTATGATGTCGGGATTGATCTCCTAGCCAATTTATAGCAGGACAAGGCAACACACATTTCTGATCATATTCAGGAATGGAGGAGAAGGAAGAGGCTCACGAAATCCCAAATTCTGAATGAGTTCCTTCTCAAATGGTTTCTTAAATTGTTACAGCCAAAGATATCGGAGGATGTATCCCTTTCTAGAGTATTCTCTGAGGAACAAGCTATCTTTAAGGCTCAGCAGTTATAACTGATCTATTCTCAGCCTGGGGTCCTTAATAATATTTTTCTAGATGCTCCTCATTCCAAATTTGATTTAGCCAAAATGAAGCTAGGTCCTTGTGCTGACAGGCTTATCGGTTCGATTGATAGTGGCATGGCTAACCTGCTAAATCAATTGCAACAGTTTTCTTTATAATCTGCTCCTTCTGGTCAGGCTACGCCGTCGGTGTCGACTCCTTCTCATCCCTTGACTATTAATGTTGTTCAAAATTATAACCCTAAAGTAAATCAAAAAGATGATGGGAAGAAAAAGGGACAGAATAATAGGAAGAAAGATGAGGATGGGAAGGGTAATGTGAACAGATCCAACGATAGTGTTGGAAAGGGTAAGAGGTACAATAAGAAGAAGGTTAATTTTCCATGCAAGTTATGCACTGGAGACCATGTTACTCACCTTTTCCCAAAAATTCAGGATGCTCAGCGTTTCTTATCTCAATAGGGTTCTTCTAGTTCCCAAGTTGTACTTACAAACCCTTTTACCCAAGGGCATCAACTTCTTTCTAGAGCTAATTCTAATACTGGAGCTCCCACAGGGGGTCATGAGGAAGGGGAAAATTCCTCAAATGTATATTTGATGAGTTATCATGCTGATATTGCTACGAGATCTTGTGATTATGGTGAAGCTGAGTCTTCAAAAGCTAAGAGTGCTCCTAGTAATTCTGAGCCACTCCATATAGAGAGGCATGAAGTTGAGCCTATACCTTGCCGAAAGGGTCTACGAAGCGTATGATGATTAATCCTAATGCCAAGGCTACCCAGAACTAATCCATTGTAGAAGGTATGGCTCAAATTCCTTGTGGCATGTCTACATTAGAGGTACTCCATTCGTGCCTAGTACAAAGGAGTGCATCGCTCACTAGGATTGGCATTGTTGATCCAAAAAAATCTCTTATGATCACATTTTACATGTCGAATATTAAGAAGAGACTTCCTCATCACATGGTTTTTCAGATTAATTCTACATATCAAAAGATCAATATTTTTCGAACAGTAGTTGATGAGGGTGCTTCCACATGTGTCATGTTTATCTCATGTTGGAAATCCATTGGATCTCCTTTAGTTGTCCCTTCACCTACTCTTCTTACTACATTTGATGGTAATTCTCACAGGTTACATGGAATTTTTCCAGCTTTACCCATCTGTGTTGGGGCTAAACCATCAATATTGAGGTCGATATAGTTGATGCAAATTTAGACTGTAACCTTTTGTTGGGGCGAAATTGGATTTATGAGATGGATGTTATTGCTTCATCATTGTTTCACATCTTGTGTTTTCCCCACGAAGGGAGGAATGTTATCGTTGACCAGATGGACTGCTCTCATGTAGATCCAAATGCATCTACTGACTCTATTGTACCCTTGGTGAATGATACCAAGCAGCTTGTTGAGAATTTGGGGGTTCGAATGTATACATCGTTGATGGGTACTTTTTATCTTTCGCCTCCTTCAGTTCATATTAATGTTATCTCATCCTCCAGGATTCCTACTTGAAGAGATTTATTTCTAACTCTTATTTTTCAGACCCTTGGACCTTGCATTCTCTTACCTTGACGTTAGAGGAAAGTCAAGTTGGTGGAATGGAATTCCCTATGTCTGCAACTTAGATTTCCTATCAATCTGTTATTGACTCTGTGGACACCGTTCCAGTTTCTCTTTCACCAGAGGAGTTGGACAGAGATGTGGCTTTGGCTTGGACTCTTAGTTAATCTTCTGCTTGGGATTGCCTTAATACCACTCTTCCATCTGAAGAGGATATCCTTGAAGCAATGGCTGGTGTAGAAATACCATGGGATGATTTGCATCATCAGTCCTATTTTCTACCAGACTTGTGAGAAGTTGAAATCAGATTTTCTAGCCCTCATTATTCTAGTCCTATTCACCCGGTCTTGAACCCCTTAGCTCTAGCACAGGTTTTTGCTGAAGGGAACATGGTTTCCATTTATGCAACTACCCCGGTGAACATATCTAGAGATCCCAACGTTATTGAGAATGTCTTCATTAGATTTGAATTCTCATCCGAAGAGATTCAGAATTACACTAATCTCTTTAGATAATTTCGGGATGTGTTCGCTTGGTCTTATGAGAAAATTCCTAGAATAGACCCATCTATTTTCCAGCATGAGATCAAGACTTACGAAAATTCTAAGCCTATACAACAGAAACTTCATCCAGTCAACCCTAGGAAGGCGGTAGCTATCAGTGCTGAGGTTGAGAAGCTGCTAAAGGCGGGTTTCATATACCCCATTCCGTTAACTGAGTGGGTTTTGAATCCAGTGCTTGCGGACAAGAAACAAGGAACAATCTGATTTCTAATTGATTTCAAGGATTTGAATAAGGCATGTCCAAAAGATAATTACCCCACATAGTTTATTGATCAGATTATTAATGAGTGTGTGGGGAATGAGATTTTCTCCTTCATGCATGGTTTCTCGAGATATATGTTGGAAATATGATGCAGAGTGTTGTCCTTGATGGCAACCCACTGAATGAAGATGAAGACATGCGACTGTTGACATGTGTTGTCCTTGATGGCAATCCACCTGATGAAGTTATGCTTGACTTGATGGACTTGGTAAACGATGTAAGTCTGATGTGATATGATGTTAGTTAGCAATATGATGCTAAGTATTTTCATTGAATGGCAACTCACTTGATGAAGAAGATGGCAACTTACTTAATGAAGTTGTGCTTGATAGAATATGTTCTTGATGAAGAAAATATGATGTATCTACAATGTGTACAGAAGGCAGTGAAGAAAAGAAGTTAGCATGTGCTCAAAGTATGATGAAAAGAGTATGTCTCTATGAATACGCGGATATGTCTAGGGGAAGTCACATATGCACGCGGGAAAGAACGTGATAAGTCGCGTATGTGAAAAAGCGCTCAAAAAGTGCAAAAACAGGGGCCCGTGGTATTGAGGACTCATGGTATTGATTTGGCTCGTGGTATTGAAGGCTCATTGTATTGGTTTGGCCCGTGGTATTGAAGGCTCATGGTATTGCTTTGACCCGTGGTATTGAAAAAGGATAAACCTATATAAGGAGAAGAAATTCATTGTGCAAATCATGAGTGTGGGTGCAAGATGTCTGAGCTTGAATGAATACTTCTCTTTGAAGTAGATCTGAATGGAAAGGGTTACTCTTGAAGATAAATCTGAATGTATGATGCACCAATGATGAAGAAGGGGATCTAGATCTGAAATGCATTTGTATTTGCTAGATCTGATTATGGAAGGCTTAGATCTGTGATGAGGCGAACATCTAGGCGAACATCTGTCTGAAGTGAAAGGGTAAATCTGAACTGAATATCTGATCTGAAGAAGTATGCTGCTCTATAATGATTGAATATCTATACGCTACTTCGCCGCAGAGGAAGCGCGTATATATGCGGCTTCGCAGAAGATAAAGCACGTATGCGCAATGAAATACATACAGAGGTATACGCTGATTTGTGTGGACGGAAGCGCGTATATACGCGACATCAGTGAAGTGAAAGCGCGTATGCAAACTAGGGTTTGCTGAAGCAAGGGGTATGAAATATCTGATCTGTTCTGCTGTGTTTCTGCTATCTGATCTGTGTTGATAAGTATCTGTTGGTGATGTATCTTTGTGCTTAAAAGTATGGAAAGGGTCCAGTTTGGAAATATGATGAAATGTGGCTTGCAAGTGTTGTTCTATTGAAGTTGTTGGATCCAGTGTGAAAATTGATGAAACGTGGTCCAAGGTGGTGCTGAAGGTTGTAGCCTTCAGTCAGGGGGTTGTAGCTCCCTTCCAGGTGAGGCTGGTAAACGAGATCGGGGGGTCGTAGCTCCCTTCCAGGAGAGGCTGGTAAACGAGTCAGGGGGTTGGAGCTCCCTTCCAAGAGAGGTTGGTAAACGAGCGCAGGTGGGTGCCTGCGTGCTGGTAGGAGTCTGCACCAGCACATATGTTGTAAGATGTTTTCTCTATAATAAAATATTGAAGGCTGAGCAACTGCAGCGGTGGTTTTCTCCCGATTTGGGTTTCCACCTAAAACTCCTGGTGTTCATGTGTGATGCTTTGTGTGATGGTTTATTCTGTTCTTACTGCACCTGTTTACTGCTTATTGAATATCTGAAGAATACATGATGGAATGATTTAAGTGAAGATTTAATGACATATCTAAATCTCTGTGTATACGCCAGTTTCATAAAGGGGATCCGCGTATATACGCTGGTTTACTGAAGTAAAGTAGCGTATGGGTTTTTAAGGAATGAAAAGTAAAAGGATTTGATTATGCAGTAAATACTGATTCACCCCCCCCTCTCAGTATTTTTCCCAACAATTGGTATCAGAGGGTGGTCCTTCTGCAGAAGCTTGATCGCTTGAAGGAGATCCGTCGCAATGGGAAAGAAGCAAAAGAAGAAGGCCACTCAAAGCAAGGAGATGTCTCAGAAAACATGTGCAACAGAAAATGAAGAAGAGAAAACAGGTATTGATAATTGTTCTTGCGATTCACTTTCTTATGCATGCAATGATGAAGAAAGAGAAATTAATATTTTGGATCTAGAGGAAGCTATTAAGATCAAAGTTGAAGAACAACATAGAGAAATTGATATCTACAAAGAAATGATCTCTAGAATGAAGAATCAGATAGAAATACATGAAAATCTGCAGAGAAGGCTTGAAAAAGAAAACCTCGCTCTCAAAACAGATCTGGAAAAATCAAAAAGGAAGAATAAAGGTCTTGAAGTTGGAATCATCTCTCTACAAGCAAAACTTGAAGCATCAAGTAAGGAACCTCTACAATCATTTGAATATGAAGAACTTGGAGCAAAAATCTGGCCTATCATAGAAGAATCATACAAGGAACATGAAGAACTTCTACAAGCAGAATCAAACAAGAAGAATGCAAGACTTGAAGCAGAAATCGACTCTCTCAAAGAAGATCTGGAAAAATCAAATAAGAAGAATGAAGAGCTGCAACAAACATGTGAAGGAAACGAAGATTGGTTGAAAGAAGAGATTCTAAATCTGAAGGATCAAGTTGAAGATGGAAGAAGAAAAGAAGAAAGCATGACAAAGCAATGTGAAGCCTTGGAGGTTGAGGTAAATATTCTCAAAGGTAAATTAGAAGAAAAGGTTAAACTTTTGAGGTTTCATGATAGTACTAACATTTTGGACAATATTCTGAGTAATCAAAGGTCTCCTACTATCAAACATGGTCTTGGTTTCCATGAAACTGTTAAAGGAGAATCTAGCTCACAAGGAAGTGCCAAAAATTCAGAAGATCTCAATGCAAAACCTGATGTGTTGAAAGAAACAAAAGATCAACCAACAATCATGAATTCTCAAAAGAATTCATTCAAGAACGTTGAATGTTTTAAATGTCATAATTATGGGCATGTTGCAGCAAACTGCAGGAGCAGATCATTTCAGCCACAAACAAACAGGTTCTACTCAGAAAGGTACTCTAGTTTCTTCAAGGGATATTGTTTTTCATGTAACAAGTATGGACATAAAGCAGCTGATTGTAATAAAAGGAAGAATAGAAAAGCTCATCATGATTCTTATGTTTATTTCTCTGGCCACATGAGATGTTATGCTTGTAATAAGTATGGACATGTAGAAAAGGAATGCAGGATGAACAGATCTGGGAAAGTGGATAACTTCCAGCACTCAAATAGAAAGTTCAAGAAAATTTGGAAAAAGAAGGAGGACCGATCAGAAACGTAGGGAATTCTGACCCTACTGCAGTCATCCGCTTCTGAAGCTTACTTCTCTGATTGACTGCAGGAATGATGTGGGATACATTATGAGTTTTAGTAATGTATCATCACAGGGGAAGCAATGTATGATGTCTCTCATGGTTGATTTGATCATTCTGGTTATATGTATTTCTGACAAAGCATCTGGTGTGAAGAAAAGATAGGAACAGAAGGTAAATTTGCAGGAGGAGATGAAGGTGTGAAATTTTCTATATTTCACTTTCCATACGCGGGTTCTATGAAACAAAGTCGCGTATACACGCGAGTTCCAGCTAACACAGACGCGTATGCATTGATAATGAGAAAATTTATCTGATAGCTGAAGATCTGGAGCAGAGGTCCAGGGGGAGCATCAGTCTGACTGCTGATGATTGTACTGTTAGAATTATTCTGGTTATACTCATGATAATGAAATGATACATGGGTTCTTGTGTTGAAGATTATGGATGAAGCCTGGTTGCTTTATGATGAAGAGCATTCGTTGCTGAGATGAAAGTCTTAGTATTCAGAGATAAGGACAGATCATGCAGAGATGGTTGCTGATGACTTGCTGATAAAGGTATTCAGGATTGCACAAGTTAGGCAATAGCACTGGTTTAGGGGGAGTAGCAGGTTGATGATTGCATTGTTGGCAATATGATTGCTTATTCTTTGGTCTTTATGATACTCATGCTCAAATGATGATGACTTGGTACATGGATTATTATGACGAGATTTTGAGCCCTGGTTGCTGATAAAGTATCTTTTGTGTTCACACATGGATGAGCTGGATATCTATTGATTCAGAAATAAAAAGAGATCATGTAGAGTTTGTTACTATGGTTGAGATCTTTTGCCTACATATGTTACTTCATGTTTAATCTTGAAGATCATGGTGATTTTGGACCACATGGATGATTGCTTGACACATATCTGAAGATGTTGTTCTGGTGTGATAATTTCTCTTGGAAAGAATGTATTGATGCTGCACGGAATATGAAGACTTGGTTACTAATGCGCTTATGCTACCACCTTTGGATGACGCTTGAAGACACAACTACTCTGTTCTATCTGTAGTCTAGGAAAGCAGTCAAATATCTCAGAAAGAAGCTGAACAGTGGCTTTTCCTCACAGAAAATCGGATCTGATTGAATTTTAGAAGATGGCTTGGGATACGCGAGTTTCCTGAAACACAGTCGCGTATGTACGCGAGTTCATGCACATAAAACCGCGTATGTCTGATTGCTGACAATTTTTGCTTGGAGTCAGCTCTCTTCAGCACAGCTGCAGTGCTGTTTGGTATCTCTGATACTATTTTGTATCTTTGGTGGTGTTCCAGTTCTCATAATTCCATTTCTAATGTTTTAATGAAGATGCCTTGATGATTTGTTGGTAAAAGTGTTCAGGATGCACAAACTAAGGGGGAGCCTTAGTCATATGAGAAGGATGCGTGGATGCACAGATTTAGGGGGAGCATTAGCGTTGCTGAGTATAATGCATTGTTGGCATTATGATGGTTCTGATATATGATCTCTCTTGAGGTCTTTTTGGTATTGGTTATGAAAAGTCATATTTGTATTTTTGATGAAAAGGTCATGTTGAGACCCATGATGTAATCTGTAATATTCAGTCATGTAAAGGACTTCTCAAATTTGTTGGGTAGCTGAGTCAAATTTTGTAAACCCACTTGGTTGGGTATCCGAATTGAAATGTGTAAACCCACTTGGTTGGGTACTTGAGTCTTATATGTAAATCCACTTGGTTGGATATTTGATGTAATTTTGAGTCTTTTGGTGATAGGAAATTCGTAGAGTCATGTACTTCATTGAAAAATTTGTTTGAAGATTCAGCATGAACTCAGGGGGAGCTTGGTCACTTCAGTATACATCAGATCTGCAGAACGCTTCTTCTACATGAAAAGAAAATGGGGTGAGTATGTTGGTTTTGATCCGCCCATTTCCCTTGATGTCAAAGGGGGAGAGTGTGTTGGTTTTGATCCGCTGGTTTTGATCTGCTCGTTGCCCTTGATGTCAAAGGGGGAGAGTGTGTTGGTTTTGATCCGCTGGTTTTGATCCGCCCTTTTCCCTTGATGTCAAAGGGGGAGAGTGACATGGTGTTTGAATGCAGATAATGGTGTCAAAGAATTGGGAGAGTGACATGGTGTCAATATACTTATCTGTTGTGGTAACCAAACACCATCGTGGTTGCCATCAAGTCCAAAGGGGGAGATTGTTGGAAATATGATGCAGAGTGTTGTCCTTGATGGCAACCCATTGAATGAAGATGAAGACATGCGACTGTTGACATGTGTTGTCCTTGATGGCAATCCACCTGATGAAGTTATGCTTGACTTGATGGACTTGGTAAACGATGTAAGTCTGATGTGATATGATGTTAGTTAGCAATATGATGCTAAGAATTTTCATTGAATGGCAACTCACTTGATGAAGAAGATGGCAACTTACTTAATGAAGTTGTGCTTGATAGAATATGTTCTTGATGAAGAAAATATGATGTATCTACAATGTGTACAGAAGGCAGTGAAGAAAAGAAGTTAGCATGTGCTCAAAGTATGATGAAAAGAGTATGTCTCTATGAATACGCGGATATGTCTAGGGGAAGTCACATATGCACGCGGGAAAGAACGTGATAAGTCGCGTATGTGAAAAAGCGCTCAAAAAGTGCAAAAACAGGGGCCCGTGGTATTGAGGACTCATGGTATTGATTTGGCTCGTGGTATTGAAGGCTCATTGTATTGGTTTGGCCCGTGGTATTGAAGGCTCATGGTATTGCTTTGACCCGTGGTATTGAAAAAGGATAAACCTATATAAGGAGAAGAAATTCATTGTGCAAATCATGAGCGTGGGAGCAAGATGTCTGAGCTTGAATGAATACTTCTCTATGAAGTATATCTGTATGGAAAGGGTAAAGGTTTGATAATAGATCTGAATCTATGATGCACCTATGAAGAAATGATGAAGCGGAATATCTAGATCTGGAATGTATTTGTATTTGCTAGATCTGTTTATGGAAGGCTTAGATCTGAGATGAGGCGAACATCTGTCTGAAGTAAAAGGGTAAATCTGAACTGAATATCTGATCTGAAGAAGTATGCTGCTCTATAATGATTGAAGATCTATACGCTACTTCGTCGCAGAGGAAGCGCGTATATACGCAGCTTCGCAGAAGAGAAAGCGCGTATGCGCAATGAAATATACACAGAGGTATACGCTGGTTTGTGTGGACGAAAGCGCGTATATACGCGACATCAGTGAAGTGAAAGCGCGTATGCAAACTAGGGTTTGCTGAAGCAAAGGGTATGAAATATCTGATCTGTTCTGCTGTGTTTCTGCTATCTGATCTGTGTTGTTAAGTATCAGTTGGTGATGAATGTTTGTGCTTAAAAGTTTGGAAAGGGTCCAGTCTGGAAATATGATGAAATGTGGCCTGCAAGTGGTGTTCTATTGAAGTTGTTGGATCCAGTGTGAAAATTGATGAAACGTGGTCCAAGGTGGTGCTGAGGGTTGTAGCCTTCAGTCAGGGGGTTGTAGCTCCCTTCCAGGTGAGGCTGGTAAACGAGATCGGGGGGTTGGAGCTCCCTTCCAGGTGAGGCTGGTAAACGAGTCAGGGGGTCGTAGCTCCCTTCCAGGAGAGGCTGGTAAACGAGCGCAGGTGGGTGCCTGCGTGCTGGTCAAGTCTGCGCCAGCACATATGTTGTAAGATGTTTTTTCTATAATAAAATATTGAAGGCTGAGCAACTGCAGCGGTGGTTTTCTCCCGATTTGGGTTTCCACCTAAAAATCCTGGTGTTCATGTGTGATGCTTTGTGTGATGGTTTATTCTGTTCTTACTGCACCTGTTTACTGTTTATTGAACATATGATGAATGAATGATGGAATAATATAAGTAAAGATTTAATGACAGATCTAGATCTCTGTGTATACGCTAGTTTCATAAAGGGGATCCGCGTATATACGCTAGTTTACTGAAGGAAAGTAGCGTATGGGTTTTAAGGAATGAAAAAGTAAAAAAGATTTGATTATGCAGTAAATACTGACCCCCCCCCCCCTCTCAGTATTTTTCCCAACAATATAATCATATTACTATCTATCCTGAAGATCAGCATAGGATTGCTTTTATTTTCCCTTGGGGTACATTTGCATACAAAAAGATGCCTTTTGGCCTTAAAAATGCTAGAGCTACTTTCCAGCGGGCCATGTCCTATGCTTTCCATGACATAAAGAATATTATCGAAGCATATTTGGATGATTTAGTTGCTCGTTATCGAAAGAGAATTGATCATCCTTCACACCTTCGACAAGTTTTTGAACAATGTCGTTATTATAAAATTTGGTTGAACCCTAATAAGTGTGTTTTAGTTGTCACATCATGTCAGTTGTTGGGATTCATCGTTTCTATAGAAGGGATTCAGGTAGATCCTTTCAATGTTGAGGCAATACTTCAGTTGCCTCCCCCTTCTTCTATTTGTCAGCTTCAAAGTCTACAAGGTAAAGCCAATTTCTTAAGGAGATTTATCGTTAATTATGTCGAGGTGACGAAAGGATTTATGCGGTTGTTAAAAAAAGGAGTTCCATTCTTTTCGGACGACTTTGCTCAAAGCTTGTTCGATGCTTTGAAAAATACATTGACCTCTTCTACATTATTGAGTCCACCTGATTATAGAAGAGACTTCCTTTCATATCTCGTTGTAGTAGAATCTACTATCGGTATGGTTCTAGTTCAGGAAGATGATGCTCTTTGTGAGCATTTTGTATACTACCTTAGTTGAGGCTTGGTGGGTCCTAAACTCCGGTATTCTCCCATTGAGAAATTAACTTTGGCAGTTGTTCATGTTGTCCAGTGGCCCAGGAATTATATCCTTCTTCACAAAACTTATGTTTTGGCAGTAGTTAATCCATTTCAATTTTTTCTCAGTAGACAAGTGATTGGGGGAAAATACAATCGATGGGTTGTCATTTTGCAAGAGTTTTATCTCAAATTCATGTCTGCCAAATCCAAGAAATCTTTGGTATTTTTGGAGTTGATCTCTGAGTTTCCTTGTGGAAAAGAGATTGTTTATGAAGATTCATTCCCTGATGAACATATTTTCCATATTTCTTCATAGGATCCTTGGTATGGATATCTCATTGTTTATCTCCATACTTCTAATTTTCCCTTAGCTTTTTCAAAAGACCAGCGTCAAAAGTTGCGCCACTTAAAAAAAATTATCTTATTATCGGTGACACTTTATATCATCACAGGGTCGATTCGATCCTTAGAAATTTCTTGACTCTCGAAGAAGCTGAGGCTATGTTGAATGATTGCCACATTGGAGCTTGTGGTGGTCATTTATCTGGGCTTTCTATATCCCAGAAGATTTTGCGTGCAGGATATTTTTGGTCCTTAATTTTCAAAGATTGTGTTGAGGTGGTCAAAAAATTTCATCCTTGTCAAGTCTATACTCGGAAGATGCTCGCTCATCTAGATCCACTCTTTCCCGTTGTCATTGTCGGTATGTTCACAAAGTGGGGTATTGATTATACTACTTGTAACCCGCCTTCAGAAAAGGGTCATAAGTACATTATCGTAGTAGTATACTACTTGATGAAGTGGTTTGAGGCTATGCCCACTTTTGCGAACGATGGTGAAACAGCAGCCCTGTTTTTGTTCAACCAACTCAATTCTTGCTTTCGTATCCCCAAAGAGATTGTCACTAACCATGGAAGTCATTTTCAAAACACCATGATTGCTCAATTGGCTCTCAAATTGGGTTTTCGGCAGGAGCATTCATCTTCGTATTATCCTCAGGCCAATGGGCAAGTTGAAGCCATAAACAAGTCCTTAAAGGTCATCCTTCAAAGAAAAATTGATAAATATAGATCCAATTGGCACATCATCTTGTATCCTACACGTTGGGCATACCGAATGTCTATGAAGACTGCAACCGAATTCACTCTGTTCCAACTATTTTATGGGCTGGAATCAATATTTCCTGTTGAATGCAAAATTCCTTCCCTTAAGATGGAATTTGAACTTCTTCCTGACACTTCAAGTCTCGAAGAACGCCTTGTCCATCTCGAACATCTTGATGAGCAGCACCAAGATGCAGCTACGATGAACGAGGCTCATAAGAAATGAGTGACGGTTCAGTATGATAAGGCAGTCAAACCTAGGGTTTACTCTAAAGGTGACCTTGTTTTGATTTATGCCCAAGAAAAGGATGCCTTGGGGGCAGGCAAGTTCAAATCCATGTGGTATGGCCCTTTTATTGTTAAAAGGGTCCTAAAAAAGGGAGCCTATACCTTGGTTTATTTCGACGGAAACGAGCTGGTGGAGCCCAAAAATGGGCTCTATTTGAAGAAGTATTATGCCTAGGCTTTTGCCTAGCATTCACTTTGGTTGTATATATTTTATTTTTTGTACATGTCTGTTTATTGATTTTTTATGTGACTTTGATGATTTTGATCTACTTTGGCATGTGTTTTTGGATGAGATGAGTCATTTTGGCTTTGTCGATGATGCTATTAGACATACCCATAATATTGCTTCCGCAGCTTGGGTAATTCACTATCCATCCAGTCATTTTCTAGTCTCAAAGGGTGTATGCATTGGTCCTGCTTTGAACAATGTGACAGAGTACACTGCAGTGGTCAACCTACTCTCGAAGGAAATATCTCTTGGTGTTGATTTTTTAGTAGTATACTTGGATTTGCAACTGGTAGTTTCACAATTAAATAACACCTATCGTGTCAGAGACCCATTTTTACATCAATTATTTCTGAGAGTGTGTTTGTTACAATGCTCATTTCAATATGTTACATTCATTCACATTCCTCGTTCAGATAATTGGTTTGCAAACACATTAGTTATTCAAGCAATTGATTTTTATGTTAATCATTCAACACTTTAAATATCAAAAACATCATTCATCATTGTACATTTGGGACAATCACATCATATATATATATATATATATATATATATATATATATATATATATATATTAGACTTGTGTTCAAAATATACAAAAATCGTGCAATCATGTCCTACAAAATTAGGGCTATGCCTGATCATGTTCATCTTAAAAAAATATTACAGTCATCTGATAAAATAAAATATATCTATGTGGGCCCTGCTTAGGATAGGTGTTCTAAAAGAACACTATAGTTGTCACCACACGACAGAATAGTCGCACCCAATCACGTGGTACTCCAACCACATGTCTCTATATAGCCTCCACGAGATCCTCTATGGCATCCATAGGGACTTGGCGAGTCAAACTCTCAAATTTTATTTGTATAGCATGGAGGGTTCTCCCTGGGTATTCTGTGACATATTCAGCCTCTCTTCTATGGCACCTATGCCTCAGGAAACCCTCAGGTCTCATTGGTCCCATGTCTGCATCATGATCCATAAAATTTGTAAGTTATATTTTCCTAAAAAAAAATATTTTTTATTTTCATATAATTTGAAAATAAATAAAAAAAATAAAAATAAAAATCATATAATCAAAAATCATTGTGTGATCTTACCAGCCGCCCCCCATGTTGCACCAGGTGGAAGGATCAAATCTAGATCTCCTCTAAAATCTTTCCCAACATAGGGATAATCCTCTACTACGATGACTTGTTCTCCCCACTAAAGGAAGAACTCATCATCCCAAGTAGTCTGGGGGACCTCACTATCCCCTAGTATCTTCGTCAAATCTTCCCACCTACTTATCCGTGGATCATGAGGACTGCTAATGGTAGATATGACCTCGGGGTGAAGCCCTGGAACCATCTCAAAGAAGAATGTGCATCTCATGGTACCATAACCAAAATGATTTGTCTTAATTTTTCAAATTGAATTCATTTGTTTCTTCAAATTTTCCAATAGTTTTGTGCACCAATCATATAGCATGATCAAGAAACCCACTGCTAGACTCATGCTTCCTCGTGAATCCTGGTTTAAGGAATTTGATCTATCTTCCCTCACAATGGTGAAAAGAAAAATCTTCATGTGTAGATCTGATCTATGTCCCGACCTTCTGAGTACCCTCAGCATAGTAAACACGAATATAATCCTCAACATTTAATCCTCCTGTGGGCTTTCCCTGCAAATTTTTTGGTTCCCCTCTCTGAGAGAGTCTAGATATGAATTAAATGTCTTTTATTTCAATCCTTAGTGGAATTTGATCTATCATGAAACAATATTCATCCAGATCCCAATAGTTTACTAACATCTCGAGCGATCTTGTATTAGTTTTCATATTTGGCATTTTGAAGAATTTCAGTAATCCACATCCTCAGAGTATATCCAAGGATAATTGTTCCTACATAACCTCATTATCAATTATGCTATGCTCTCTTTCCCTCCATCTAATATGCATCCTGTATCATTTCATCCAATAACCATTTAGAAATTCATTTTAAAATTTTGCTTTGTGCATACGCATTAATGAATAAGCTGAGTATGAGGCTTACCTAAAATATTTGGATCAATTTGGTGGGTGATTTCTCCGTTTGCAAGAAAGGGATTTTTTTCTCCAGAGCACTTTCACAATTTCTTCACAGTACAAATGAAAAAATGTGAGTCCAAAAAGCCTATTTATGCCTAGAATTCAAAAAAAAATTGCAAATTTTGTTTGTGGTTATTTTTGGAATTTGTTCACAATTGTTTAACCTTTTGGCTTGTAAGTGTTGGGATAGGATATTTTCATGTCCATTCTGGTAATTTCGAGATGATTCCATTTTTTTCTTCAGATCCATGATCGTTGACCTATTATGGCAAGTATTTTATTCTGAGCTAGCATATAGGTTAGGGAATTCACTTTCCATTGCACTTATGCATACTAGCCTCCATTCTGAAATCTTGGCATAGGGTCGACCCCATAATATTATGACTATTAAACCGATTTCACTTGCTGACTTATAAATAATGATATGATGGTAGAGCCATCCTTTACATGGGCTTATTAGTGAGTTCCTCGCTATCATTTGTCGCCCATGCTGCAATTTGTGTAGGCTCGGGAGTCATCTTTAGTCCCGCCATGACATATGCATTGAAGCTTCATTCTTCTTCTTCTTCGCTATTTTTATTCTGGCCATATACCTTAGAGGCTCCCATTTTTTTGTTGATTTGTATTGCTGCATTGCATATTGACCATTTTCATATCTTATCCTTTAGCCGGCTTCATTTGGACTCATGTTTAAGCCATCTTTTGACCATTTATTTCTGCAAAGTCAATCGTGCAAAGCCTTCGCGACTTGACACCCTTATCCATGGATGGAAAATTCCTTTGAGTGTCACTTACCAGTTTTCACCACCTTGTATTGAGAATAGGATTGTTCCTATCCTAGGAACTACCGACACTCTTTCTATCCATTGTATTATAGCCATTCTTTTATTCTTTTTCAGGCTTTGAAATATACAAAAGACAAAAAAAAAATATATTCCAAAAAATAGCGGGAATGGGACATTACTTCCATATTTGATGGTAACTAAAGACTCAGTTGTGTCGCCCTTGAACAAAGAAAAAAAAATATAAGTCATTTCTCCATTTGGAATGGTTTTAGTTTTGACTTAGGAGAAGTCATAACCTTGTTATCCGTCAATACTCCCCCGATTGGTTATATCTTCCAATCATATGGAGGGTTTTTTTATGCCTCCTACATGAAAAAATTATACAAAGTTATCATTTGCTTCGATAGTCAAAATGTTTTGTTCTTTTATTCAAGGGAAGTTAACCTGATTTGTCCTTTCTACAGTGTCTCTTGACTCATTTTTTCAGTCAGTCATCCCGGTATGTCAGAGTCTTGTTCTATCACATCAACTATTTGGTCCTTTTCTCGTGCTGGTTTGAGAAGGTATCCATTGACTTCTTGACAGTGGGTTTGTCTCTTATCGACTTCAATAAATTTCTCTGAGAGTAAACCTAGAGCTGCACCCTAGCCCTATTTACATCATTGATAGGTTACCTTGTGCTCAGCATTTGATCAACACCATCGGTATTTGACTGAGTGGTTTCCCTTGTGTTTGACATCATCTTAAATTATCACACTTAGGATTCGTGCAGTGCCTTGGTTTCCATTTGACCATATCGGTGGATTCCTCGCCTCTTTTTCATCTTTCATTATTGGTTGGTTCAGAGGGTTTCTGTCGTGCGCTAGCTACATTTTTTGCATGCTGGAAACGTACTTCGGGTTGGTTACTTCACTTCGCTTCGTCTAATTCCTTCCAAATTTTGGCCTGCGAGTTACACTCACTCTAGATTGATGTGGGATTCCTTAATTCCTTCCTTGCAGCAGATATTTTCCCATCGAATTTAACTCATTTCTTTGGGAATAAGGTCTAGAGTCCTTTTGTCAGTACCTTAGGGTTTACATTCATCAGTGGAAAACTCCTTGACTATCGACAGTGAGAATACATAATGTCTCCTGATTAGTAGATTCTCTCAAGTGTTTGACTTGAACTCGTTTATTTGCACTTGTTATATTGTATTGGGGCACCTTGACTCTCATCATCATTATCGATGATTTGTCTCGTGTTTGTTAACGGTGTACATAAATGACTAGTAATCAAATGATATCTCACATGGTCGACCTCATCTCATTTATTCCCATTGTGTATAATTGTGCCATGGTGATCGGTGAAGACCTCATGTTTGCATCACCATGTTTTGGTTCACTTTGATAGCACCTTCAATTTTCTATCAATGACACCATCCACCCTTATATGTTGTAGTTCCTTACAGTAGCATCTTATATGTTGGCACCCGAGTTGCATGCAATACCATTTGTTCCACCACTTATGATTTGGTAATTGGAGATTGAGTTGTGACTTCAGTGATTAGATATCTTTGCAGCATCATTGATCAACCTTTTATATGTGATACTTGGACATGATTTTGATATGTAGTTTTAGGCGGTGATGAGATGATTCTCTATGTACTTTACAGTTCAATTATACTTGTATACATATTGGATCCACTCTATACTTGATATAAGAAAATGTTTTTCTTTCACTGAGCATGGGTATGTCTGCCTCAGACATGAGCTTTCTTTCTGATTTCTATCACTGGTTTTTAGAAAGCTGAAATCTTGTGAATTCCTCTCTAGTCCTCGCAAGATTCTTTCTTATGCACATAATACATTTCGGCCATCATGCACCCCTTCTGACCTCATATATTATGGGGAATTTGTTATAACATCATTTATCACCTTTATATACTTGATGACTTATGCATTGGCCTTGAGCAGCCCTTCCATTCAGACTTGGTAAAACTTCTTAAAAAACAATATTTTGAATTCCATATGTGACTATGCCCAGTTTTTCTGTGTGCAGACGCAGGGCCACTCATATCTGACCAGCGTATGCTATTAAAAATATTAAAAAATATTAAAACTCCCTATTAATGAGATGGGGTTTACGAGTTTTTCCTGTAACTTAACTACCCCCGCCCGTAGCCTAACTGTTTCCCACCTGAAAAAAAAAAAAAAAAAATAAATAAATGATTTGAGGAAGTATAAATTCACCTCAAGGGAATGGCCTAAGGAGGAGGAGAGAGAAGGCTATTGATTTCATAGCTTGTTATAGCCTTGATCAAGTCTGATATTTCCCTATGCCTCCTGCACTTCCCAGGTTTAGGAAACTCATGTTTCCTTGTGATGTTCACCCCCACTTTATGTGACATCCTTTGTGCACCCTTTATGGAAGAAGCTTTGTGAGGCTAGGGCTGGACGGATCAAGAGGACGGTTTTTCTTGGAGCCGTGGCAGATCTCAGGTTATTTCTCCTCTTTTTTTTTACATATTATCAATAAAATAAGCTCTGGCTCATTCCTGATGTCTTTTTGTTATATGTCTCCTATACATGTTGAATGATATTTTAATGGTTTATTTCATGTTATTGTTTTGAGATTATATATGCTAACATGCTGCCATATAAGACATATATGTTGTTCAAATATCTTGTGTGCTTTGTCTTGATTGATTTTCAGGTTCTGAAGCATGAGGAGTAGCAGAGGTTTTTCACCCCAAACATAGGAAAAATGGGTCAGGTCGTCTATCCTCAATTTTCTAGTTCAAGAATTAAAACTGATAATTAGACTGCTTCTTATGATGATATGCATTCCACTCTATTAGGTCCCTCAACCTAGACCTTAGGGTATCTTTTCCCGTAACAGTCTCTAGGAAGGGAATTTTCCCATTAGTTGCAACATTAATCCTTTTTCAATGTGGGCCCGACCTCCTTCCTTTCATTAACACACAAGAACTTTCCATGTCATCCTGGCCTCCTACTCCTCATCGGCTCCTCCATGTTTTCATGTTCCTTGTCATCTCAGTGCTCCCTTCACGTGCTCCTCCTATAACATTCTAGGATAAGACCTATGGTACATCTCATCTCGGCCCTTTTCTTCGCGGGACACTTAAATTTTTGGGGATTTTTTCTTTGACAGGTTTACTTAACGGATATTTTTTTTCTCTTGCCATTTCTCCCATTAAGCAATAGGCCTCTGTCGAGACTAAAAAAAAATGAGTGTAACTTTTTTAATGTACTCTCACTCTGGTTATGGGGATTAAACAAGCCGCTATAACACAGTGATCCTACAACAATGTATTATATATATATATATATAGAAGGATTTTTTTAGTCATAATTGAGTCAAGCACACCATATTCCATACTACCTAAACTTGTGCCAATATACATGTATATATTTCTATAATTTTATGATCTTACTCTCCCTCCATTCCACAACCATTAGAATAAGAAGTTCCCCATATTTTTACATTTGCAATGACCCACCCCCCCCCCAAGAATATCAGTCATACTAATGAATCCTAAGTTTTGTTGGGAGGTGGACATGATTATTCCTTCACATACCCTCTGTGTGCAGAGTCTTTCTTTGTTTCAGTTTAAAAATTAAGTTATGTTCTAAATAAATCAACATAGGTCGTGATGCATTCCCCAATTATCACTGACATTAACCATGCAGTGTGTTTAATTTGAGCATACAACATTAATTTGTATATGTATATTTAAATATAATTCCCTGCATACAAAATGTTAGTAAAAAATCACAACCACAAAGAACTAGTCCACAGTGCCTCCTTCTATTCATTCACAAGTAAATCATGTACCATTCAGGTAAGCAATATAAATATTGAATTCACAATTCAAACATCTATTAAATAGCACATGGTACATGTACATAAACTTATATGTAATAACTAAATTTGGGAAACTGATTTTGGGACAACCACTATCCACCCAACCATAGGCAACTACAGCTAGTCCTCACTTGCAGTTATCACCATGGAACCAAATTTCAAAAATTAAGGTGGTTTTCTCAATGGATTAAACACCAACATATAGTTGAGACTGGGACTCCATAGATTATCCCACCTTCACCCACCAACTACTTAAAATTCAAAAAAATGCACAAGGAGTCCAAAGGTATGCCACCTCCACTCTAAGGACATGTAACACAGTCGTTCCACCTAATGAAGGGAGTCCAAAATCTACTGCCAAAACCAAGTGAACAAGCAAAGGAGACTTAGTAATTTTCTCTCACCAGGAATCCAAGGATCACTCTTCCACCCCAGGCTATCAAGGGAATCTAGAGAGGACCATGTCCACCCTCTATCCCCTAGGACATCCCAAGACTTATCCTCACCTGGAGAGAATTTCCCTTGTACTCGTGTTGCTCAATCGAGATTTATTAATCTTCCCTCAGAGTTTTGTTTTTTAGGTCTCCTCCTATTTTTTCAAATCCTTCGAATACTTCTTTCCCTTTTCCAAATCCTTCAACTAACTCTACACAGTGGTTCCTCATTTTCAAATTTGACCTCTCCCTATCATTTCCCCACTACCCGCGTAGCCCTTCTCATAATTTTTTTGTCCTTTTTGTCTTATCAATTTTTCCAAGCAAGCATGGCCTACATCCCTTTACATCAACTCATTTAATTCAACATACCAGTCCATTAAAACAAACCAACCAACCTTTAATGGTTGTCATAGCACTGTCCATATTTCCTATTACAACGAACCCTCAATATCTGAAGAAATTAACCATCCTCAACCCCTGGAATCTGTGTCCCTCAGTTCAACCCATTTTTTTAAATATTTACATTGTATACATAAGGAAAAATATAATCGAGGTTGTCACACATTGACTTTAAAATTTTAAGTATCTGAAGAGTAATATAAACCAATTTTTGCATCAATATTAATCATTTGTAGCAAGAAATATTTTGTGTGTAGTAATGAGTATGGATTTATAAATCAATGTAGCATCAAATATATCAACATATTGTGTTTCTTCCACTTTAACCTTAGGAATTTATTCCACTTTATCCTCTAATTCATTGTCTCCACTTTGGCTCTAGGTTTTCCTCCAATTCAACTTTAGGCTTTGACTCCACTTTATCCTCAAATTCAAATTTTCTCTATGGCTCTATGTTTTTCCTCCACTTTAACCCTAGGATTTGAATCCACTTTATCCTCCAATTCAGTCTCTCTACTTTGGCTCTAATTTTTTTCTCCACTTTGACCTTAAGATTTTCCTTCACATTATCCTTATCTTTGCCTTCATTTTAGCCTCAGTTTTTGTGTCTACCTTTTCCTCCATCATAGCTTCAAAGATAGCATTGACATTAACTTATTGTTTAACTTCCTTTTTGGCATTCACACATTAACTTATTTTTTAACTTCATTTTTGGCATTCACACATTAACTTATTGTTTAACTTCCTTTTTGGCATTCACACATTAACATATTGTTTAATTTCCTTTTTTGCATTCACATTTACCTCCTATAATTGCCTACATAAGTATTATAAATTTCATGAGTTTAGAATAAATTATGCATACTAATTTTTTATTTATTTAAAATATAAATCAATATTGTGTTGCAATTTTGGATGTTCTATGTTGTTACAATCGCTTAAATTCAAAACTTATTTATACTAAAAAAATAAGTTAAGTAATTTTAGATAGAACATAAACCATATTCATAATGAAAGACAACCAAAAACTCAATGATACACAGATAAGTTAGGTCAATGACTAGGTAAAAACCCGCAAGGGGAAAACCCAACCAGATTCTTCTTTTATTAGAAATCAATTGTTCAACAAAGATACAAAGTACAATAAGAGATTGAATAATTTCACCCAAATCTGAAGAATATATATAATAGCAATAGTTTATGAAAACATTGAATCACTTTGCCTCTCCAAGTTATGCTCTTACTCTCCAATTCTCTCTCTCACAATCTCCTTCAAGTCTCTCCAACTCTCTCTAAAGTTCGAATTCACAATGCACAAGTGAGGTGAGATGATATGAGACACACATATATAGAAGGGGAAATGAATTATTGACATAAAGGAGGAGAAATACACATGCCTTGAGGAGGAATTACATACGCCAAAATAGTATTGTAACTTATTCCATAAAGGAGAGGAATGTAACTTATGCATTTAGGAGAGAAGTGTAATTTATGCGTTAAAGAGGTGTAAGAGGAATCATTTTATGACGAGTCATTAAAGTGTGTAAGAGAGTCTAAGAGGTGTGTAAGAGCACTAAAGAAAGAGAAATGAATCCATTAAGAGAGAGTAGCATATGCATTAATTGAGGGGAGCTACATATGACATGATTGAGTCTCAAGATTGAGATACTTGAATTTATTTTTAATAATAATATCATAATATTGTAATAATAATAATAATAATAACAATAATAATGATGATGATGATATTGATGATTAAGTTTAAATTGAACTATTAGGATTTATTGATGATCAAAATTTATTTTCCATCAACAATGCTTGATTACCAATTAATGCAATGTGATTTACTATTTTTGGAAAGCCATACTTGAGACTTTTTATTTTTAGACTTTCTATTCTTATAAATTAATCCCTTAGATGCCAATTTTCAACACTCCCTCTTAGCTAGGGAGGAATTTCTTTTTGCAAAAAAATATCTTTTCTTTCTCTGCTCAAATTTGTTCATCTTTGCTCTATATCATCTGGAACAATGATGTCTCACTCTAATGAAGAAGAATCATCATAGGGGAGATTCATCCATCACCCTATATTCACTTGGGGGTAATTCCACTTGCCAACATATGACAAGGATCTCGCACAATGAAGTCTCATCTCTGCTTGGGGGGTCCACTTGTCAACACATGACAAGGATCTCACACATCTAAGGCTCGTCTCTGCTTGGGGGGATCCACTTGTCAACACATGACAAGGATCTCGCAAATCCAAGGCTCATCACTGCTTAGGGGGATGCACTTGTCAACACATTACATGGATCTCGCACATCCAAGGCTCATCACTTCTTGGGGGGGGTCCACTTGTCATCACATGACAAGGATATCGCACATCTAAGGCCCATCATTGGTTGGGGGGGTCCACTTTTCAGCACATAACAAGAATATCGCAAATCCAAGTCTCATTAAATTTTAAGTGGTGGAACACCTGCATCCTAGAAAAGTCTCACTACATCTATTGGGCAGATAGGTGGCTCTTCCCACATCCCAGACTATGGGTCAGATGCATATTGAGTCCTACTCTTTTGGCACACAATACACAAGAGGTCCCTCATCCTCGGGAGATTCTCAACATCATTCCCTAATTTTATGAGCTACACTACAAGGAAAATACCCTCTAGCGGAGGTCATAAAGGAAGTTTTTAGTGTTATAAAATTGGCCAAAATTGTCAAAAAAAACATTTGCTACAACATATGTTTTTTGTAATAGAGGTTTTGGTGGAGATTTTAATGGAATTTCAACACAACTAAAAAACCTAGGCAGTCGTAGGTTATTACGGATGTTTTTTTCATCGGTGCGCTACTAAGGTGTGAATGCACCAATGCGTGTCATATAGACGATCGGCTTGGGGCGGTCGAAGGTGCATGCACTGGGTCGTAAAGGTATACAACCGCACTAGGTGCACTATAGGTGATACAATGCACGGGGTCGTTCTAATTTGTATTGGTATATGTGTAGTGCCCATATGTCGTATCAACACACTGGTATGTAGTCTTATTGAAGCGCACCGGTGCGCAGTATTAGACAAACATACTGATTGTTCTAATTCATATTTGTATTTGTGCAGTGCCCATAGGTCGTACAAATGCACCAATGCGTAGTCTGATAGAAATGCATCAGTGTTCATTTTGTATTTTTTAGAAATATCGACCTATGATAGTGCAATTATTATGATTTTTTTAAATTCATTATTCATCAAAAGTTGACACATCTTATAACAATATTCATATTAATTAAATTTTTAATAATGCATTTGAATGTGATGTTTGGATTAATTTGTTATATCATATCATAATTATTGTGAATTTTTTAATTCATTATTCATCAAAAGATGACACATATCTTATAACAGTATTATTATCAATTAAATTTTTATTAGTGCATTTGAATGTGATGTTTGGATTAATTTGTTATATCATATCATCAAATTTCACATCTCTTCATTATAATATTTACTCATCCATAAATTTAATTAGTGGTGTTACATTTCACAGCGACAATGGAGAACGAAATAGAATAAATTAAAACATATTATAATACAGTCTTTGTCATACAAAATGGGACAATTATTGTTATCCCTTTGTCTTTCAATTGGGACATTATGTCCATTACATTAAACAAAATGTCTGATTTCACAGACAAATATTTCAAAAAATACAACGCCTTGCTTTGATATCCAAACATAATGATCATCATTCTTCGCTTGAACTGTTGTCACTGCTCGAGCTACTTCCATGACTTGGGTTATTTTCAGGAATGTTTTGTTCATGGTGTTGATTGTTTTCTTCTTCTTCACCTTCCATCTACAAACATAAAAATAAACTGTAATGAGTGTATGTACATTTGTCAGAATAATGAAAATTGAAATATTAAATAATATACATCAATGTAAATTGAAAATAAATGACGTACCATAGCAACAATCGACTCATGAACTATACACATTCTTTCAAAACCATGTAGTATGCCATCCTTCAAGATTTCATCTGTTGGCACAGTTCCATACTTTGTTTCCTGCAAGTTTTATACCCCATAACAAATCATATATTTAATCAAAAATATTTTTTGTTCTATTAATTATAGACGGAGCTAAGTAAAACAAGATCGATAGATGCTTACAAATTCCACAATTATTTTCTGATATGCCAACATATACTCACAACCCATATTTAACCCAATGTCAATCAATTCGTCTTATGGTTCTTCTTTGTATTTTAGCACCTGTTTGAAGACATTCAATGATGATTCTTGTAAAACAACTTAAAATATATAAAATTGAAATCTAGTTAAGTTGTTATAAGGAAGTAACAATTACTCACAAACTTAGATATCAACCCTTTTCTTCCTTGTCGTCATGTTTTATGTGCTGAATGGGTTCCATTTTCTTTTCTTTTCTGCAAGAAAATACTTGAAAATTAATATTTAATGCTAAATTGTTTATTTATTGTACCTAATGATTGAAAAATTAAGATTACATATTACATTTGAATCATGTTGTTGTTGAGATGGCTCCTCCTACGATGCAATTTTATCCATTTCTTTGACCATCTCCTTGTACACCCTTTTGGACATTCCTACTGGCATATTTCTGATATCAGCTCATTCATCTTTTGAGATTTTCATAATCTTCCTGAAAATGTAACATGACAATAAACTATTTAATTTTTATATTGGTATATGAAAAGTAAATATAACAAAAGTGATATTTATAAATAATTCTAGAAAAGCATTTAAATGAATATTACTTTTTCATTCCTTATTTTTTGTTTTTGTATGTTTTTGCTATCAAAATTCTGACATGTCTCATCGACCAATTCTCTAGAAACTCTTCCTGTAGTTTAGATAAAATTTGGTTCTTGGAATCTTTGGATTGATTTTTGTATTGTAAGTGGAAAGAACGTCTATACATTCGTTCCACTAGATCCCTCAAACATTTGTAAAAAAATTTCCCCATTTTGTTAACCTCCAGCGCCACTCCAGATGAACTAAGGAGAAATTCATTTTCATTTACATGTTCTATTTTTTTTCTTTTTTTAGAACAAAATTCCTTTTTTGAGTTGTTAGTCCCCGTAGAACACTAAACATATGTGAATTAATAGATTGTTTGAAACATGTTATCTAATAATTTTAAGTATATTATTAATGAAAATTAAAAAAAGAAACTCATATCAGATCGATAGTATTTTTTCATTCACCTCATTCATCCTTTTGCAATTTTTCCATCAAGATTTTATGCTTTTCTGGTCCTAAATCAAAAATAATCTTATCGAGCTTCATCATTTTGTGGTTCGGCATGATACACTATAAACAATACATATTAGTTAAACTTACATATAGTTCAAAATATCTACAAAGAACTTGCCTTTTTTGCTTTTCTTGATGTGTTATCATTATTTTTGTTACTTTATCTCTTGTCATCCATTTCTTTATCAATATGAAACTTGTACCATATCATTCATTAATATATTTTATAAATAAACTGTCAACTTTTCATGTAAAAAAAAATATCAAGAAACTGGTGCACTTTTCATGGTGTACGCACCGACGTCGGTGCGTGGTGGTCTTATAAACGCACCACCCAAATAGTATAAAACATCGTACAATGATCTATGTCAACAAGGAGCACCAGTGCATTACATTTTAACCACCGCACCGATTAACACAGACAAAATAATAAAAATCATCTAGTGTTAGTTTTTGTAGCATATGGTGTCGTGGAGGGGGCGGTGTGGCCTATTCTTATAAATGAACCACACAAACAAGGGACCACCATACAGTGCTCTCTGTTAACTAGGAGACCCGGTGTGTTATATGTTAAATGGTGCACTGATTAACAAAAAATAAAAAATAAAAATTTGCAAAACAGTACGTAAGCAGTGCGCTATAATGAAATAGTGCATCAATGCCCTATTTTAAATATGGCGCATGGATTTCAAAAAAAAGTTTTTTTAATTTTTTATCAAATAGTATGTGAGTAGTGTGCTAGGATAAGCCAACGCACTGATGCGCTAGGTTACGCAGGGCACACTGATTTTAAAAAATCTATTTTTTTTAAATTCGCGCAAGGGCCGACATGGATTGGGATCCGACTATACAAGTTTTCCCGTGGGTTGGATGTCATAGGCCTATATATATAGCAATACAAGCCCTATAAATCTAAAATAAAAAGCCCTAATTCTGAAGTCACAGAAATAGGAAGAAGCAAGGGCAGAAACAAAAAGAATGAATGGTTTAGGGGTAAAAAAAAAAAAAATTGTTTCTGAAAATGAACAACAAATTGAAATGTTTTATTTACTACGTAAAAAATACTGCAGAAAATGTAAAAAAAAAACAATAAAATTTAATCGTGATATATTTTGAAATTCTATGCTACAGGGTTTGAATCACCAGAGGTTTGGAATTCTAATTGTCTAAATACTTTTGTTCGAAAGTATTTCATTGCTCCACAGTGTTGTCGTGCTCTCTTGCTCCAGGTATGTCTCCTGCAAATCTCTGGCTGAAATTTTTTGCAAAAATAGTGAAATAATGAAAAGTGTTTAGTATTCAAAGAATTTTTTTATGAAATTAGATTTTTTGAAAATATTTTGCTGCCCATTTTTTAATTTACCGCTTTTTTTTTCACTATAAAAAAACAAAGTTGTGTTTTTTTTATTTGCATCTTTTCGTCACCATTGCATTAATTAATAACACTGCACTAGTGCGTCCGTTGATAACACGGCACCAGTGCATAGTAACTAAAACAACATCGGTGTGGCTATCTGTACATAAGCACCGAGAACAATAAGTCCATTTTTAAGGCACTGAAATTACTTTTAGGTGTGTGTGCTAAAATTTATTGTTTATTTTTCTCAAATGCAGGGAGAAAATATCATAATTATATCGAATGGGAAATTCTTCAAAATCCAGCTCGTTCCATAATATTTCTCAAATTCCATTGCGGAGTTCTCCCTATCCATCTCGAGACGTAATATCTACTTCATGTTTTATTTATATTTTCATTATCTAATTGAATTTATGTTTTTTATCCATGTCAAACAGCTTAATAAAATTTATAATGTATACAAATTTGCAGGTTCATGTAGATTTAGAATCAATTTCAGATGCACAAAATAATCGAACAGCTCCAAAACGTCGGAAGCTCTTATCAGGAGCAGCATACCGCAAGGCGCATTTGGTAGATGAAAATGGACAACCGCTTCACCCTGCCAATTGTAAAAATATTGCATCTAGCCACAATCCTCGGAAAATGATGGTAATAATAATTATTTGGTATATTAATGTAATTATTTATTTCAACGTCAAACAAATTAATCATGCATTGTCAGCGTTCTTACTAATTGATATCATATATTTTGTACTAATCATGTTCAAATATATTTTTTAAAAGTATTAGGATTCTAGTGATGATAAGCGACCTACCTACCATCTTCCGTTGCACCCCACGACAATGTAAAATCAAGAGAAGGCTAAATTAAGAGAAAAAAACATAGAGGAACGATACCAAGAATGGTTGAATCAACCACCAATTCAATTCTCGCTATGTCCATATTCACCAATTAGGAATGACTACAGCAATAGTAGTTCTTCACAAGCTGGCAATGAAGGAAATCAAATAGAGGTTGGTATGGATGATTAATTAAGGGATAAGGCTCCCATGGAGACAATGTTTTTAGATGCATTCCAAAATGATGATCAACTAGGGGATGATGCTCATATCATTGACACCTTTTTCGAAAGCCTTAAATTTTCTTCCACCACCCCTCTCTTTGGACCTGGTGGTCAGTCAAAGTCTACATAGTTGGGGACAACGATGTTACTATACAACTTGAAAGCAAATTTTGGCTTGTTGAATGCATGTTTCTTGGAAATTTTGAGGTAAGTTACCACAAATTCCTCCGTTATATAAATTTGAGAAATATAATCACACAATGAACATTACAAATGGTCAATTTTACGATCGTTGATAATAATATTAGCATTAATGTACATTTAATATTTTCCATGATGATCACCAACTATAGGTTATTCAAAGATAAGGTTCTTATGAGTGATAATGTCTTGCCTGGTAGCTACGAAAGGGCAAAGAAATTGTTGAAAATGTTGGGTGTTGAGTACATATCATATCATGCATGTCCAAATTATTATATTCTATATAGAGGAGAATATGCAGAAAAAGAGATATGTCTGAAATGTGGGCATGACAGGTATGATAAATCAAAAAATAAGGGTAAATATGTGGTCCTCCTTTTAAGATATTGAGGCACATGCCTATAATCCCAAGGATTCAAAGGCTCTTTCATTACAAATAATTAGCTATGTTGCAAGGATGGCATGCCTTACACAGAAGTGAGTTGGGAGTTATGTGAATCCCAACTGATTCAATATCCATGAAGCAGATAGAGGATACATGGCCCAAAAACTTCAAGGATAAAGTATGAAATCTACGACTCAGCATATTCATGGATGGCGTCAACCCATATCCCCTCCAGAACACCAACTATTTTGTTTGGCCTGTAGTAGTAATCAATAACAATATCCCCCCATGGTTGTCCGTGAAGAATGAACATCTTATGTTGGCTCTCATAGTCCTTGGTAGAAGACAATTGAATAATATGGATGTCTACTTACAACCACTAGTAGATGAATTGAAGGAATTATGGGATGGGATAAATGTATACGATGTATCAAGACCCATCGTAGCAGAGAGGAGTTTTACGTTGTATGGCATATGTGCTTACACGACACATGATTATCCAGGCTTAGAAGTTTTCTCTTGTAAATTACATGTTTATTGATTTGTTTATATACGTAACAATATTCTTTCGCATATTAGTTATTTAATTCATTGTAATTTTTCTAATCTTCGTGATATTCTTTAACGTGCCATGCATATAAATTGTATACAATAATCTCATGGTTCTTGTAAAAAAAGGGTATTTTGGATGTAAATGTTGTGGACCTTCTCTGAAATCTATATGATCCAAGGACCTACGAAATCCAGTGTATGATTGCTCTAGGGTATTCCTCCCAGAAGAACACCCTTACAGAAGAGCAGCATCCACCTTCAATGGTAAATGAGAGAGAACCCAAAGGCCTCCAATAACGACACCAGCTGAATGGCTTAGATCATATGAGAGAGAGAAGGAGAAGGATTTAATAGAAATGTTGATTCAAAAGAGGAGCCTATGTTCAATGATCGATAATTCTTCGAAACCTATGTTGAGAAATTTCTCATTGGGATGAAAAGGATATCTATCTTTTATAACCTCCCATACTGGGAGCATATTAATATTACCCACTTATTAGATCCCATGCATATATTTAAAAATGTTTCATCTTCTTTATGGAGTAACATATCAATGAAATAAAGTGACACATTGGCTGTTAGGAAAGATTTTATTACTTCAAAAACTAAAAATAAACATTGGCCAAGACTATTAGAAATTATAGATCAGAGGCAAGTGTTGGTCCCTCTAATTCATGGTATTTAAAAGAAGGTGATGTCCCATGGATTTTTAAAAAATATGATATTTCTTTGGCAAAGGAAGTTATAATGGGTGTGAGGGTGCCATCTTCATACTGGTCTTCACTATGGCACTGCTTCACCATGGATGACCATTTTTCGGGGTTGAAATCACATGACCATTTGAATCTTCCAAGAGTATGTATAATGTCAAAAGCATGATTTTATTATTTGTTATATTAATAAATTTTATCCCATGCAGCGATCATAAAACATAACTAATTTTGTATATTATTGCACGTGTTTATAACTTTGCAATGTCATTATCCTTTTTTCTGCGTGGGTGTGTGAAACATGAATTCCCTCAAGAAATAGGACGTGCCATATCTAAATTATCTGCATTTGTACGTTGGATCACATTAAAGGAGATTCATGTGGCTAGCATTCCACAATGGCATCAAGAGATAGTTGAGATTGTTTGTATGTTCGAGAAGGAACTTCCAAAGAGTTTCATGGACTTGTAAGTTCATCTTCTAATCCACCTAATAGATGAGGTTGAATTAGTTAGGGTGGTTTCTTGTCGTTGGATGCTCTTCTTATAGAGGAACATGAAGAAATTGAAAGGTTTTTTTCGACAAAGGGAAAAACTTGAGGGATCTATGGTAGAGGGGTACATATCGTATGAGTCTTTCTATTATGCCAGTGAGTACATCAAGCAGATCGACAATAGACCAGGTGCAGTGATTTGGGACGATGAAAGGGATGAAGACAAAAGAGAAGGGAAATTGCTCCAAACGAATGGAAAAAAGTGCTTGATAAAGAGTAAGTGACTTATAATTTTTCAAATTTACACAAAGTAAATATTCATGTTGAACTTCGATATAATGTATATTTTGATCTCTATGCACTATATAATGTCAGTTTAATTTCATCAGCGAATGCAGAAATTGAAGCAATCAATAAATTCGTTCTTTACAATTCTGAAGCAACACAACCGTGGGTCACATTGTACAAATGAAAGAGGATGAAATGGGACAGTGACAAGAAAGAATTTATACAGTTGAATGGTAGAAGTGTGCCTTATCTTGATCATTTAAAATAAAATATTCCAAAAATATGCCCCAACAGTTGGGTTGCTAACCAAATCAGAGAGAAATACGATGCAACCGGTCGTTACCCACATTTTGAACAGGATGCGCTAAACATAGGGATTGGGAGCAGCAACTCGGTAATAATCTATTTAATTTATATGTATATTTGAAACTTAATAATGCACCTTTCAAATGTAATTACATCTATATTTCATATTTTAACTGTTGGGTTATTACAAGACACATGACACTCTGATTTTTTAACTTTTTTATAGGTGCATTTATTCCCATATATGTGGGCATATGGACACCATTTTCGTGCAGAAAATGCCGATGATGGACACATCACACAAGATTATGTAGTGGAAGTCGAGTTCGATCAATCTATTTGACCTAGCCATCGTGATCAAAACCTAGTACGAGGGAAGTTAGGTTACGTCGGAAAGATACAAGAGATCATTGAAGTGGATTTCTCTTCTTTCCAATGTGTTATTTTTAGGTGCAAGTGGTGGGACACCTTTGATCGAAATAATGTAAAGGAAGATTGCAATAGTAAGCTGATATGTATCAACTCTAGAAAGATGTGGGATGAACCTAAGGAGCCCTATGTTTTCCCAAAACACTGCAACCGGGTGTTTTTTTACCCAGATGTGTTGGATAGGGATTAGTGGTTCATATTGAGACATGACCCTAAATCAAAACATTTTTTTGAGAACAATATCATTATCATGCCATGCGAGCTGGAAGATAATAAGGGTGATCATGAGAACCGAGAGTGATATGGTACATGTGTTATTTCATCAATATTTATACTTTTTAAGATGGGTTTTTATAAAGAAGAGGACTTAACTACCGTATAACTTATAATCTGACTCTTTTTTCGAAAAATTATAATATGTATTTTGAATTAATTAGTAACTTTCATTGTGTTAATGTTAAAATCAATATTTCACTTGATAATTTGCAATTATGTTGATCCCAAAAACAATGGCGTACTGTACAAAGTTTTTTTTTTTTGTATGTAAGATCATAATAAAATAATGATAATTCTAAAGTACATGAATTTATTTGCATTATTTACTAAACTTTATTATGTTACAAAGATTCATATTATTCTAGATTTATTATTTTACAATTATTTAAAATTTTACAAATTTAAAAATTTAAAAATTTTAATAAAATCATTTCACATTAATACAATTAAAATTTTCAAATTAATACAATTAAATTTTTACACATATTTTACATACAATTACAATTACAATTACAATGGCCCCAAGAGTTAGCTCAACTGGTCAAGTCCTCGCTACTAAGTACTTTTCTAGTTGGGATTTCACAGGATCAAATCTCCTTGAGGCCCTTGGGGTTAGGCCTCCCATGTAAGGCCGACGGTTAGATCCCCTTAGGCGGGTATGCCGAGATTTTCCCATGGATGTAGTGGGTACATATGTGTGCGGGCACATTGGATTCGTGAACCACAATGTTAAAAAAAAATAATAATAAATAAATAAATTACAATTACAATTACTATTATAATTATTATCATTTTTTACAATTTCACTTACAATTACAATTTTAGAATTTTACATGCAGTTACAATTACAATTACAATCATTTCACAAAAATACAATTAAAATTTTACAAATATTTTACATACAATTAGAATTACAATTTTAGAATTTTACATACAATTATAATTACAATTATAATTTTAGAATTTTACATAAAAAATACAATTTCCATTACAATTTTACAAATTTACATATATACCATTACAATTACAATTTTAGAATTTTACATATAATTACAATTTTAGAATTTTACATACAATTACAATTACAATTACAATTTTACAATTCTACACATATACAATTACAATTACAATCATTTCACAATAAATTAAACATTACAATTACAATTAAAATTTTACAAATATTTTAGATACAATTATAATTAAAATTACAATTACAAATACAATCACAATTTTAAAAATTTACATACAATTACAATTACAATTTTACATATATACAATTACAATCATTTCACAATAAATTAAATATTACATTTACAATTAAAATTTTACAAATATTTTACATACAATTACAATTACAATCATTTCACAATAAATTAAATATTACAATTACAATGAAAATTTTACAAATATTTTACTTACAATTACAAATACAATTTTACATACAATTAAAATTAAAATTTCAATTACAATCACGACATAATATTTAATAAATATCATGATCATTTAATATTAAATTAATTAATAAACATCACGATCATGATAACCATCATAAAAAAATCATATTCGACTAGAAAACACATTCAAATTCGCTAGCATCATCGTGATCATGATCATCTAACATAACACAATTAGCATTGTATAACATCATCACAACACAAACATCAAATGTACATCTCATGTCAAATAATTGCTATCACATACACATCTATCTGCAAGTTGCACATTAAATGAACATATCTAACATGACCTAACAATATACACATCATGATGATCACCAACACGTAAATTAAGTACAGCTGCAACATGACCATAAAATAAATGGACCATATATATCTATATATATATATATATATATATATATATAGTTGTATAATGTCAAAAATATACAATTGTAATATTTTGGTCGATTGTTGGTTGATGCTGCAGGCTTCTCATCTTGCGCAGCGCGAGGTGAACGATGATCACTCCCCTAATCGTGATCATCAGATGATGTGTCGCTACTCACGGACTATTGACGTGTTGCATCTTGACCACGCCTATAATGTCGAAGAGCCCTCCTCAACCACGAAACTAAGCTCATAGGTCCTACAGCATTCCACATCAGGCTGAACATGTCACATGGCATGCCTGTCCACATATGTACCAGCCTAGTGTTAGGGTCGTATAATAATAGGAATCATAATTTGAAATTGACTATGATTATTCTTGTAATATTTTACCTACTTTGATGTCCACAAATTGTTTTCCCATATTAAAAAATGTAAAGAGGGTAAGTCCTAAAAGAAAAATCAAAGGACTAAAAGAAAAAGATCAAAAAAATAATTTAAAATATGAACCCCACTAAAAAGAGATAAAAATAGATCCTGAAAGTGATGCAAATTCAAATTCCACTACTTTTACTTTACTTTGCAAAATAAGATTGTGTGCAGCTTGTCAAAAATCCCAGAATCCATGAAGGTCAAACTACTTAATCTTGATTTTCGTGCTTTAAATTTCATGTTAATAGATAGAGAATAAAGATCTAGCTGAACAGTTTAATCTTGGTAGGTCATTAGTTAGGTAGAGAATAATAATGAGATCAACAGTTTAATATGAGCCATTGGAAGTAATAAGGTTAGAATTAGATAGTTTTCTTATAAAAGAAAAATAAAAAGAGTCTGCAAGCTCAAATGTACCCAAATAAATGAAGAAAAAATGTTAGGGTAAATGATGGGTAGGCAGAAGAAGTTTTTACAAGGCATGGATAGAAAAAATTGGTCATTTCATATTACTAACTCCCTTCTAAACTCATTTCCCTTGTAAATATATCCCTTTCCCTTAATTTTACATTTTCCCTTTACTCCACCCATTTTTCCTCCTTAAACGCCCCTTTTCCATAGTTAAAAATACATATTACCTTTGGAAAATTAAAAACCCACTTACTAATTTCTCTTTTTCCTTTTAAACACATTAAAATACACTTATCCTAAGTTTTAAATAATTAAAATAATATTGGGTCCCACTACTAAATCCCACCTCGATGTTGTTTTAATTCATTCCTAGTGTATTTTATAAATCCCATTGATATATACATTCCCCCATATTAACATTCCACTATATATTATTAAGCCACTAACTCCCATATATACCTTTAACCCGTATTATATTAACTCCCACCTATATGTATTTCCCCAACCCCTTATGTTAATTTAATATATAGTTTTGATATATCATGGACCTACCTTATAACTCTGATTTATATAAACATTTTCCCATATCATATAACCTTATCACTATAGTTTAAACCCCACCCATTTCTTATATCACATAACTCAGCGAATAACTCATCCTAAGCCACGCTTATGAAACAACTCCTATTCGCCCATCCGTTGGATCTTTATTCCCCAGATCTAATGGCTAATAGCTCTTTTCGCATCCCTGATCGCCCAAAATTTAACACCACCAAGAGTTGGCGAAATAAGTTGTTTTCACAACCCTGCTCCATGCTACGTGGCAACCCCTGATTCTATCACATCCTCTAAAAGAATACTGCCCACCTACTTTTCATAATGCATAAACCACCATACTCCCACTGAGTTGTTTATCTACTCATTATCAATACTACCCCTCATTTGAATTTGACCCTGCGCTTTAAATTTTAACCACTGATTGGTTAAAAATCATAAAGTTTCCCTTTCGATCCTTTTTCACCATTTCTGTTATATTTTGCACAAAGACAACTCTGCCGACCTATTTCTAAGCCAAAGAATCAATGCCAACTTGTTATTAAGCCAAATTCAACCATAATTCAACACTTCTTGCTGCTAAAGACGTTGCAGAACCTGTTTAAAGAAGTATAAAGATCATTGAAGTCTCAAAAATCCTGCGCTGCCCCTAGAGAACCTTTCTGCATACCAAAGCTTCATTTTCCAGGTATTCCTGAAAATACCGAGACCTGTACTTACAGCAAGAAAGTAGCAATCTAATTAAACCAGTTTAGGGGCTTTGCATACCATAGGAAAAGAAAATTTTGCTTCCCAAACCTTTTCTGCAGACCCTAGTCATCTTTTCACAGTTTTCCCAAAGGCTTGAGCTTATTTATTGATCACAGAGAATAATTAATTGATGAAACTAAATAAATATGGCTTCCCAAGGTATTGTAACAGTCAATCCCCTACAACCTCCATTTTTAGATGTGTAACATACCCCCTTTTACATAGAGACTTCAAAATTAGTGACCTTGTCACTGATTTTAACCTCCTTGAGCTCCACTGCTGGAGCCATGATAAGTCAATTGACCAAGGTGATGGTTTTTTCCTTTGGGAGTCAAATTTTCCCAAGTATATTGTCCCACAAACCTTCTAGTGTCGAGAGTTTATCAAACTATGTCAAACCAGTTATTTTCTTGACCAAAGAGCCCTTGTAACCCCTAGAAAAGAGATTTTATTCACCATCACAGCTGAATTAATAAACCAAATGCTACAAATCCAGCCTAGGCCTGATGAAGCCCCACTGTCTATTGAGACCCTCACAAAATTGTATCTCAATCTGGACTTCCCCAGGAGGTTCAAGATATTTCAAACATTTATCACCTCATCAGTAGAAACTCCCAAGAATAACCCCCCTTATCCAGCTTCTATATTTTCTAAGAGAACCAGACATATTATTACAATGTTGTCTTGTATTTTGGGTTATTTTACTAATGAGCATGTTGATGCTTCAGTCCTAGGTTTTCTATCTATTTTTTCCCCTGGCTAGCCTCTTGCTTCTATATTCAATTTTGCTTAGTCCTCTCTGATACAATCCATGAACAACTGGTTAAATTACCAGAGGGGGAGTTTTCAAGTATTCATCTGTTTTTTTCCATATGTTCCTATACTTTAAATCTGAAATATTTGCAATCAACCTTCAAAAATTGGATGTTGAAGGTAATCCTCAGTTAGTAATATTTTGGACTTCATTAATCCGGAAATATTCCACAGATTTCACATACAAAGACTTCATTGATTCATTCATCTATCCAATTGTCAACATGTTGAATAGTAGCAGTCAACTAAGAGTCATTGATGAGATAAAAAAGGTCTTGCACTTATCAGAACACAGTAAGACAGGATATTGGTATCTTTATCAAAACCACGCAAAGATTAGTGTTTATGGTGTTCATCTAACCCCATATAAACTTCCAAAATACCTCCCAATGAGGTTATTTTCACTTGAGTATATGAGGCAGATCCTTAACTCTAATGAAGTGAATTTTCTATAAGCTAAAAATAAAACGCAGTTTAAGATCAAAAACCAGATTGGTCACTTCATCTGCAATAACAGGACAGTTGGTCAACAGGCAGAAAAGTATTTAAAGGAAATTAAGTTTAGTGAAAATTTCAAATGGAATTATGATTCTTTAGGAGTTATCAGGAAACTAAGGATCAAATATAAACTAAATCCTTTTATCTATGAGTCCAAGCTAGACATTGGGAAGTACTCCAATCAGTCTGAATGGTTGGAGAACACTTTAAAAGAGGCAGAGAAGCAAGGTGATACTAGTTCCATCTTGTAGACTACAGCCCCACAAGATAGGAACTCCAAAAGGCCAAGAGAAGAAGGATCATACTCAGCTCAAACTACCACTGAAACAAAATTCAAATTGATGTACAGGAAGAAGCCAAAATTAAATCCTATAACTAAACAAGTTGAAACAATTGAGATTATTGATACAGATGCAGTGGTAAAAGGCAATGCACCTCCAGTAGTTTTAGAGGAAACTCACCAGCCTTCAACATCAAATACTTAGATTGTTTAGAAGCAGCATAGTGTTGAAGTGTCTTCATCTAGTAAACCAACAGATAAAGAATAGGATATCATGCAGATGTACAAAGAAATCAAGCTCAGGAATGAGGCATTAAAAGTAGATACTTACTCCCAATACTAGAAACAGACACCAAGTGACCAAAGCAGGTTACTTTCAGCATTTGACTACAAAACCAGGAAAATGAAAATGACTTTCTTATAGCCCACAGTGAAGCATCATAAGTCATCAGTAGATTATAAGAAGACATCATATGAATTTCAAGCCAAAGATATAGACCAAATATAATTTCACAAGCAAGCTAGTGAAATGTTGTATTCTACCATGACCAATAAATCCATGAGTGTACAAAAGCTGCAAAATACTCTAGAAAACATCAGAGGTCAGCTAAATCTAGAAAAGGCTTCCTCACAAGCCAAAGAAAACATAATCAAATCACTAGAATAATTGGTCATAAAAATGGGATATGATCCCAAAAGTATTAAAGTTGCAGAAGAACTCATAAAGAAAAAGAATGCAAACATTTTTGCATTAATGAAATAGCTCAAATTTCCTCCTACTAAACATCCACAGGAAAAGGAAGTGTTAGAAAATGAAGGACAAAAATATGAGATGATGAACCTCATTCTTCAATTAACTACCCAATTGAAAGAAATGTAAAATGAGATGGATAATTTAGTGCAGGAGAAAAAGGCTAGCATGGAATCAATACCTGTCACTGCTATTCCCACAATCATTATAGCAGTTCCTTCTAGTTTAGGATATTCATTGGCCCTATTAGTTCCAATAGTGACAGCACTTCCCATTACATCAGCAACTACATCAGTTACAGATTCATTCACAGCAGCAGCATAGCCTAGTGATGAAGCAGGTAAACTAGTTAAAGCAATGCAAGAAATGTCCATCCAGAATAATGAAATAAATAGACTTAAAGAACAACTAAAAAGTCTAGAGGATGAGAATAAACTAGTACAAATCATGCACAAGAATGAAGTACAGAAGACAAGCAGATTGAATGAGAAATTACAAAAGCTAAAGAAAGAGTTGACATTGAAAGAACCACTTGCCCAATCCAAGTAGCAGCTATGGGCCAATATCATTGAATCTGTCAATGATATTTGGCCATCCATTCAAGTGATTTATGAACAAAAGGATTTGATGAAAACAACAAGTGAAGCCATACAGAAAGTTAAGGAAGAACTTGGTAAGAAGCTAGAAGAGATCAATGAAATCATTAAGTTTCTAATTCCAAGAATAAACAGGAATTAGAATAAATTGGTATTAGTGACAGGACTGAAACAATTCTTGAAGTAAAGGAACTTAATGGTACAACTAGAAGAAAAATGTCAGAACATGGAGCTTTCCATAACTAGATTCATGATGAAGTTTGATATTTTGAGGCAGAAAGGTCTGCCAAATCCTCTGGTTATTAATGACATATTGATGAAACATGAGGATTATGATAAGAAAATCATAGAAGTGGCAAAGGAACAAAACAACAATTCAGCCATGAAGAGAATTCCAACAGGAAAGGTGCTTTATCAGAGTTTTGAGAACCTTTTTTTACCTACAACATGAGGTACAACATCTATTCATTAACAAGCCTACTTTTGCAAAATACACAGAAGCAGATGAAATATTTAGAAGAATGGTGAAAATCAAGTTACCAAATGCAGAAGATAGGGAGCAATTATGTGATTTACTTTGAAAGTGAAATGTAAAAAAATAAACTGAGCATGCAGATAAAGATAAATCACATAGTTTAGAGACGGGTTAAAGAGTACCAGATGAAAGTCAGAGTTTAAAGTTAAAACAAAGATAAATCAGTAAAGATGAAGCTAGTGTAAAGGACACTCAACAGCCTCAAACACAGCCAGCGTTGAGAAACAGCCAGAGAGAAAGAAGCAAAAATATCAACAAGCAAACAGCAAATCCAAATGAAGAGGGACATCTTACATTAGCTAGATAGTTGTCTATATCTTCTTGCATGAAGATATTTATTTTTCCTTGAATAATTCCTAAGACAGTTTTAAGATATTTTGTAATAGTTTTTGTATAAATACATCACAATTTGAAGTATTGAGTGTGGATTGTGGATTGCTAAACATTTCTATAGTTTCATTGATTTGAACCATAGGGTTCATTGTGTTAGCACTCGAATCTACCTTAGGCTGAAATAAGGTAAAACTCAAGGCAACATCAAACCAAGCTTAGCCTCGTAGCTAGCCCTACGAGGACAGGAGAGGGCTCTCTCTGGGTCTATCTCGGCAAAATGTCTTCAAAGGGGCTGAGATGACCTATAATAGATACTGATTTAAGGCTAGGTAAATAAATGGAAGGATTTTGATTTAAATTTTTTGGCTTTTTTGTTGGAAAAATGGGAATGGCAATTTTGGGCTTGGGGATGAGGCCAGATTTTCGCAGAATTCGAATTGGGGCAAGGTAGGCAGTAGTCTTGATGCTTTTTATTTTATGTATGGATGGATCAGAATGACAAGGAGCTGAAGAGGGCAAGGGAGAACAAGGGTCCTCTCCAAACAGGCGAAAACATATAAAACTAAACAAATTTAAAGGCAGAGCACTGGAATCAATGAATTCTACCTCATTTGCTCATTCATTTAGTTTCAGAAGAAAAAGAAGGGAATGGAATACATTAAACATAAAAGAACTTACAAATAACTGAGAGAAAACACCATCAAAAACTGAAAGCCACAAGAATCCCAACAGGTTCTGCAAAACCTATGATCTTTCCTTAGCGAAAAATGCAGAAAATATGTACAATAGTGTGCCAAACCTTTCCCAAGAGTCCAACCCTGAAAGTTTCTCAGAAAATACAATAAATATACAAGTCTAACCCCTTCCCATGCCTCTAGGGTTCGATCTCATGCTTCTAGGAGCATTTTGAACCAATTCTAAAGAAAGAACTAAAATCTAGGCAGCCAAACAACTTGCCTCTATAAGCTAGGAAACTGATCCATTCACTTGATTTTCACTTTTTTGTGAATGAATCATCCAGAACAAGTAAATAAATGAAAAAATTACATCATGGTTACCAAATTACATCAAGCTAGATCAAAAATTATATCAAGAGGTGAAACTAGTCAATACTGGCCGAATTTCTGAGCTGGAAGGTGAAAAATAGGTTGAATTCCTCTATGCGTCGCGCTCCAAATATCTATGTGTCGCGCTACTTTGGACCTGTTTTTGGAGCACTTCCCAAAGTCCAAATTGAGCTCATGATAGCTCGTTGGAAATCCCTGGATGTCTGCTATCCAATCCAAGTGGAATTTTTCAATTTGGAGCTCATTTTCTCCTCCAAAACTTCATTCTCCCAAGACTACTTCCTGCTGGTGCAAAAGGTGGCAGAAAGGTGATTTTCATGGTGTTTTTGGCTCTTTTGATCATCCAGAACTTGATGAAATGCTTCAGCCATTTCTAAGCATGCATAAATTACCATGAAAAATCAAAAAATGCAAATTTTTCCTCCAGAAGATGTCCCAATCATAAGCGCGCGTCGGGTGGCGCGACGCATCGGGCGAAAAAACCTGTTTTGAGACCAAAATTTCCAAAAATGACAAAAAATTCTCCAAATTTGCTGAAATTCGGAGTGAAGATCCCCCATCATGCCTCATGCTCAGCCAATGAAGCCTCGGCCAAGATCCGGAGAGGATCAGGCCTCTTTCGCCATTTCAATGCTTTGCTCAACCTTGCCTTCAGGATCTTCATTTTTGCTCTGCAAACGTGCGTGCGGGCCCAATAGTGATTTTTCATATGACGGAGCATGTCTTTTTCTCTATTGGCCTTTTCCAATAACTTCTCCAAATGAATTTTAACATGCGTGAGGCAGGTCTCTCGCTCAACCGGTGTCATGTCACCTGGTCTCTTCCAGGCCAATTGTCGATCTTCACGGATTTGCCGCAACTCTACAAGTGTGTGTTGATCCTCCAGTTGTTTATTACGTTGCTCAAATTAATTTATCACCCACTAAGCTCTCTGCAATTTCTCATTCAGCGTGTCAATCTCGGCCTTTTGCTCCTAGATGATCTCTTTCAGTTTCGAGCTAGGAGAACTCGCATCAACATCAATCAGTATAAAATCAGTGTCTTGGCCTCCTGAAGGGCCCTCATCATGCATAGGCCTCTTGCCTCTGTCCTAAACCTATACCTGTGCTGATGTCGAAGGCGAGACCCCTTCCACACCATGTGGAGATAGTACTCGCGCTGCTGATGAAGTCAATGAGACCCCTTCCACACCGGGTGGAGATAGTACTCGTCGTGTCGCTGCAAATAAGGCTATGTGGCCTCGCTGATATGTCACATACACTGGAGCAATGATATGCTCAGTCTCAGGAATATCAAACTGGTTTGAAGGTTCTCCCTCATCATTAACTACCTCGGGAGGCGGCTGTGGCGCTACAAAGAAGTCACGGGAGATGAACTCCTCCCAAGCAATGCCCTGCTGTGTAAGCTGATGTACCACCATGATTTTGATCAGCGCGTAATGATATATGCTGTTATGTTGTTGTGTTGGGGTCTTCTTCTGTACAAGAAACATCATCCGCTCTATGTTACGGTACATGAAGTATGGAATGTTCATCAACCGCACTCTCGTGAAGTGCATCAACAGCCGGATGTGATATGCATACATGCGTTAAAAGCGCCCTTCACAACTGAAATAACGAATGATGAGTTTCATCAATGGTGCATACTCATCCTTCAGAAATCGGAAAGGAAATACCCTGCTCAGCTGCCTCATATATCCAGGTCTGATATATGGCTCATAATAGGCTCTCTCCAACTGCTGTCGCTTATTCCACTCTTCCCCGATGTTTGGTATCCCAGTCGCCTCTGAAATGGTCTCTGGTGACAAAGTAAAATCCACCCCAGCAAGATTTACACGACCGTTATGCAAATGTAAGACAAATAGGCAAGCTAGCTCATGATGATGCTGAGTTTGGGAAATCATCTCACAATAATGGAAACATGACTGACGCTGAAAACAATCCATTGTAAGCGAGCAAGCCTGCAATTGGGTCAAAGAAGTGGGCTCCTCCCTGACATGCCTGCCACTTTTGTGAGACCTCCTTGGCACATTAACTTCTATAGATGAATCACTGTCCTGCTCATACCCCTACTCATAAGGTGAATTTGTCTCTGACATGGCGCTGAAATCAAGATGTTTGACAAATATATGCTGATATAGGTATGGTGAAAACAAGCGTTAGGAGTATGTCTGAAAATGATGAATTGGTGCTTTGCCTTTCAATATCAAATATGCCAAATGTTTCTAACATGGAATGGGGACTGTGGGAAATGTCACAATGAATACAATGGACTGTCAAGTGGCTTTGGAAAAGACAAAAAATTTACTCACTGCTTTGGAAAATGTTGGGATTACATACCTTTACAAATGGTATGGGAATGGGTGATATTAATGGGACTTGCAATGTGATAGACATAAGAGTTATTCAAATGGAAAAAGTACAGTCAAAAACATGAAAACAACCATTGATCCTTATGAAAACTTGAAATTTAATCAATGGAAGGGAAAGAGGTAACAAGTAGGGTTTGGGATTTCACATGGGAACAAAGGGTAAATGGATATGGGAACAATAAATATGGGACTGTGATAAAACAAGTAGCAACAACAATGAAATCAAATGGCAGTGATGAGAGAGTACATAATAGGGGATTGAGACTATTTTGACAAGTTTAAATCTTTGACATACAATTTCAAAACACCACCACCTCTTTTTCTAACCCTATGGAGCGGATTTTGGAGTGAATATAGGGTTTAACTTTCACCATGACAAACACTTGTTTTCTCCACCTTTAAACCACCATAGCATATCCACAAATCATTGAGCAAGCTTGGATAACTTACTTGGAGCTTGGAAGATTATTTGAAATCAAAAAATCACCAAACATTGATGAATTTGAGCTAGAGGGCTCAACGCGCCACGCGCACTCCCACTGCGCCGCGCTGGTTTGGTGCTCTGCCCCCGCACAAAAATACACTGTAAAAATTTTCCCAGTGCGCCGCGCCCTCTTTGTATGCGCCGCGCTCAAACTGTCAACACAGTCACGGCCCTTCAACAATGAAATTTGCTTTCAACCTCCAATTTCGACTTTGCCATGAAAATTTATGAATGTAATTTGACACAAATAGTTTATGTAACCTTGGAAAATATCTTGCAAGAGTTGGTTTTAATTTTTACTTCCTCCATAACCCACTTTGTAATGTTTTTCATTTGGCACTTTGTCATTTAATGAAACTCTGTCCTTTGTCTTTTCACTGATTTTCTGAGTTTGGACTGATGAAATTTGTTGATTTTTGCAGGGATGTTGGCGTTTGGACTTCGGCAAAGACCAGAGGCTGCATTGAAATTTTTATGGCGGAAAAAATACATGATTATTACAAAAAATGAATTCGACAATTTCTTATTCAAAACAGAGTTTTGAACAAGAAATGTCCTCAAATGTGTTTGATGATGAAAATTTGAACTAATAACCTCTTCGAAAACCATCCTCATGGCCTGCGGGCATTTATTAAATATATCAAATGACTGAACCCTAGAATCTAAAACTAAAAGACTCTTGTTGACCAAAATAATTATTTATGACCATGAATGACGCGAACTGAACTTCGATGAATTTTGAGGAGTTTTAATTAGCCCAGCAGGTACAAGCATGAAGGAATACAAGAAGACCAAACCCTTTCGTCAGTCAATGGCATGCCCCTAGCGAAATGCAACGAAGTGAAGTGAGCGAGACACCTAAAAATGATATGCAAAAAGTGAAATGATCTCTGACGAAGGGCTGTAAGGACCGACTCTAACATTGGCTCCAATGGGGATGGTAGCTCCAAGGAGATGCCAAGAATGACAGATCTCTGGAAGAGCTAGATAGTGCCTTCATCCATTGGGCGATGGAGTCCATTATTTTGAAAAAATACTGATGACTGAATTTCGAAACTGAAATCACTGAAAGACTTGACTCAACAGACCAAACACAAATGACTCATGACTGACTTAAGACAAGAATTTACAAAGCTTTTTTGAAAAAAGGCAGTAGTCCACCAAGATTTGGAATCATGATGACAACCACCTGCATATTGATGAAATATGTACAATCATGTGTAATGAGCTTTCCAATGTAACCAATCAAGCAGATGCTTTCCTGACTGATTCTCCTGATCAGATCTGCTGGTCAACAAAAAATACTGGTAACTGGGCATCCAAAAATATAATTGGCCATGATCTCCTTCATCACTGAATACTGCAATAATCACCTTCACTACTGACTGCAACAAATTTTCCATTGGATCCTAAAAAACATGAAGATTTACCTCCTGCCGAAGAAATAAGGTGTCCATCTCTATTAATTTTGATCTTTCTTCATAATGTTCTTCAGTAAAAGTATGTTCCTGGTCTTCAAAACATTCTGAATAAATAGATGGGCAGCTCTCCTCTTGGAAAAACATTTCAAAACATGATACAAATGAAGAAGAGTCTGAAAGGCAATCCTGAATGTTTTGATCTTCTATAGTCTGAATATATTTTTGATCATCTTCATATGATATAACAGCCAGATTATCATATTCCTCATTACATTCATCAATCATGAGAAAAGCAACTTCAGATGTTTCTTGAAACCCGAACATGACATTTCTATCATCTACCATAAATTCATCAAGAGAAACTTTTTCACTTACTTGAACAAAGATCTCATCTTGTTGTTCATGAATTGACTGGATTACCTCTTTATGAAGATCTATTTCCGGTGGGATGAGAGCATTTAGATCTGTAACTCTGTTTTCTTCATGCCAGATGATTTCAACAACAGAATTCTCTTTCATGGGATTCAGCACAAGGTTTTCTTGGTCATCACAAACTGAATGTAGATCTGAAATAGCTGACTGGTCATTATCAAAATCTGCAATTGAAACTTGACTTCCCTGCATGTTGTCTTCTTCTGTGGGCAGATCTTAAATGAAACTTTCTCTTTCATCATTTTCCATTGTACTAAGATCTCGATCCTGCTGTAAAATTCCCGGAGCATCTTGATGAATATCTTCTAAGTTCTCTTTATGCTGCTGAGATGGATTTTCGTACAATACTTCCATGATCTCATCGTCCATGAAGTCATCATGTCCATAAAAATTCCCAAGATCTCCAATAAAACTATGAACATGGCTACAACAGTTCTGAACTAAAGTCAAGGATGGATATGATTCTTTATACCTTTCAAAGAATATTGAATGAAAATCCTTTAGACAATAAATATAAGCAGGTGGCAAACTTTCATACCAAGATCGGGCTTCATCTTCCAGAGTAGCCATAAACATTTTCATCAAACAGTCTTCAGGAAAATCGATCTTTAATTTATGCACACAAATGTGAAATTTCACCAGATGAAGAGCAGTGTCATTACCTTCCACATTTCTGAACATAGGCAAATTCTGAAGCCAATCCACCTTGGGCATCCTATTTGGAAAACCTGGGATGTGATCTCGGCTCATGGGAGCGTATCTTCTTGCAACTCGATCCATCTTGAAAATCTGCAATGGAGTCACCATGAAGCATTGATTGCTGGATTTTTCAGTGAAATCGCCAGGTGAATGATTTCCGCCTTGCAGTGTCTAATCGTTGTCCACCATCAACGATCAAATCTGAACTTGATACATGTACTGGGGCAATTTATAAGTTAAGTGTTACGATTACAAGCTAGACCGGAGATCGACTGAAGTAGCATTTATCTACTATGCACTCGCAGAGCAAGAGCAGTTCGAAGGCTACCTGGCATGACCGAGGCTGAAATGCCAGCAACTATAAATCAAGCAACACTAACCAACGGACAGTTACATCCCCGGTATGGTCGCCACTATGTTAGCGCTCGAATCTACCTTAGGCTGAAATAAGGTAAAAATCAAGGCAACATCAAACCAAGCTTAGCCTCGTAGCTAGCCCTACAAGGACGGGAGAGGGCTCTCTCCGGGTCTATCTCGGAAAAATGTCTTCAAAGGGGCTGAGATGACCTATAATGGATACTGATTTTAGGCTTGTAAACAAATGGAAGGGTTTGATTTAAATATTTAGGGTTTTTTGTTGGAAAAATGGGAATGGCAATTTTGGGCTTGGGGATGAGGCGGTTACCCATGAGAATTCGAATTAGGCAAAGGTAGGAAGTAGTCTTGATGATTTTGATTTTATGTATGGATGGATCAAAAAGGCAAAGGGCAAGAGAGGGCAAGGGAGAACAGGGTCCTCTCCAGACGAACGAAAACATATAAAGCCAAGCAAATTTAAAGGCGAAACCTTTGAGATAAATGAATTCTACCTCATTTACTCATTCATTTAGTTTGAGGAAGCAAAGAAGAGAATGGCATACATTAAAAATAAAACAAATTACACAAATACAGTAAGAAAACATCATCAAAACTCAGAAGCCACAAGGATCCCAACAAGTGCTGCAAAACTCTGGTCTTTCCTTTGCCAAAAACTGAAAATGGATGTACAATGGAGTGCCAAACTTTTCCCAAGAGTCCAACCCTGAAAGTGTCTCAGAAAATACAATAAATAGAAAATTCTAACCCCTTCCCATGCCTATAGGGGTCGATATCATGCTTCTAGGATCATTTTGAACAAATTCTAAACAAAGAGCTAAAATCTAGGCAGCCAAACAACTTGCCTGTATAAGCTAGGAAACTGATCCATTCACTTGATTTTCACTTTTTTGTGAATGAATCATCTAGAACAAGTAAATACATGCAAAAATTACATCATGGTTACCATATTACATCAATCTATATCAAAAATTACATCAAGGGGTGAAACTAGTCCAAACTAGCCGAATTTCTGAGCTGGAAGGTGAAAAATAGGCTAATTTCCTCTATGCGCCGCACTACTTTGGACCTATTTTTGGAGCACTTCCAAAAGTAAAAATCAAGCTCATGATAGCTTTTTGGAAATCCCTAGATGTATTCTATCCAACCCAAGTGTAATTTTGCAATTTGGAGCTCATTTTTCCCTCCAAAAAGTCAACCTCCAAAAAGTACTTCCTGCTAGTGCAAAAGGTGGCAGAAAGGTGATTTTCATGGTGTTTTTGGCCCCGTTGATCATCCAGAACTTGATGAAATGCTTCGGAAATTTCTGAGCATGCATAAATTACCATGAAAAATCCAAAAATATCAATTTTTCCTCTAGAAGGTGTCCCAATCATAAGCGCACATCGGGTGGTGCGACACGTCGGGCGAAAAAACCTGTTTTGAGACCAAAATTTTCAAAAATGACAAAAACTTCTCCAAATTTGCTGAAATTCAGAGTGAAGATCCCCCATCATGCCTCATGCTCATCCAATGAAGCCTCAGCCAAGATTCAGAGCGGATCAGGCCTCTTTCGCCATTTCAGTGCTTTGCTCAACCTTGCCTTCAGGATCTTCATTTTAGCTTTGCAAACGTGAGTACGGGCCCAATAGTGATTTTTCATATGATGGAGCATGTATTTGTCTCTATTGGCCTTTTCCAAAAACTTCTCCAGATGAATGTTAACATGCGTGAGGCAGGTCTCTCGTTCAACCGGTGTCATGTCACCTGGTCTCTTCCGGGCCAATGCACGGTCCTCCCGAATTTGCCGCAACTCTACAAGTGTATGCTGATCATCTAGTTGTTTGTTCCACTGCTCCAGGTAGTTTATCACCCACTGTTCTCTCTACAATTTCTCTATCAAAGTACCAATCTCATCTTTCTGCTCCTCGATGACCTCCCTCGGTTTCGAGCTAGGAGAGCTCGCATCAACATCGATGAGTATAAAATCAGTGTCTCGGCCTCCTGAAGGGCCTTAATCGTGCATAGGCCTCTTGCCTCTATCCTGAACCTGTACCTGTGCTGATGTCAAAGGAAATACCCCTTCCATACCATGTGGAGATAGTACTCACACTGCTGATGAAGTCAACGAGACCCCTTCCACCCCGGGTGGAGATAGTACTCGTTGTGTCGCTGCAAATAAGGCTCTGTGGCCTCGCTGATATGTCACATACACTGGAGCACTGATATGATCAGTCTCAAGAATATCAAACTGGTGTGAAGGCTCTCCCTCATCATGAACTACCTCGGGAGGTGGCTCTGGCACTACAAAGAAGTCACATGAGATGAACTCTTCCCAAGCAATGCCCTGCTGTGTAAGCTGATGTACCACCATGATTTTGATCAGCGCGTAATGATATATATTGTTATGCTGTTGTGCTGGGGTTTTCTTCTGTACAAGAAACGTCATCCACTCTATGTTACGGTACATGAAGTATGGAATGCTCATCAACCACACTCTCGTGAAGTGCATCAACAGCCAGATGTGATATGCATACAAGCATGAAAAGCGCCCTTCACAAATGAAATAAATAATGATGAGTTTCATCAATGGTGCATACTCATCCTTCAGAAATCGGAATGGAAATACCCTGCTCAGCTGCCTCATATATCCAGGTCTGATATATGGCTCATAATAGGCTCTATCCAACTGCTGCTGCTTATTCCACTCTTCCCCGATGTTTGGTATCACAGTCGCCTCTGAAATGGTCTCTGGTGACAAAGTAAAATCCACCCCAACAAGGTTTACACGACCGTTATGCAAATGTAAGACAAATAGGCGAGCTAACTCATGATGATGCTAATTTTGGGAAATCATCTCACAATAATGGAAACATGACTGACGCTGAAAAAAATCCATTGCAAGCAGGCAAGCCTGCAATTGGGTCAAAGAAGTGGGCTCCTCCCTGACATGCCTGCCACTTTTGTGAGATCTCCTTGGCGCATTAAGTTCTGCTGTAGAGTCACTGTCTTGCTCGTACCCTACTCGCCAAGGTGGATACGTACGGCATGGCGCTGAAATCAAGATGTTTGACAAATATATGCTGATATAGGTATGGTGAAAACAAGCATTAGGAATATGTCTGAAAATGATGACTTGGTGCTTTGCCTTTCAATATCAAATTTTCCAACTGTTTCAAGCATGAAATGAAGAACTGTGGGAGGTATAAACAGTGCGCTAAAGGACTGTCAAATGCCTTTGGAAAAGACAAACAATTTACTCACTTCTTTGGACATGTTTGGGATTACATACCTTTACAAATGGTATGGGAATGAGTAATATTAATGGGACTTGTAATGTGATAGACATAAGAGTTATCCAAATGGAAAAAGTGCAGTCAAAAACATGAAACAACCATTGATCCTTATGAAAACTTGAAATTTTATCAATGGCAGGGAAAGAGGTAACCAGTAGGGTTTGGAATTTCACATGGGAACCAAAAGTATAAAGGGATATGGGAACGATGAATATGGGTCTGTGGCTGTGGGACTGTGGTAAATCTACAGTGACCAATAACAGTGAAAAAAACTCCAATAACAATGAAATGAGATTGTTTTGACAAGTTGCAGCTTCGACATAAAATTTCAAAATACCATCACTTCTTCCACTAACCCTATGGAGCGGATTTTGGAGTGAATATAGGGTTTAACTTTCACCATGACACACACTTGTTTTCTCCACCTTTATACCACCATAGCATATCAAAAACATTTGGCAGGCATGGATAACTTACTTGAAGCTATGAGATTACTTGAATTTGAAAAATTGTAGAGTTTGGATGAATTTTCAAGCTTGATGGCTCAATGCGCCGCGCGCACTCCCAGTGTGCCGCGCTGGTTTGGTGCATCGTGCCCACACAAAAATGCACTGTAAAAACTTGCCCAGTGCACCGCGCGCATTCTATGCACCGCGCCTGATTTGTATGCGTCGTGCGCACTCTGTCAACACACAGTTACGGCCCTTCAACACTGAAATTCGCTCTTCAACCTCCAAATTTGGCTTTGCTCTAAAAATTTATGAATGTAATTTGACACAAATGGTTTATGTAACCTTGGAAAATATCTTGCAAGAGTTGGTTTTAATTTTTACTTCCTCCACAACCCACTTTGTAATGTTTCTCATTTGGCACTTTGTCATTTCATTGAACTTTCGTCTTTTGGCTTTTTCATTGATTTTCTGAGTTTGGACTGATGAAATTTGGTTGTTTTTGTAGGGATGTTGGCGTTTGGACTTCGGAAAAAACCAGAGGCTGCATTGAAATTTTTTATGGTAGAAAAAATACATGATTGTTACAAAAAATGAATTTGACAATTTCTTGTTCAAAACAGAGTTTTGAACAAAAAATGTCCTCAGATGTGTTTGATGATGAAAATTTGAATTAAGAACCTTTTCGAAACCATCCTCATGGCCTTCGGGCATTTATTAAATATATCAAAAGACTGAACCCTAGACTCTAAAACTAAAAGACTCTTGTTGACCAAAATAATCATTTATAACCATGAATGATGTGAACTGAACTTCGATGAATTTTGAGGAGTTTTAATTAGCCCAGCAGGTACAAGCATGAGGGACTACAAAATGACCAAACCCTCTCGTCAGTCAATGGCATGCCCCTAGCGAAATGCAACGAAGTGAAGTGAGCGAGACACCTAAAAATGATATGCAAAAAGTGAAATGATCTCTAACGGAGGGCTGTAAGGACCGACTCTAACACATTGTACCATTTTCAAGTCAGCGAACTGGATTGATCAATAAAGAAATTATATTACAGGATTCATGTGTTGGGCCACTTTAGTGAAGTACTTTCAATTTCTCTTTGTTATTTTCTGAATTTTTTCACATACTTGCATGTTTTCTAAATCTAAATGTATAATAGGAATATTATTTCATAACATGTTTAAAAACACTATGTCTTGAACTGTTATTTCATTTACATGTTTTCTTTTGATATCCAGAGTATGGAATTCTTCATTGCTCCCTAGTTTCGATTGACCTCTATCATTTCCCTCATTATCCTGATCTGAGAATCCTTAATTGCTTTCTCATCCTAATTGAAACAATTTCATCATCCAGCCTAAAGATCTGAATCAGCATCAGCTACCTTTCCCTATCAATACTTCCCTTTAGAACATGATTCTGCCCTGTTGCTTGATACATTGACTCCATTAGCCAAATTGAAAACAGACCTACAATTATCCATCTAAATTAGTGATTCCACCACCAAACCATACCAAAATCAAAAACCCAATCAATTTTACATAACTAGCCTAAAATCAACTAAAAACAACAAAGTTAAATCATAAAGAGAGAGCCTTCTTTGAGCATTAGGAAGGCTAGATCCTAAAGCTTAAAAGTAGGTTTGTGGTTACCTCTAATATTATTTAAAACAAAAAGACTAACAACCCTAAGAATTATTGGAGTGATAACATATTGGCGACCATACTGGGGAGATCAATCCTCAGTGTTTAAAATAAGCCTTAAAAGAAAAAATTTTACTTATCTTTTCACCTTAAGTTTATTTTAAGGGTTGTTAGGAAACTTTTCATTAAAAATTAAAATTCTGGCTTCCAGAAGAACCTACTATACCAGGTCTCATCCTGATCGACAACCTGCTGTAATAGTAAATGATCCTGACAAAATTTTAAAGAAAAACAAAAAAGTAGAAAGTTTAGGAAGTACAAGTCAATTAATCAAAGCCAATTCACTCCCCAAACAATTATCAAGTATACAAGATATTGAATTTGATTTATCTTTTGAACACTCTTCGTTTAGAACTAAATTAGAAATTTCAATTTATGATAGTGTAATAGATCCTAATTTCATTTCATTTATTGAAACTAAGAAGGAAAAAGTTTCACTTGATTCGGATCAACAAGCTCTAGAACCATTTCATAAACTTGAGGCCTTAACTGCAACTTTGATTAAGGATATTGATGAAGCATATTTTCAACATTCTGTTGAATTGATTGCTTTATCTGCTTATACCCCTAAGCCTTCTACCATTCGTTTAGAGTCTGTAAATTCATCTTTATTTAGTACCACCTCATCTATTATATCCACTTCACTTCATTCCACTGAATCATTCATCCCAAAGCTTCCTTTTCAACCTAGATATTTATTTCCATCTCCAAATACCTCAAGTTCACCTTCTAGCACCGCTGCTACATTTTCAAGTACTTCAACATCATTTCCAAGTACATCTTCTAGTATCCCAAGCTCATCTGCAAGTACTTTAACCTCATCACCAAGCACCACAAATTTACCTCTTAGCCAAGCTAGAATCTTATCCATGGCAGCCAGATATGCCCCATTGGTCCTACCATCTCAATTACATGCCATGCCCCAAGACTACCAAAGAAAAATATTTCAATTTGATGGAAATGGTCAATATACTGCACAACAACATGTTAAAAAAATGACTGATTACTTTGAGTTGCATGAAATTGATGAATCTAATGTTCAAATGAGACTGTTTGCCCAAACTTTAGCTAGAGATGTAAAGAAGTGGTTTAAAGCTTTACCTGCTAATCATATTGTTGATTTAGAAGCTTTCAATAGATTGTTTATCAATAGATGGGAGAAAAAGAAGAATCCTTTACAAATTTTATCTGAATATGAAAAAATTAGAAGAGGTCCTAATGAGTCATTTCAGGACTATTGTACCAGGTTCAATAGCATCTATAATGTTATTCTAGCAAAAATCAAACCCCCACCAGATCTAGCTTTAATCAAATTTCCTGATGGTTTTGATATGGATATGCCATACCAATTGAGAGAAAGAAACCCAGAAACACTAGAACAAATGTAAAGTAATGCAGTTAGTGTAAAATAAAATTGGTTAGCTAAAAGAGCCAGAATGAGAAATGAAAGAAGAGTAACTAGAAAGGATAAATCATCTACATCAGATAGTAAAATAGATAGTTTAGCAAAATCTATGGAAAAAATGATGGATAGATTAGAAAATATGGAAAGAAAACCATAGTGGGATAATCAACAACAAGGTCCTCAAATAATAAATCCAAAATTTAGACAGAATTCCAACACTGGTAAATCTAGAGAATCAACACCTCATCAACAAATAAGACCACCTTCCCAAGAGAACTATACTGAAATTTCTCACCAAAATGAAGAAGATGAAGACACTCAGATTAAATTAATCGGAATATATGATGATAATACTATTTTTCTTACACAATAAGAACAGGAATTATACATGTTGCAATATTTACCATTAGAATATTGAGAGTCTTTTGATTATAAGCAAGGTTATGATTTTTCCATCAATGAAGTTCACAAGCACTATAACCTTAGGAGTAAGAAAAATGTAGAAGCTCCTACTAAGAAAACTGCCCAAAATCAGACCTAGAAAATAGTAGAAGCTCCTTCAACCAAAGTATTGCAAATTCTCCCTAGGGAAACCCAAAAAAACTCTAGTTCAACTGAGAAAAAATCCAGTCCTAATCAAAAAATTTCTAGTCAAAAAATTGCACCCAATCCTAAAATTGTTGACATTACAGATACTGTTGTTCAAACATCAGCTGATCCTCAAAAATATGTTGTTGCTAAAACAAAAACCTCTGCTAAAACTACAGCTTCAGCTAAAACTTTAGATGATCCTAAAACATTTGTTTCTAATCAAAAATCAGTTGATCCTAAAATAGTTGCTGCCAAAACTACCACTGCTACTCAAACTATTCCAAAAAAGAAGATTGAAAATAGAAGAACAGTGGAAACAAAAACAGAAAAACCAACTATAGATAAAGAAGATAAGAACACTCAAACTGCAATTAGTAAAGAATAAATCATTCAGTTAGGAAAAACACAAGAACCATTCAATATCCAAACTGAAATTGCCAAATTGAAAATACCAATTCCTTTGACAGAGTTGGTAAAACATGATTTCAACAAATCACATATCATTGAAACATTGAACATAAATGAAGGAGAAGACTTTGTTAATCTAAATGATTATCAACCAGAATTAATATTTGGCCCTGAGGTTAATGGAAAACATCAAGAAGGTGGTGCTCCTCTTTTCTACATTAGCTTGAGTATTCATGATCAAAATTTACACAATGCTATGCTAGATTCAGGAGCATCCCACAACTTAATTCCAAAAACTATCATGGAAACTTTGAATCTAGATACCACTAGACCATATAAATATATTTTCCCTTTTGATTCTAGCATAGTGAAATGTCTTGGCTTAATAAAAGACTTGTGTGTCACTTTAGTCCAATACCCAAGGAAAAATATATTCATGGATATTTTAGTAGCTAATATCCCTAAAAAGTATGGAATGATATTGTCACGCTCATGGGGAGAAAAATTGCAGGGATCTCTACAATTAGACATGTCTTATGCCACAATTTCAGTATTTGGTCAGCCCAAGAAGCTTTATAGAGAGACTTTAATGAATTACATGGTCAGTAATATATAAAAACCACAGAACTATCCCATTTACTCTGTACACTCTGATATGGATTCTTTCATTTTATGTAATTCAGATTCTGGAATAGATAAAAACATAGCTTTAAAATAGAAACATAAAGAAGTGGACATGACAATATTTTTCATGAATAAATGTGGCACCTAGACTTTGATGGCTCAGTGAATAGACTAGGATTAGGACCAGTTATTTGCCTGACCAAAGCACCCTTGTAACCCCTGGAAAAGAGATTTTATTCACCATCAAAGTTGAATTAATAAACCAAATGCTACAAATCTAGCCTAGGCCTGATGAAGCCTGACTATCCATTGAGACCCTCACAGAATTATATCTCAATCTAGACTTCCCCAAGAGGTTCCAGATATTTCAAACATTTATACCCTCATCAGTAGAAACTCCCAAGACTAACCCTCCTTATCCAGCTTCTATATTTTCTGAGAGAACTAGAAATATTATTACAATGTTGTCTTGTATTTTGGGTTATATTATTGATGAGCATGTTGATGCTTCAATCCTAGGTTTTCTATCTATGTTTTCCCCTGGTCAGCCTCATGCTTCTATATTCAATTTTTCCCAGTACCTCTCTAATACAATCCATGAACAGCTGGTTAAATTACTAGAGGAGGGAGTTTTCAAGTATTCATTTTTTTTGTTCCATATGTTCCTATACTTTGAATCTGAAGATTTGCAATCAACCTTCAAAAACTAGATGTTGAAGTTAATCCTTAGTCAGTAATGCTTTGGACTTAATTAATCAGGAAAGATTCCACAGAGTTCACATACAAAGACTTCATTGACTTATTCATCTATCCAATTGTTAACACGTTGAATAGCAGCAGTCAACCAAGAGTCAGTGATGAGATAAAAAAGGTCTTGCACTTATCAGAACACAGTAAGATAGGAGATTGGTATCTTTATCAGAACCACACAGATATTAGAGTTTATGGTTGTCAGCTAACCCCATATAAACAGACAAAATACCTCCCAATGAGGTTATTTTCACTTGAGTATATCAAGTAGATCCTTAACTCTGATGAAGTGAATTTTATATCAGCTAAAAAGAAAACATAGTTTAAGATCAAAAACTAGATTGGTCCCTTCATCTGCAATAACAGGACAGTTGGTCAACGGGCAGAAAAGTATGTAAAGGAATTTAATTTCAGGTAAAAGTTTCAAATGGAATTATGATCCTTTAGGAGTTATCAGCAAACTAAGGATCAAATTTAAACTAACTCCTTTTATCCATGAGTCCAAGCCAGACATTGAGAAGTGCTCCAATCAGTCTGAATGGTTGGAGAACACTTTGAAAGAGGCAGAGAAGCAAGGTGATACTAGTTCCAACTTACAGACTCCAGCCCCACAAGATAGGAACTCCAAAATGCCAAGAGAAGAAGGATCATACTCAGCTCAAACTACCACTGAAACAAAATTCAAATTGATGTACAAGAAGAAGCCAAAATTAAATCCTGTAATTGAACAAGTTGAAACAATTGAGATTATTGATACAGATACAGTGGTAAAAGACAATGCACCTCCAATAGTTTTAGAGGAAACTCGCCAACCTTCAACATCAAATAATTAGATTATTCAGAGGCACCATAGTGTTGAAGTGTCTTCATCCAGTGAACCAACAAATAAATAACAGGATATCATGCATAAGTACAAATAAATCAAGCTCAGGAATGAGGCATTAAAAGCAGATACTTATGCCCAATACTGGAAAGAGACACCAAGTGAACAAAGCAGGTTACTTTCAGCATTTGACTACAAAACCAAGAAAATGCAGATGACTTTCTTACAGCCCATAGTGAAGCATCCTAAGTCATCAGTAGATTATAAGAAGACATCATATGAATTTCAAGCCAAAGATATTCATCCTATAGACCAAATAGAATTTCACAAGCAAGCTGGTGAAATGTTGTATTCTACCATGACCAATAAATCCATGAGTGTACAAAAGCTGCAAAATAATCTAGAAAACATCAGAGGTCAGCTAAAGCTAGAAAAGGCTTCCTCACAAGCCAAAGATATCATAATCAAATCACTAGAAGAACTGGTCATAGAAGTCGGATATGGTCTCAAAAGTATTAAATTTGCAAAAGAACTCATAAAGAAAAAGAATGCAGACATTGATGCATTAAAGAAACAACTCAAATTTTCTCCTACTGAACATCCACAGGAAAAGGAAGTGTTATAAAATGAAGGACAAAAAGATGAGATGATGAACCTCATTCTTCAGTTAACTGCCCAATTGAAAGAAATGAAAAATGAGATGGATAAGTTAGTGCAGGAGAAAAAGGCCAGCATGGAATCAATACTTGTCACTGTTATTCCCATAGTCACTACAACAGTTCATTCTACTTTAGCAGATTCATTGGCCCCATCAGTTACAGTAGTTACAGCACTTCCCATTACATCAGCAACTACATCATCTACAGAGTCATTTACAGCAGCAACATAGCCTAGTGATGAAGCAGGTAAACCAATTAAAGCAATGAAACAAATGTCCATCTAGACTAATGAAATAAATAGACTTAAAGAATAATTAAAAAGTCTAGAGGATGAGAATAAAATAGTACAAATCATGCACAAGAATGAAGTACAGAAGACAAGCAAATTGAATGAGAAATTACAAAAGCTAAAGAAAGATTTAACATTGAAAGAAACACTTTCCCAATCCAAGCAGCAGCTATGGGCCAATATCATTGAATCGGTCAATGATATTTAGCCATCCATTCATGTGATTTATGAACAAAAGGATTTTTTCAAAACAGCAAGTGAAGCCATACAGAATGTTAAGGAAGAACTTGGTAAGAAGCCAAAATAGGCCAATGAAATCATTAAGTTTATTAATTCCAAGAATAAACATGAATTAGTAGAAATTGGCATTAGTGACAGGACTAAAACAATTCTTGAAGTTAGAAAGGTAATTTCTAAAAGGAACTTAATGGTACAACTGGAAGACAAATGTTAGAACATGGAGCTTTCCATAACCAGATTCATGATGAAGTTTGGTATTTTGAGGTAGAAACGTCTGCCAAATCCTCTGGTTATTAATGACAGATTGATTAAACATGGGCATCATGATAATAAAATCATAGAAGTGGCAAAGTAACAAATCAACAATTCAGCCATGAAGGGAATTCCAACAGGAAAGGTTCTTTATAAGAGTTTTGAGAACCTTTTTTACCTACAACATGAGGTAAAACATATATTCATTAACAAGCCTACTTTTTCAAAGTACATAGAAGCATATGAAATCTTCAGAAAAATGGTGAAAATCAAGTTACCAAATGCAGAAGGTTGGGAGAAATTATGTGATTTAATTTGAAAGTGAAAGGTAAAACAGAAAACTGAGCATGCAGATAAAGATAAATCACAGATTTTAGAGACAAGTTAAAGAGTGTCAGATGAAAGTCAAAGTTTAAAGTTAAAACAAAGATAAATTAGTAAAAATGCATGCAGCGTAAAGGACACTCAACAGCCTCAAAGAAAGCCAACGTTGAGAAACAATTAGAGAGAAAGCAGCAAAAATATCAACAACCAAACAGCAATTCCAAATGAAGAGGGACAGCTTACATTAGTTTAATAGATGTCTCTATCTTCTTGCATGAACATATTTATTTTTACTTGAATAATTCCTAAGATATTTTTAGGATATTTTGTAATAGTTTTTGTATAAATACTTCACAATTCGAAGTATTGATTGTGGATTGTGGATTGCTAAACATTTCTATAGTTGCACTGATCTGAACTAGAGGGTTCATTGTACATTTTCAAGTCAGCAAACTAGATTGAGCAATAAAGTCATTATATTACAGGATTAATGTGTTGGGCCACTTCAGTGAAGTACTTTCAATTGTTCTTTGTTATTTTCTGAATTTTTTCACATACTCGCATGTTTTCTAAATCTAAATGTATAACGGGAATATTATTTCAGAACTTGTTTAAAAACACTCTATCTTAAATTGTTATTGCATTTATATGTTTTCTTCTGATATCTAGAGTATGGAATACTTCATTGCTCCCTACTTTCGATTGACCTCTATCATTTCCCTCATTATCCGGATCTGAGAATCCTTAATTGCTCTCTCATACCGATTGAAACCATTTCATCATCTAGCCTAAAGATCTGAATCAGCTCAGCTACCTTACCCTGTCAATACTTCCCTTTAGAACTTGATTGTGCTCTGTTGCTTCGTACATTGACTCCATTAGCCCAATGGAAAAAAGACCTACAACTATCCATTTGAATTAGTGATTCCACCACCAAACCAAGCCAAAATAAAAAAACCCAATCAATCTTACATAACTAGCCTAAAATCAACTAAAAACAAAAAATTTAAATCATAAAGAGAGAGCCCTCTCTAAGCATTAGGAAGGCTAGATCCTAAAGCATAAAAGTAGGTTTGTGGTTACCTCTCATATTCTTTAAAACAAAAATACTAACAACCCTAATAATTATTGGAGTGATAACATACTGGCGACTATACTGGGGAGATCAATCCTCGGTATTTAAAATAAACCTTAAAAGAAACATCTTTACTTATCTTTTCATCTTAAGGTTATTTTAAGGGTTTTTAGGAAAATTTTCATTAAAAATTAAAATTTTGGCTTCCAAAAGAACCTACTATACTAGATCTCATCTTGATCCACAACCTGTTGTAATAGTAGATGATCCTGACATAATTTTAAAGGAAAATAAAAAAGTAGAAAGTTTAGGAAGTATAATTCAATTAATCAAATCCAATTCAGTCCCCAAAAAATTATAAAGTATACAATATATTGAATTTGATTTAGATTTTGAACACTCTTTGTTTATAACTTAATCAGAAAGTTCAATTTATGATAGTGTAATAGATCCTAATTTCATGCCATTTATTGAAACTAAGAAGGAAATTGTTTCACTTGATTCGGATCAACAAGCTCTAGAACCATTTGATAAACTTATGGCCTTAACTGCAACTTTGATTAAGGATATTGATGAAGCATACTTTGAACATTCTTTTGAATTGACTGCTTTATCTTCTTATACCCCTAAGCCTTCTACCATTCATTCAAAGTCTGTAAATTCATCTTTATTTAGTACCACCTAATCTATTATATCCACTTCACTTCATTCCACTGAATCATTCATGCCAAAGCTTCCTCTTCAACCTAGAGTTCTATTTCCATCTCCAAATACCTCAAGTTCTCCTTCTAGCATTGTTGCTACATTTTCAAGTACTTCAACATCATTTCCAAGTACATCTTATAGTATCCCAAGCTCATCTGCAAGTAATTCAACCTCATCACCAAGCACCACAATTTTACCTCCTAGCCAAGCTAGAATCTTAGCCATGGCAGCTAGATATGCCCCATTGGTCCCACCAGCTCAATTACATGCCATGCCCCAAGATTACCAAAGAAAAATGTTTCAGTTTGATGGAACTGGTCAATACACCGCACAAAAACGTGTTAACAAAATGACTGCTTACTTTGAATTGCCTGAAATTGATGAAGCTGATGTTCAAATGAGATTGTTTGCCCAAACTTTAGCTGGATATGTAAAGAAGTGGTTTAAACCTTTACCTGCTAATCATATTGCTGATTTAGAATCTTTCCATAGATTTTTTATCAATAGATGGAAGAAAAAGAATAATCCTTTACAAAATTTATCTAAATATGAAAACATTAGAAGAGCTCCTAATGAGTCAGTTCAGGACTATTGTACCAGGTTCAACAGCATCTATAATGCTATTCCAGCAAACATCAAACTCCCACCAGATCTAGCTTTAATCAAACATCAAACTTCCACCAGAACAAATGCAAAGCAATGCAGTTAGTGTAGAAGCAAATTTGTTAGCTAAAAGAGCCAAAATGAGAAATGAAATAAGAGTAACTAGAAAGGATGAACCATCTACATCAAATAGTAAAATATATAGTTTAGAAAAAGCTATGGAAAGAAAACCACAGTGGGATAATCAACAACAAGGTCCTCAAAAAAGAAATCCAAACTTTAGAAAGAATTCCAACACTGGTAAATCTAGAGAATCAACACCTGATCAACAAATAAAACCACCTTTCCAAGAGAACTATGTTGAAAGTTCTCACCAAAATGAAGAATATGAAGACACTCAAATTAACTTAATGGGAATAAATGATGATAATGCGCTTTTTCTTACATAAGAAGAATAGGAATTATACATGTTTCAATAGTTACAGTTAGAATATGGAGAGTTTTTTTATTATAAGCAAGGTTATGAATTTTCCATTAATGAATTTTACAAGCAATATAACCTTAGGAGTAAGAAAAATGTAGAATCTCCTGCTAAGAAAACTGCCCAAACTCAGACCAAGAAAATAGTAGAAACTCCTACAACCAAAGTATTGCAAATTATCCCTAGGGAAACCCAACAAAACTCTATTTCAACTCAAAAAAATTCCATTCCTAATCAGAAAATTTCTAGTCAAAAAATTGCACCCAATCCTAAAATTGTTGACATTACAGATAATGTTGTTCAAACATCAGTTGATCCTCAAAATTATGTTGCTGCTAAAACAACAGCCTCTGCTAAAACTACATCTTCTACTAAAACTTTATATGATCCTAAAACATCTGTTGCTGATCAAAAATCAGTTGATCCTAAAACAGCTACTGCCAAATAGCTGCTGCCAAAACTACCACTGCTACTCAAACTATTCCACAAAAGAAGATTGAAAACAGCAAAGCATTGGAAACACAAACAGAAAAACCAACTGTAGATAAAGAAGAGAAGAACACTCAAACTACAGTTAGTAAAGAAGAAATCATTCAGTTAGGAAAAACACAAGCACCATTCAATATCCAAACTGAAATTGCCAAATTTAAAATACCAATTCCTTTGAGAGAGTTGGTAAAACATGATTTATACAAATCACAGATCACTGAAACATTGAACATAAATGAAGGAGAAGACTCTATTAATCTAAATGATGATCAACCAGAATTACTATTTGGCCCTGAGGTGAAAGGAAAACATCAAGAAGGTGGTGTTCCTCCTTTCTACATTAGCTTGAGTATTCATGATCAAATTTTACACAAGGCTATGCTAGATTCAGGAGCATCCCACAACTTAATTCCAAAAGCTATCATGGAAACTTTGAATCTAGATATCACTAGACCATATAAAGATCTTTTCTCTTTTGATTCTAGCAAAGTAAAATGTCTTGGCCTAATAAAATACTTGTGTGTCACTTTATTCCAATACCCAACGAAAATTATAGTCATGGATATTGTAGTAGTTGATATCCCTCCAAAGTATGGAATGATATTATCGCGCTCATGGGGAGAAAATTGCAGGGATCTCTATAGTTAGACATGTCTTATGCCACAATTTTAGTATTTGGTCAGCCCAAGAAGCTTTACAGAGAGACTTTAATGAATTACATGGTCAGTAATGCAGAACAACCACAAAACTATCCCATTTACCCTGTACACTCTGATATGGATTATTTCATTTTATGTAATTAAAATTTTGGCATAGATAAAAACACAGGTTTAAAATAGAAACATAAAGAAGTGGATAGTGACAATATTTTTCATGAATCAATGTGGCACTTAGACTTTGATGGCTCAGTGAACAGACTAGGAGCAGGAGCAGGAGTTTGGATTCATAACATGGAAAATAATCATTCAGAAGGTCATGCCTTTAGATTAAACTTTAGATGTGTAAACAACATGGTAGAGTATGAAGCTTTAATATTAGGACAATAGATTGTTAGAAATATAGGAGGAAAAATAGTTTCTATCATGGGAGACTCAGAATTAATTATAAAACAAATCAGAGGAGAGTATTATGTGTATAATATTACACTAACCCAATACAAAGAAACAATTTTAGATCTTATTAAAGAGTTTCTTGAAATTGACTTTGTTGTAATTCCTAGGAAACAGAACATGCAGGCACATAGTTTGGTTATTTTTGCTAGCACCTACAAACTACCTTTCCAACCAAATCACCATTACACAGCAGAGGTAAGGCACAAGCCTACTATACCAAACAACTTGAAATATTGGCAGATTTTTTCACAGGATGCTCAAATCTATAACTTTATGAATGCTGAGGGAGAATTCCAGAATTGTAACATAGATACAGATTGTATAGTAGACGATAAAATAGATAGTGAGATAGATGTAAATAATTTAGATTTGACTGCACCCACTAAATTCACTCAAGTAGAAATATATAAATTAGAAAATGTAGAAATAGAAGAAATAGAAAATGATGATTCTCATATTTTAAACCTTAAGAATAACTTTTTACCTAAGGGTTTAGCCCCATTAGAAGATCTTTTTGATTCAAATGATGTTGCAAGAAAACCAAAAATGGAACAATTAATATGAGACATAGAAGAATGTAACATAGGAACAGAACACAAACCTAAGCTTATTAAAATTTCCAAAGCATTACCTCAAGAAGAAAAGATCAAATACATAGCTTTGTTTAAATAATTTCAAGATGTGTTTGCATGGAGTTATGAAGACCTTAAATCCTATGACACCAACATCATACAACACAAAATACCTATCAAAGAAGATCATAAACCATTTAAACAAAATATTAGGAGAATCAATCTAGTTCTTATGCCTTTGATTGAAAAAGAGGTAAAAAAGATGTATGAAGCACAGATCATTGCACCTATCATATATTCTGATTGGGTTTCAAAGTTAGTTCCCACTAGGAATAAAATAAGGGAAATCAGACTTTGTGTTGATTTCTGGAACTTAAACAAAGTATCCCTAAAAGATAACTATCCTCTCCCCAAAATGGAACATATTTTACAGAGGGTGGTAGGATCATCCATGATGTCATTTCCTGATGGATTCTCTGGATATAATCAAATCTTAGTTTAGCCAGAAGACCAACCAAAGACAACATTTACCACTCCATGGGGTACTTTCATGTATTTGAAAATGCCTTTTGGATTAATGAATTCAAGAGCTACATTACAGAGAGATATGGACATAGATTTTTCCAAAGAAATCCATGATTTTCTTGTCATTTATCTAGATGACATAATATTATTTCAAAAAATGGACAATGAACATCTAGATCATCTTAGACAAGTGTTTATTAAATGCAGAAAATTTAGTATTTCTTTGAATCCCAAAAAGAAACTCTTTGGACATAAAGAAGGTAAACTATCAGGACACATGATCTCAAAATACAAAATTAGGATAGATCCACCTAGAATAGAGGAAATTTTGAACATAATTCATCTTAGAAATATCAAGGAATTGCAGGCATTCTTAGGTAAAATCAATTTTCTCAGAAGATTCATTTCAAATTTAGAAGAAATAATTAGATAATTGAATAACATGTTAAAAAAAGATTTAGCAATTAAATGGACAGTAGATGCCAAACAATATTTTGAATCAATAAAACAAGCCCTTACAAAAACACCAGTCCTAATAAGTCCTTATTTCAAAAAATATTTTATTAATTTTTCTTTTGCTTCAGAACATACCATTGCAGCATTCTTGCTGCAAAAGAATGATCAGGGTTATGAACAACCAATTGCTTTTTTTAGCAAATCCCTAATGGATGACACACTAAAGTACAACATAATGGGAAAAAAAAAGCACTTGCTTTAGTAAAGGCTATTAAATATTTCAGAGTGTATATTTTATACTCACGCATCATTGCATATGTCCCAAATTCAGTAGTAAAGGACATTCTGACTCATAATGGGCCTGATGGTAAGAGAGGCAAATGGATTTCCACTATTTTGGAATATGACATTGAAATTAAGCCCACCAAACTCATTAAAGGCCAAGGTTTAGCCAAACTCATGGCTGAATCGAACTATCATGCCTTAGATATAAATTTTATTTCTCAATTAGATGATCGGGAAGAGATGGTGACTCCATAGATCAGTGAACATTTCTTAGATTCGCCATGGTATGTAGATATCATATTTGATTTACTAAACTGACAAAATCCTCCTGGTTTGTATAGAACTAAAGCTAGATTCCTAAATTTAAAGGCAATGAAATATTGTATTACAGATAATGATTTTTTTTAAAGATCATGGTGGTATTCTCTTAAACTGTTTACTGAAATATGAAGCTGATAAAGTTATGGAAGACTTTCATGCAAGTGACTGTGGAGGACACCTTTACTAGAAATCAACTGCTGATAAAATCTTAAGGGTAGGTTTTTACTAGCCCACTCTTTTTGCAGATGTAAGAAAGTATGTGACCTTCTGTCACAAATGCCAGATATTTGAAGGGAAGAAAAAACTATTACCTTTACCCCTCAAACCCATCTCCATGGAAATGTCATTTCAGCAATGGAGCTTAGACTTCATTAGTGAAATTCACCCACCCTCCTCAGTCCAACATAAATGGATTTTGACACCCACTGACTATTTCACCAAGTGGATAGAAGCCATTGATTTTGTCATCATCTCATTCCTTGAAAATAATATATTTTCTAGATTTGGATGCCCTCAAGAGCTCATTACTAATAATGCAGTTGCTTTCAAGTTTAAGAAAATGATTGACATTTGTAACAAATACCACATTATCCTTGGCCATTCCATTGCCTATTACCCTCAAGTTAATGGACTTGCATAATCCTCAAACAAAATCCTGGTTAATATCATCAAGAAATTGTTAGAAGACAATGAGAAAACCTGGAACAAAAGGTTATTTAATGCCTTATCAACTAGTATATGGAATGGATTTTGTTTTTCTATCCTCTTTAGGAGTACCAGTGATGAAGATGATCCAAGAACTATAGGTAGAAACCAATAATATTCATAGAAGGATAAATCAAACTATATATTTTCAGCAAACCAGGGAAGAAGTCTATGTCAAATCACAAGTTATCCAAGATAAAATCAAAAATATATTTGACAAGAAAACAAAGGAAGATGATTTTTACATAGGGGATAAAGTGCTTAAATGGGATTCTAGAAGAGAAGATAAAGGTAAACATGGTAAATTTGATTTTCTATGGAAAGGTCCCTATATCTTTTATGGTTATAGAGGTAACAATGCATTCTTTTTGAAGGAGTTAGATGGATCAAATCTGCCTGGTGGACCTGTCAATGGTAGGATGTTGAAGAATTACTCTTCTCCATATTAACCATGAGTTCACTTTGTTTACTTTGCTCATTTTACATAACATTGCAAATCATAGATTGGATTGGATGTTTTTCTTGCAAAGTTGAAGCCCGAAGAGAAGGCCCTAAGCTTTGAAAGACAAAATATCATAAGTATGAATAAATCAGAGCTCAGAAAATAGTTCCAAGGCAAGCATAGTCAAAGTTTCAACGCTATTGATCTTAAAGTTCTTGACATTTCACTAGGAATTTCCATCCCCGTGGGGAGCCACTGTTAGGGTTCTATAATAATAGGATTAATAATTTTGAATTGACTATGACTAGTCTTGTAATATTTTACATACTTTTCTTTCTACAAATTGTTTTCCCATATTAAAAAATGTAAAGAGGGTAAGTCCTAAAATAAAAATCAAAGGACTAAAAGAAAAAGATCAAAAAAGAAATTTAAAATATGAACCCCACCAAAAAGAGATAAAAATAGATCCTAAAAGTCATGCAAATTCAAATGCCACTACTTTTACTTTACTTTTCAAACTAATATTGTGTGCATCTTGTCAAAAATGCCACAATCCATGAAGGTCAAACTGCTTAATCTTGATTTTCATGCTTTAAAATTCATGCTGATAGATAGAGAATAAAGATCTAAAAAAACTATTTAATCTTGGCAGATCAGTAGTTAGGTAGAGAATAATAATGAGCTCAACAGTTTAATCTAGGCCATTAGAAGTAATAAGGTTAGAATTAGATATTTTGCTTATAAAAGAAAAATAAAAAGGATATGCAAGCTCAAATGCACCCAAAGAAATGAAGAAAAAATTTTAGGTCAATGATGGGTAGGAAGAAGCAGTTTTTACAAAGCATGGATAGAAAAAATTGGTCATTTCATATTACTAACTCCCTTCTAAACGCATTTCCCTTGTAAAAATATCCCTTTCCCTTCATTTTACCTTTTCCATTTACTTCACCCATTTTTCCTCCTTAAACACCCCTTTTCCATAGTTAAAAATACATATTACCTTTGGAAAAGTAAAAACCCCCTTACTAATTTCCCTTCTTCCTTTTAAACACATTAAAATACACTTGTCCTAAGTTTTAAATAATTAAAGTAAATATCAGGTCCCACTACTAAATCCCACCCCGATGTTGTTTTAATTCATTCCTAGTGTATTTTATAAATCCCACTGATATATACATTACCGCATATTAACATTCCACTATATATTATTAACCCACTAACTCCCATATATACCTTTAACCCGTATTATATTAACTCCTGCCTATATGTATTTCCCCAACCCCTTATGTTAATTTAATATATAGTTTTGATATATAATGGGCCTACCTTATAACTCCACTTTATATAAACATTTTCCCATATCATATAAGCTTATCACTATAGTTTGAACCCCGCCCATTGCTTATATCACATAAATCAGTGTATAACTCATCTCGGGCCCCGCTTATGAAACACCTCCTATTCGCCCATCCGTCAGATCGTCATTCCTCAGATCTAATGGCCAATAGCTCTTTTCGCATCCCAGATCGCCTAAACTTTAACACCACCAAGAGATTGCGAAATATTTTTTTTTCACAGCCCCACTCCATGCTACGTTATCAATACTACCCCTTATTTGAATTTGACCCCGCGCATTAAATTTTAACCACTGATTGGTTAAAAAGCATAAATCCACCCTTTCGATCCTTTTTCACCATTTCTATTATAGTTTGCGCAAAGACAGCTCTATCGACCTATTTTCGAGCCAAAGAACTGGTACAGACCTGTTATTAAGCCAAATTCAACCATAATTCAACAATTCTTGCTGCTAAAGACATTGCAAAACCTATTTAAATCATTGTAAAGACCATTGAAGCCTCAGAAAGCCTGTGCTGCCCCCAGAGAACCTTTCTGCATACCAAAGCTTTATTTTCCAGGTATTCCTGAAAATACCAAGGCATGTACTTACAGCAAGAAAGAGAAAGCTAATTGAACTAGTTGAGGAGCTTTACAAACCATAAGAAAAACAATTGTTGCTTCCCAAACCTTTTATGCAAACCCTAGTCATCTTTTCACAATATTCCTAAATGCCTGAGCTTATTTATTGATCACAAAGAATAATTAATTGATAAAACTAAATAAATATGGTTTCCCAAGTTATTGTAACATTCAATCCCCTGCAACCTCCAGTTGTTGATGTGGAACATACACCCCTTGCAAACAGAGACATCAAAATTAGTGACCATGTCATTGATTTTAACCTTCTTGAGCTCCACTGATGGAGCCATGATAAGTCAATTGACCAAGATGATGATTTTTTCCTTTGGGAGTCAAATTTTCCCAAGTATATTGTCCCATGGACCTTCCAGTGTCCAAAGGCTATCAAACTCTGTCAAACTAGTTATTTGCCTGACCAAAGAGCCCTTGTAACCCTTGGAAAAGAGATTTTATTCACCAGCACAACTAAATCAATAAACCAAATGCTACAAATCTAGCCTAGGCCTGATGAAGCCCCACTGTCTATTGAGATCCTTACAGAATTGTATCTCAATATGGACTTCCCCAAGGGGTTCCATATATTTCAAACATTTATACCCTCATCAGTAGAAACTCCCAATACTAACCCTCCTTATCCAGCTTCTATATTTTCTGAGAGAACTAGACATATTATTACAATTTTGTCTTGTATTTTGGGTTATTTTACTGATGAACATGTTGATGCTTTAGTACTAGGCTTTCTATCGATTTTTCCCCTGGTCAGCCTGGTGCTTCTATATTCAATTTTTCCCAGTACCTCTCTGATACAATCCAGGAACAGTTGGTTAAATTACCAGAGGAGGGAGTTTTCAAGTATTCATCTGTTTTGTTTCATCTGTTTTGTTCCATATGTTACTATACTTTCAATCTGAAAGATTTGCAATCAACCTTCAAAAACTGGATGTTGAAGGTAATCCTTAGTTAGTAATCTTTTGGACATACAAAGACTTCATTGACTCATTCATATATCCAATTGTCAACATGCTTAACAGCAGCAGTCAACCAAGAGTCAGTGAGGATATAAAAAGGGTCTTGGAGTTATCATAACATAGCAAGGCAAGAGATTGGTATCTTTATCAGAACCACACAGAGATTAGAGTTTATGGTTGTCAACTAACCCCATATAAACTGCCAAAATACCTCCCAATGAGGTTATTTTCACTTGAGTATATCAGCCAAATCCTTAACTCTGATGAAGTGAATTTTCTATCAGCTAAAAAGAAAACACAATTTAAGATCAAAAACCAGATTGGTCCCTTCATCTAAAATAACAAGACAGTTGGTCAACAGGCAGAAAATTATTTAAAGGAATTTAAGTTCAGTGAAAGTTTCAAATGGAATTATGATCCTTTGGGAGTTATCAGCAAACTAAGAATCAAATTTAAACTAACTCCTTTTATCCATGAGTCCAAGCCAGACATTGAGAAGTACTCCAATCAGTATAAATGGTTGGAGAACACTTTGAAAGAGGTAGAGAAGCAAGGTGATACTAGTTCCATATTGTAGACTCTAGCCCCACAAAATAGGAACTCCAAAAGGCTAAGAGAAAAAGGATCATACTCATCTCAAACTACCACTTAAACAAAATTCAAGTTGATGTCCAGGAAGAAGCCCAAATTAAATCTTGTAACTTAACAAGTTGAAACAATTGAGATTATTGATACAGATATAGTGGTAAAAGACAATGCACCTCCAGCAGTTTCAGAGGAAACTCACCAGCCTTCAACATCAAATACTCATATTATTCAGAAGCAACATAGTGTTGAAGTGTCTTCATCCAGTATACTAGCAGATAAAGAACAGGATATCATGCAGAAGTACAAATAAATCAAGCTCAGGAATGAGGCATTAAAAGCAGATACTTATGACCAATACTGGAAACAGACACCAAGTGACCAAAGCAAGTTACTTTCAGCATTTGACTACAAAACCAGGAAAATGTAGATGAATTTATTACAACCCACAGTGAAGCATCCTAAGTCATCGTCAGATTATAAGAAGACATCAAATGAAGTTCAAGCCAAAGATCTTCATCCTATAGACCAAATATAATTTCACAAGCAAGCTGGTGAAATGTTGTATTCTACCATGACCAATAAAGCCATGAGTGTACAAAAGCTGTAAAATACTCTAGAAAACATTAGAGATCAGCTAAAGCTAGAAAATTCTTCCTCACAAGCCAAAGACAACAAAATCAAATCACTAGAAGAACTGGTCATGGAAGTTGGATATGATCCCAAAAATATTAAAGTTGCAAAATAACTCGTAAAAAAAAAGAATGCGGACATTTTTGCATTAAAGAAACAGCTCAAATTTCCTCCTACTAAACATCCACAGGCAAAGGAAGTGTTATAAAATGAAGGACAAAAAGATGAGATGATGAACCTTATTCTTTAGTTAATTACCCAATTTAAAGAAATGGAAAATGAGATGGATAATTTAGTGCAGGAGAAAAAGGCCAGCATGGAATCAATACATGTCACTGCTATTCCCACAGCCACTACAACAGTTCCTTCTACTTTATCAGATTCATTGGCCCCATCAGCTCTAGAAGTTATAGAACTTCCCATTACATCAGCAACTACATTAGCTACAGAGTCATTTACAGCAGCATCACGGCCTAGTGATGAAGCAGGTAAATTAATTAAAGCAATGCAAGAAATTTCCATTAAGACTAATGAAATAAATAGACTTAAAGAAAAATTAAAAATTCTAGAGGATGAGAAAAAACTAGTACAAATTATGCACAATAATTAAGTACAAAAGACTAACAGATTGAATGAGAAATTACAAAAGCTAGAGAAAGAGTTGACATTGAAAGAACCACTTTCCCAAGCCAAGCAGCAACTATGGGCCAATATCATTGAATCTATCAATGATGTTTTGCCATTCATTCAAGTGATTTATGAACAAAATGATTTGATGAAAACAACGAGTGAAGCCATACAAAAAGTTAAGGAAGAACTTGGTAAGAAGCCAAAAGAGGCCAATGAAATCATTAAGTTTCTTAATTCCAAGAATAAACATGAAGTAGAAGAAATTGGCATTAGTGACAGAACTGAAACAATTCTTGAAGTTAGAAAGGTAATTTCTAAAAGGAACTTAATGGTACAACTGGAAGACAAATGTTAGAAGATGGAGCTTGCCATAACCAGATTCATGATGAAGTTTGATATTTTCAGGCAGAAAGGTCTGCCAAATCCTCTGGTTATTAATGATAGATTGATGAAACATGAGGATTATGATAAGAAAATCGGAGAAGTGACAAAGGAACAAATAAAAAATTCAGCCATGAAGGGAATTCCAACAAGAAAGGTGCTTTATTAGAGTTTTGAGAACCTTTTTTACCTACAACATGAGGTAAAACATTTATTTATTAAAAATCCTACTTTTGAAAAGTGCACAGAAGCAGATAAAATCTTCAGAAGAATGGCGAAAATAAAGTTACCAGATGCAAAAACTTGGGAGAAATTATGTGATTTACTTTGAAATTGAAAGGTAAAACAGTAACCTGAGCATGCAGATAAATATAAATCACAGAGTTTAGAGACAGGTTAAAGAGTATCAGATTAAATTCAGAGTTTAAAGTTAAAACAGAGATAAATCAGTAAAGATGCATCCAGCGTAAAGGACACTCAACAGCCTCAAAGATAGCCAGCGTTGAGCAACAGTCAGAGAGAAAGTAGAAAATATATCAACAATCAAACATCAAATCCAAATGAAGAGGGATAGCTTACATTAGTTATGTAGTTGTCTCTATATTCTTGATAAAGATATTTATTTTTCCTTTAATAATTCCTAAGACAATTTTAGGATATTTTGTCATAGTTTTTGTATAAATACTTCACAATTCGAAGTATTGAGTGTGGGTTGTGGATTGCTAAACATTTCTATAGTTGCATTGATCTGAACCAGAAGGTTCATTGTACCATTTTCAAGTCAGCAGACTAGATTGAGCAATAAAGGCATTATATTACAGGATTCATTTGTTGGGCCACTTCAATGAAGTACTTTCAATTGTTCTTTGTTATTTTCTGAAGTTGTTCACATACTTGCATGTTTTCTAAATCTAAATGTATAACAGGAATATTATTTCAAAACTTGTTTAAAAACACTTTGTCATGAACTGTTATTTCATTTACATGTTTTCTTCTGATATCTAGAGTAGTGAATTCTTCATTGCTCCCTAGTTGCAATTGACCTATATCATTTCCCTCATTATACGGATCTGAGAATCCTTAATTTCTCTCTCATCCCGATTGAAACCATTTCATCATCCAGCATAAAGATCTGAAGCTCGGATACCTTTCCCTGTGAATACTTCCCTTTAGAACTTGATTATGCTCTATTGCTTGATACATTGACTCCATTAGCTCAATGGTAAACAGACCTACAACTATCCATCTGAATTATTGATTCCACCACCAAACCAAACCAAAATCAAAAACCCAATAAATATTACATAACTAGCCTAAAATCAACTAAAAACAACAAAGTTAAATTATAAAGAGAGAGCCCTCTCTGATCATTATGAAGGCTAGATCCTAAAGCTTAAAATTAGGTTTGTGGTTACCTCTAATATTCTTTAAAACAAAAAGACTAACAACCCTAAGAATTATTGAAGTTATAACACTGAGCATCGACCTCTATATCTCTCACAGTGGTGGGCCTGACTGCCAACCCAACAAACAATGCACAGAGTTGGTCGCCCAACTCCATCCTCAATCTACTACCAAGCCTACACCTAGAAAAAGGTGGTATCGACGCACCAGCAAGAGTAGATTTCTCTGCACCGGCCTCATGATCCTCGACATTTGCCATATCCTGATCGTCATCAAGATCCACACCTGGATCATTTGGTGGTGTTGGCATCTCATCGCCATCAAAAGACCCAATGTCTACAAAATATATATAAGTACACAACAATAATTAGACAATTTCATTAAAAAGTTTAATAAAAAAAAGTTAAAGAACATGTTAGAATAAATTTAAATAAAATAGTAATATTACTTCTATCATCCAGCGGCTCATCATCTGTGAAGAGGATGTTGGCACACCCTCGTCAATCCAAACCACTATAAGGACAGGGGACCATAATGAAGGGATTCTCATCAACACTAGCTAGCAACTCTAGTGCATCATGTGATATCCTCATGGAAAACTCAGTCTCGCCCCTCTTGGGCATCATCTGTCCCCACATGTGCATCTGTACATGCAGCATCGGCCTACAAGGATGCCGAACAAAAGTAGGCCTCATCTCTAGAAACCTCTCAAAAAATAAACAAAATAGCTCTGAAGCAAAAGGGAAGTTGACCCTCCCTTGTGCATGAGCACGACATCTATTTAAAGCTATACAGAACTGCTACAAAAAAATGGCAGACCACCTGACAATTTGTGGCTCCTGTACTAAAGAATCAACATAATATAGAAGCAGAAAACTAATGTGTTGCCCGTCACTGGTGTTGTGTAACATGGTCGAAATCAGAAGTGAGAGGCACCTCACCTCCTCACTACCAAATGAAGCAATACATAACTGACCTCCAGAGACCTCAAAATCTGAAGGAGATAGTATATCCGTGCTAATGTATCTCTGGGAGTTCACCCACTAAATCTTTGCTGCATAGCCAAATGGAACCTCTAGTAATTAGGGAAAATTCACCCCTCTCCTTGATAGACCAGTAATGAAATAGATTTCCTCCTAAGTGGGCGCGTACCACTAGTTAGGACCAACCTAGAAAGACTGTAGGTGGGCATTCCACCTGCAGATAAGATGTCGCAAAAACACACCATGGCCCTTTAGGGATGTAGACTCCTCATAGAACTTGAGGAGGCCTACCTACCTTAGGAGCCCCTAGGTAGTTGTTGTAATAGGGAAAGGGTGTGCCTCTCTCCCTCTCTCATGCCTCCCATAGGCGAACCATGTTATAATGGTCTGCCTTTTTTTGTTGTTGTTCCCTCTCTTCTCTCCTTTAACGTCACTGAATGATTGACATATTAAATACAATTTTTTTATTAAATGATACACGTATTTAGGAATATACATATATATAAAAATTTGAAAAAAAAAAACAGTCGATGTGCCACAAAAAACAGGCACGTGCCGGTAACAGTGCGTCTTTTTTTTGTCGCACACCGGAGGCGGCGCAGCATAAAATTTGCAATGCACCGCCCTCCTGGAATTGTTCCAAAGTCAATGGTGCGGTGGTATAACATACCGCACCGTTGACTATGGACCAATGTCAGGAGGGCGGCCCTCCTGACATCACTACATAGTCAATGGTGTAGTATTCTACTAGGTCGCACCGTTGACCATGTCGAATTGCCGGAATGCGGTGCGCTAACAAAATTTCCTACCCCGGGGTGGACATTTCCGTCAATGCATCACATTCTTGCTATTCGACAGGGTCAACGGTGCGACTGGGAAACTGACCGCACTGCATTTTTTTTTTTTTAAATCACAGTGTGCCTTTCGGTACCGCCCCGAAACTGGTGTGGATACCATTAGCACCGGTGGCAGTGCGGCCTATAAATTTATAGGCAGCAGCGCGAACCGGTGCGAGCCGAAGGCTAGACCGCACCGAGTGAGAAAAAAAATATTAAAGAAGGTGAATTTTAAGCTAATTTACAAAACTAATCCACTAAAAGGTTTAATTATGGAAAAAATAAAAAAATACCTGTACATTTGGCTGTCAAGGAGGCATATTGGCTGTAGAATTCGCAAAACTAAATTTTCCCACCGTTTTTCAAAATTCAAAATGGAGATGGTGGGGAATGGGAAATAGCATTGCGTGTAATGGGAGCACTGATGGCAGGGTGCCTCACAAGAGGTAAAGTTGCACGGGTGCTTAAGAGATCTAGAGCACTGAAAAGTGAAAAATGCATATTTTTGGTCGTAAATTTTTTTTTAATTTAACCTTGTTTCGGTGCGGGGGTTTTATAGGCGCACCAATGACATTTCTTAAGACCGCACTGGGTTGTTTCAGTTTTGGCATGAGGTTTTAGGACGCATCGGTGCGGAATATTTGTAAAGAACCAATGTGCTACAATAATAAGACGCACTAGGCGGGTTTGTACGGAGCACGTGGTGTCCCACTGTGCCAATGTTTTGTGTGCACTGGCGCTTTGTCTACTTGAACGCACCAGTGTGATTTAGGATGATAAACGCACCAGAAGAAAAACATTCGCAAAAACCCCCACCCGCCAACCTCCTCTAGTAACCTTTGCTACAAACGGATGTCTGGGGTATTTTTATAATGGGTTCCTCAAAAACATCCGCTAGAGGGTCTTTTCCTTGTAGTGCTATGACAGGGGGTAAAGGCAACTCGGTGTTCTTGACCAGCTCTGATCACTTCTCAGAAGAGTCTAATTCATAATTCCAAGTTTTTCTCTAAAAACCAAGAACTTTACTTTCGGTAAAGGCTTGGTAATAATTTCATCTATCTAATCATCAGTCACAATATGATGGAGCCTCATTTCTCCTCTCTACACCATACCCCAGATATAGTGATATTTGATCTCAATGTACTTGGACTTGTCATGGAACATAAGACAAATCTCATGCTTATTGTCATAATATATAATTGTTGTGTTTGTAACTTGCTCAAATAGATATCCATAGAGCTTTCTCATCCATACTACCTCACAGCAACAATGTACTCAGCTTTAGATATACTCAGTGCAACATACTTATGTTTTCTTCTCATTCAAGAGATCTTGGCAGATCCCAAGCTAATGCAGCACCTACAAGTGCTCTATCTATTAGAAGAGTTATCATCCCAATCAACATCAGTATATCCATGAAGTATTAAATTTTAAGTAGTATATCTCAATCCAATATTGATGGTCCCATGCAGGTATATCAACACATTCTTTGCAGAAATCCAATGTGCATGTGATCGCTTAATCGTATATTGGCTAAGATTATTGATCGAAAAACATATGTCTAGTTAGTGTTCACTAAAAACATCAGTGCCCCAATCAGTTGATGATACTTAGAAGGATTTTTCAAATCAAGACCTGTAACTTCACCACGTAAATTTTTGAAATTAATTTCCATTTTAGAATTCATGGACTTGCATTATATCATACCAAATCATTCCAGTAGCTTGACAACACGTTTTCCTTGAGAAAGAAAAATCTCATCAGGTCTTTGCCATACTTCAAGACCCAAACGTTGAGATTCAACAAGAAGATTCAGCACCCACGCCTAGTGCATTAAGCACCTGGTTGCATTTAGCACCTGGTTGTATTAAGCACCCAAACTGGGGTGGGGCCCACAGTGCCCACAGTGTTATTTTTGGGTGCATGTCTATTTTTATTATCCCTTAATTTACAAGGACATTAAACTGTAATCTATTCTCAATGTGGAATTGAATGAGTTAACTGAAAGTGGAAAATTCAATTAGTTAGTGGATTTCGAGTTAGAGGTTGGTTGGTGGGACATGCAGAGTAATTATAGTTTTAATAGAGGTCGAAGTGCAGTGGTGCATTATTTAATGCAAGTTGTAAATATTTTAACTCAGTTAAGTGAGTTAAACTTAGTTGTGCTAGTTGTAACTGAAGATGCTAGTGAGATATCAAGTGAATTAAATATTAATTAATTCACATGTAGTGATATCACATGCAACTGAAGATTTACTATTATTAGATGCATGTATGTCAGATCTAGTGGAGACCCAATTGTTCTAGGTAAAAGGGAAGTTGACTATTAGTTGTGACATTATTAGATTGCAGACATGCAGCCAACCACCCATTAGAGTGCCCATGATACTTGCGCAATAAAGGAAAGCAATAATTCCTATATTTTAGGTATCTTGACCATCAGGGATTGCGCAAGCAAGGCAGGCTATCAGGAGGCTGGAAATTGACTAAGTATTGGTCAATTTTCTGTGAGGACAGTGTATGACAGATAGTTGAATGTTGGAGGCGCTTGTGACAGGATAAATACATTGTATTTGTTTCATGATCCATTCTTAATATACATAGAATATAGTGGGTTTTTTAGCTGTAAGCTTTCCATGGGAAATTATCTGTATTGTGTGTGATTGACCTTTCTTCATGTTCATGTGATTAGCAATTTTGTTTTTAATTCCGAAAAATATTTGTACAAGAGATTCAGAATTTAAATTTAGTGCATTGTTAGATCGGTTGAATCCAAGATATACATGCTTGTTGTATAATTTTTACATGGTATCAGAGCACATGAAATTGCAGAAGTGAAGTAGCATCTGAGTTTATGACTGGATAGAATTCGAATTTGCAGAAAGACTTTCTTGGGGCTACAGCTGATTCAAGATCGAAATGGCTTTCAATGGCTTGAGGTTAGAGTATGCACTCAAGGGTAGCTCAAACTACATTGCTTGGAAGGACAGGACGGAGGCAGTACTTGAAGACAATGGGTTGAAGGAATTCATTGAAAAAGATATTCCTAAACCCGATGATGCAGATACTGCAAATCTTGATGCATGGAAAAATAAAGTGGCAAAGGCGAGGAGGATCCTGTTGGAGGGAGTACGAGACCACATTGTCTCAAGCCTCCATGGGAAAGCCACACCATATGCAATATGGAAGGCTTTGATGGATCTATTCCAAAGCAACAGAGACCATAGGAAATTGGCGCTCAAATATAACCTCAGGAAGATCATGACGGAAAAGGGCGACACCATTCCAAAATATCTCACGAAGTTTTTCCAATGTAATGATGAACTAGGGAGTGTGGGAATAACAGTCGCTAATGATGATTTGGTGAGCTTGGCTCTCCTAGGACTTCCTAATAGTTGGCACAGTTATGAATACTTTGTCAACGAACGGGAAAATTTGCAATATTTGGAACGACTGTGGTCGGATTTAGTGCGGGAGGAGTTCAGATGGATCTTCATCTAAGCATGATGATGAAGAGGATTGTAATTTTGCTGCCAAGGTGAAGAAGGGGAAGGGGAAGAAATTCCATTCTAAATCTGAGTCTAAAGGCAAGAAGCAGGACATGTCCAAGGTGAAGTGTTTTCACTGTCACGAACACAGGCATTTTGTTACTAACTGTCCTCAAAATAAGAATAACAAGAAGGTTGTTGGATCTGCATCTAGTGAGGCCCTTGCCTTGCAATTTGAGCTTGACTTCTTATTGATTGCATGCATGGTTTCAAGTGCATTGGGATATGTGTGGTATTTGGATAGTAGCGCTTCCTTTCACAAGACGGGAGATAAGGAACTTTTCAGTGACTTGGAGGAGAAAGATCTCCAAATGGATATTGAGATGGGCGATGATGGATGGTACAGTGCTACCGGGATTGGTACCATTACCTTTCAGAGGGAGTCAGGTAAACCATTTCAATTAAAATATGTAATGCGTACCAGGTTTGAATAAAAATTTGGTCTTAGTCGCAATGTTGGAGGACACAGGCTATGACGTTGTTTTTAGTGATGGAAAATATTTCCTGGGACATAAAAAAAGGGGTCAAACCAAGAGGATATGTATTTGAGTTAATAATCTCTACAAGCTAGAGGTAGATGGTTGCACTGCCATGATGTTCAAGGCGGAAAAAGTGGTGAGTCGGGATGAGGAAGAATTTTGGCACAGGAAATTGGACCATCTTCATCATGGAGCCTTGAAAGTCATGCAGTAAATTTCTACTGGACTTCCAATGGGAACACTTGCTCAATTAGATCCATGCAAGTTGTTGTGGCTCATTTGCAATATCCTTTATTTTTAATTTTCAAAAATACAAAAAATAGAAAATTATCAAAATATATGTTAAAGTATAAAGTTTCACGTACTTTAGCATAAAAATGCAATATTTGTTACATTAAGTTTAAAGTTTAATACTTTAAACCTTTGCGAAAGCGGGTCCCAGCACACAGGATAAATATCAAGCATGTTATGGAGCGGGATTCGATGATGTCACAGACAAGGAATAAAAGTGTCAACATGCGGGCACTTTCAACGAGCGGGTTAACGCGGAGGGTGCCTCCGCAGTTGACCCTATTGACTGCAGGGCCGATCCAGATCAATAGTCGAGATTCACTGCGGGGGCATGAACCTGACGAGCTCTTTTTACCTTTAGACCTCCTGTAGTGACATATGCAGCCAGCTGGTGATAGATAAGGTCCACGTCGAAGTACTTTTGACGGTCTTTTGGCGCGTCTCTTCAGCATTTAATTCTTAAGCTCGTGCCACCTATTTAAGATGGATTCTCATTTTTCTAAGGTTATCGTTGTTAGTTTGTGTTTGAAGTTGTGTTTGCATTGTGTCTTTCTCTGTTTTCTACCATCCTGTTAATTTTCTGTCATCCCAAGCTAAATTATGGCCAAGCATCCATCCCTTTCAGGTTCTTCCAGCCACATTCCTCTCATGGATACTGAGAGGGACATCCATGATATTGTCTGTTCACTAGACCACCTTTCATTTTATCAACAAGTCTGTTTAAATGAAAAAGCTTCTCCATCTTACTCTGCCATGATTAAAACTGGTGTATTGTCTGCATGCATTCCAAGAACACACCTTTTTCCTGAACTTGTGTATTGGCTAGTGTCTGTCATGTACCCAGGAAAGTGTTTTGTAATGAATTTTCAAGGAGAAAATGTTTTGCAAGTCTCAGCCCAACTAATTCGTCAAAATCTATGTTACCCTAAGTCAGAGTCGTATGTCCAATTCACTAATGATTCGTTGATGGCACACTATGATAGTCTTGCAGGTCAAGAGTTCAACCAATTTATCTTTTTTCTGAAGCCGGATACAAAGCAGTTTGCACCTGAGAGTAAAGAATTTTCCATGGAGGTTTTTGATGTATAATTCAAACTTGTGTTGAGGTGAATTTCAAAGATTTTGGGAAAATATGATGACAGTACAATAGACAAATCATTTCTAGGGATGTTTGCCTTGATGATGAATCCAGGAGTAGTGCTGGATATCCCTTCTTATTGGCAAGAAGTTTTCAATTCGCATCACATGAGTTTATCACTGACAGGTTAATTTAGGTTTCCCTCTCTTGTTATTTATCTATTTTTATATCAAAATGTAGAATAATTCATGCATCTAGGGTTAAATATAATGGATATTGATAAGACGAGGTAATCAGTGGTATTTTGGACAATCATAGTAAGGAAAGAACATAATGAGGAAGGTTTGTTTGACTTTGCAAGTCATTTTATGTCTACTACATATAGAATTTTGAATGGAATATCTCCCCCATGATTCCTACCAAAGGCTCAAGAATTCTTGCAGCTGGAAATGAATTGTAAGTTTGGTGATTGGTATGTCTTTGAAGATTATTCTGAAATTAGACTCTATGGAGCTAGTGTGGAACTTTATAGGCTTCTAGTATTTGTGCCCATGAGATTGTTTGCTTTGGAATTCATTAGGAAAATTTTAAATGTTGATCAAATCCATTTTGTGCCTATGAAGAAAGGTCATATGTTTAAATTTCCAATGACTGTTGGTCCTTTTATAGTTAATATGAGACAGGAAACTGATGAAGTCACTAAGATGTTAGATGAAATACACCTACTGTTAGGAGAGAAGTGGTCTTATGACCCTCATAGTGTGATTTCTAAAAGGAGAATTGAAAATGGGTATTCAGCATTCATTCATGAAAGTAGACCTAATGTAGAAAAGATGGAAAATAAGGGTTTTTCAGGTTCTGTGAACTCAAGTGTGAAAACTCCTGTCATATCAGTGAAGTCAAATAAGAGAGGTAAAGAAGCAGTGATTGATTCAGAGGATGAAGAAAAGAGGACTGAAAAGAGGTCAAAGCTCAGTGAGGATTCTGTAGATGCTCAACCTGGTTTCTCACTACAATTAGAGGATGAGAAAAATGTCCCTGCTTCACTAAGAAGGCATGAAAGAAGTCAGGAACAAGTGCCCTTAATTAAACAAATGTTTGCTCAGATTGCAGAAAAAAATCAGAAAATGAAGCCAAGCATGGAAGCTCAAGCTGAGTACCAGATAACCCCAGGGCAAACAAGACTGCTAACTACAATGGATCTTGAAAATGATTAATTTAAGATCTCCCGTTCACATCCCTCTGATATGTCTATTGGTTCATCAATAATTTTAATACTGTGAATCTAACTGTAGATGTAAATAAAATTCCATTGCTTGATAAAGTAAATCTACATATGCAAACAGGCCAGTTGATTGTGAATTACTTAACCAAAACCAATGCAATGGCACTCAAGGCTGAAAACATGCTTGGAAAAGTTATCAAACAGTTGAAGTTAGAGAAAGAAAATTCCAGGACTTTAACAATCCTGAATGAAGAGCTCAAAAAGATTATTGTGAAGATTGGGGTAGATCCCAATGACAAGTTTGTTGTACAAAAGCTTCTACAAAGTGTTGATTCAGGAATATTTGTGCTGAAGAAGAAATTGAAATTGTCTATAGGAGAGCACTCCATGGCAGCAGAGGTTGCAGAAGTAGAAAATGAGAAAGAGAAACTTCTTCAACAGCTCCTACAAAAGGAAGAAGAAATCAATAAATTAAATCAAACTGCATTATCTTTGCAGAATCATATTGAATCTCATACTTGTACTTTTGTTTTTCCATCTGGTAATGAAGATCCAGTAGCACAACTATCTCAATTGACTACTGAATTGAAGATGGCAGAGAGGGATCGCAAAAAGGCACAAGCTGATTTGGAGAAGCAACAAAGATCATTTAAGCCAAAGAGGGGGAAGTCAGTAAATACATAACAGATTTCCAAACTACTGATGCTGAGATTAAAAGTCTCAAGGAAAAATTGAAGGGAAATATATCCCTAATATAGGATAAGGATATCATTGCAGAAATGAAATAAATTTGGGGTTTTCTGACTGTAGTAGCAGAGGAAAGAAGTAGCATCAGATATTTTGAAGAACAAGTCATGGAAAATAAGAAAAATACAATTAAGAGGGCCATTTGGGCAAGAAAATTCATTGATTTCATTGATTCCAAAATTGATCAAGAGTTGGAAGAGAATGAGATTAAAGATAGGATTCTATATGTTGTGGAAATTAATAAGATGATTGTCAAAAATTATTGCAGGAAGTCTACAGAGAAGAAGTTGATTGAGATTAAGGAAGCAGTGGGCCAGTTTGATAATTTATTTGAAAAAATAGCAAGCACAGGTTTTCCATCGTGTTGGGGTCTTGGAGGCAGACTTTTATGGGATTCTTATGAACCATTACTGGTATTAACAAAAATCAAGGTAGACAATACAAATAGGCCATCATTCAACAAAATCATTGCCTTTAGATTGGAATATCACAAGCTGGTTCATTCACCTAAGACAAACATTGATATATGGAAGAAATGCAGAGCTTGGATGACAGATCTTCCAAAGGATCGCTTGGCTTCAAAGAAAGATAAACCAGCCAGTAAGGAAATGCAGCAACAACAAAATCATCAATTCACATTCAGCAAATAGATTAGGATTTATGTTTCATGTTATTTTCCTCTTTTAAAGAGAATGTAATTGTAATAAGACATTTTTAATGACATGTAATAGGTAGTTGACGAAGTCCTAAGTATTTGAAGCAGTTAGGATTAGTTCCAGTAGTTACAAACCTCTTTCTATTGTATTTAAAGAGATAAATAAGAAAGAGAAGGGTTTCGAGTTTTGGACCTTAAGACTGCAAATTTTGTACTGATTTTAGAAATGATTAATGAATGAAAAGAAAGTTTCTGGCATTTTTTGATATCGATGTGTCATCTTGTTTACATTGTGTTCTTTATATCCTTGAATAAAATGAAGTAATGAAGCTGTAGGTCTCTTTTTACTTCTGTGAATGAGAGTTAAAATCCTTAATAGGCGCTCCTTCATTTTAATTGTTCCTTTTCTTATAATTCTTTTGAAGTTTGAGGTGATATATTACGTACATTAGCATATCATTTTGGGCTTTTTCTTTCATGTTCTTCTGATCATTCCATTCTATATCAACAAATAATAACATTATGGGACATTAATAATATTTGATCTTTGAGGGTTTAATGATAAATATATGAAGGTGATTAAACACAGACCAATACTTCTGTGACATATTTATATAAATGTCTTAAGCACGGATTCCTTACCACAACCAAGGGATTGTCTCTTAAGGTACAACATTTTTTGGCGCCATTGCCAGGGATGAAGAAGCAAAGTTATTTCCCTGGGTTTTATTCATATTTCCTCTGGTTTTTCAGAGAGGAGGAAATATCAGGTTGTGTCTTTATTTCATAATTCTGGCGTATAAAAGGCCACATATGAGGTTAGATACCTCTCAGTACAAAGCTCTTATTCTGTCAGATCCTGAAAAGCTGGTTTCTAAAAAAAGCCAGAAATCAAGAACGCTTTCTACACCTGATGCTACATTACCTGCACCAGGCAGTAGTTCCCATAACCTTTCATCCAAGGATATTTCCCGGAAACTCATTTTCTAGAAACAAGAATCCTTTGCCCCACCTATTCATTTCCAAGAACCAAATTTAGAAGAATAATCTTTTGATTCTATCTTATTCACATTTACAGAAGCTCAGACTAGTACAATTGCCAGTTCTTCTGCTATTGTTCATCAACCCCTTCCCATATCAGTTGTTTCACCCCATCCATTCACATTTACAACTGGTATACAAACCCCACTTACTCAAGGAGCAGTTAATCAAGGCATATACATGGCAGCCCATGTCCCTGCTTTCTTGATGAATAGATATGCACCATTAAATATCCCACAACCTATGAATGCAATGCCCCAGGAATACCTTAAGTTGCTTCCTAGATTTATTGGTGAAGATGAAGTAACTGTAGAACAACACTTACCTTTGTTTTTCACTTTTTCTGAAAATTTAAATGTTGAACATCTTGATCTAGTAATGAGACTTTTTGTACAGTCTCTGAATGGAGACGCAAGAAAATGGTTTAAAGGATTTTTGAATGCCTCAATTAATAATTGGTACAAATTAGAAACACAATTCATTCGAAGATGGGGTGAAAAGAGAGATCATAGTTATTCATTGACATATTTTAATGCTATTAAGAAAAATTCTGAAGAAAACATGAATGATTTCATTAAAAGATTCAACAAATTGTATAATAGTTTTCCTGCAGAAATGAAACCCCCTCCTATTGGAGCAAGATTTGTTTTTTCTGGGGCTTTTGTATCAGATTTTAGTTTCACTTTGAGAGAGAGAAGATCTACTACTCTTGAACAAATCCAAAAAGATGCTTTTGATATTAAAGCAAACATGATTGCTGCTAGAAAAACACAAGAAAAGCAGTCAATTCAAGATAAAGGTAAGGCCAAAGAAGATTCATCACAGGATCAAAGAAATGACATGACAAAATTTATCAAGAATTTATCAAATAAATTAGTAAATATGGAATTGGGCAGTAAGAAACATGTATAGAAAAATAGAGGAGTTTTTAATCCACGGTTCATAAAACAACCCTTGCAGATTCTGCAGAGGGAAAGAAGAGATCGGGATCAAGTTCAAGCACCTTTGTATATAGAAGCGGCACCTTCAAAGTATGCTGAGGAAGATCAGAAAGAATTTGAAGATCAAATATATGTTGTTTATATGGAAGATGATGAGGAAGAAGAGGAATGTGATCAAGAATGCGCAAAAGCTTATGTGTCATTTGATAAGGAAGAAATGGATGAGTACTATAAGAAATTTACAGATTTTATGCAAGCAGAGTTGCATAAGATGTATGACTTAAGATCAAAAAAGAGATTAAGAACTCAGGATGATGAGGAAAAAGAGCTAGAGTAGGTCCCTTCTCCAATGGTGACTCCACAACCAAAGAATTTAGTAAAACAATTAGACAAGGGGAAACGGACTATGAATTCAGTGAGTGGAAATGAAAAACAAAAGGCTGAGGCTTCCCAGAATAAGTCTATTGATTCTAATATTTTGGAGAATATTGTCACTGTACCTGAGCAGAACTCTAATCCAAACAAGAACCAAGAAGAACCTGAGAATATTATTAAACAAAAACAAACTTTCAGTCTTTCCAAAGAATTAGAAAAGATCAAAATTCAAGTACCCTTGCTTGAGTTAGCTAAGACACCTGGTTACAAGAAGGAGATTGCATAATTTATTAATCTTTCTCAGTCTGATGATATTGGTCATACTGTAAATTTGCAAGAAGAAAACCTAGTAGTCACCTTTGGTCCACATGTGGAAGAGGTAGATTCTTTTGTTCCCCCAATTTATATATCAATGCTTCTTCATGATTTTATTCTGCATAATTTTATGCTAGATTCTGGTGCATAACATAATCGCATGCCCTTATCTATCATGAAAGAATTAAATTTACAAATCACTAAGCCCTATAGAGACCTTTATTCATTTGATTCAAAAAGGGTGAAGTGTGTTGGGCTCATCAAAGACATGGTGGTATCCCTAGCTCAAATTCCAGCCAAAAGTATTATGATGGATGTAGTAGTTGCAGATATTCCAGCCAAATTTCGTATGCTTTTTTCCAAATCTTGGGGAGAAAAGCTTGGAGGTGTTTTAAATTTGGACTTCACATATGCTATTATTCCTGTGTTTAATGGGGAATAAAGAAGGTTATACAGAGAAACAAGATTTTTTAAGACTACCACAAAGAAAGATGCAGGAAATTCCCCTATCTATGGCCAAGAGAAGGAAGATCTATCTTATTTTATGCTGCATGAAGATGCAAAATTTGCTGAAGACTCACAGAAACAGCTCTCTTCAGCAATTGTACATAAGGAGCTAGATTCAAATCAAATTTGGAAGTGCTATTTTTATGGTGCCTATTCTAAGGACGGCACAGGAACTGGATTTTTACTGATTTCTCCATAAGGTAATCTTTTACCTTTTTCATTTAAGCTTGAATTTTAATCGACAAATAATGTAGCTAAGTATGAGGCATTAATCTTGTGTCTCCAAACAGCTAAAAAAATGGGAATTCAATCTATTTCCATCTTTGGTGAATCTGAATTGATTATAAGACATATTAAAAATTTGTTTCAAACCAAACATCCAAGGTTGAGATCATATAGGCATGAGGTCTGGGACCTTATTGAGAATTATTTTGAAGCTTTAAATCTTCAATTCATTCCAAGAGAAGAAAACAGAATGGCAGATTCATTGGTAGTTGCAGCCAGTACATTCAAGCCACCAATCAATCCAAAATTGAGATATGAGATTGAGTTGAGGCCTAGACCCTCAATCCCTGATAATGTTAAACACTGGCAGGTTTTCGAAGATGATGAGCAAATCAATAATTTTCTAACAATGATTGGAAACTTTGAAGATAGTGAAATAGATCAAGAAAGTGAGTAGAATAATCAGAATGAGGGCTTGACAAACCTTAAAGAATCAATAGATGATCAAAAGATAATACAATTGAAAGACAATGTATTACCTAGAGGTTTGGTTCCTCTTGAAAGGTTGTTTGATGCAAATGATGTAGCACTAGATAAAAATAAGGTATCTCAAGAAGGTGAGATGGAAGACTATAATCTAGGAACTTAGTAGGAGCCCAAGGTTGTTAAGATATTCAAAGGAGTCCCAAAGGATTATAAAGAAAGGTATATTGATCTTTCCAAAAAGTATATGGATGTATTTGCATGGTCCTATGATGATTTGAAAACATATGATTTAGATATTATTCGGAATAAAATACCATTAAAATATGGGATCAAGCCTCACAGGCAAAAACTCAGGCAGATTAATCCACTGCTCCTCGCCCCAATTGAAAAGGAGGTGAAGAAATTGTTGCAAGAAAAAATCATAGTCCCACTTAGATATTCAAGCTGGGTTTCTAATCTAGTTCCTGTGAGAAAAAAGAATGGAGAGATAAGGTTATGTGTTGATTTCAGAAATTTGAACAGAGCTTCTCTAAAAGACAATTATCCTTTGCCAAAGATGGATTATGTTTTACAAAAAGTAACAGGAGCTTATAGATTATCTATGGTTGATGGTTTCTCAAGGTACAACCAAGTATCTGTTGAAAAGGAAGATCGGAAGAAAAAAACTTTTACCACACCTTGGGGAACGTTCATGTATGCCAGGATCCCATTCGGTCTCATGAACGCAGGGGCTACTTTTCAAAGGGAAATGGACATAGCATTTGTGGGTTACAAATTTGTAGTCATATATTTGGATGATGTGACTATTTTTTCAAGTTCTGATGATGAGCACTTGGAGCATCTACAATAGGCTTTCCTGAAATGCAGGAAGTTTGGGTTATCATTGAATCCTAAGAAATCTATGTTTTCTTTGGAAGAAGGTAAGTTACTAGGAAATATAGTTTCTAATTAGGGGGTGAAAATTGATCCAGCAAGAGTTGAATCTATACAGAGAATTCCGTTGCGTAGAAGTAAGAAAGATATCCAGATATTTCTAGGAAAAAATAATTTCCTGAGAAGATTTGTCCCAAATTATGCTGAGATTGTCAGAAACATAACAAATATGATGAGGAAAAATGTTGAAGTAAAATGGGACAAATATGCAAGAGGGTCCTTTTCCAAGATCAAAGAAGCTCTTCAAGAAGATCATGTTTTAAGTAGTCTAGATTATCAAAAGCCTTTCCAAATATTTTCATTTGCATCGCCTTCTACCATTGCTGTTGTGTTGTTGCAGAAGAATGAAGAGGGAAAAGAGAAACCTGTGGAATTTTTCAGTAAAGTTCTCAGAGATGCAGAACTCAAATACAATATCTTGGAGAAATAGGTATATGCATTAGTTAAAGCATTAAAAGCCTTTAGGACTTATGTGCTGCAGTCTCAAATAGTTTCATATGTACCTAACTCAGCTGTAAAATATGTGTTAGTTCAAAGTGTTGTTGAAGGAAAAAGTGGAAAGTGGATTGCTAAAATCCAGGAATATGACTTAGATATTAAACCTACGAAATTGGTAAAAGGACAGGGCTTGTCAAAGCTGCTAACAGAATCTAATTTTCAAGCTCTAGGAATTAATCTACTTGCACCTTTGGATGAAGTTGTTGATGAAACAAGTTAAAGTAGCACCAAGCCAGCAATTAAATACAAATTTCTCTGCTCTGATTGGTATAAGTATATTATTCACTAATTGTGCTTTTTCTCTTGTCCTCCCTCAATAAACAGAACAAAGTACATAAATCTTAAACTCAAAGCTCAACCTTATGTCATAATTGATGCTAAATTATATTGGAAGGATCCTGCTGGCATTTTGTTGTTGTGTTTGATAGAAGGAGAGTCAATGGAAGTTATCAAACAATATCGTGAAATTCTGTGTGGAGACCATTATAGTTGGAAGGTTACTGCTCATAAAATCCTCAAATCAGGTTTTTACTGGCCTTCCTTGTTTTCTGATGTATACAAATTGGTTAGAAGCTACCAGAAATGTTAAATGTTTACAGAGAAGAAAAGGTTAACTCCTCTACCTCTTCTCCTGGTATTTGTTGAAGAACCCTTTAGACAATGGGGATTAGATTTTATTGGAGAAATCAATCCACCATCAAGTGGGCAGTTCAAGTGCATTTTGACTGCCACTGATTATTTTCCATAGTGGGTGGAGGCAATACCTACCAAAAAAGAAAATGATCTGGCAGTAATGAAGTTTCTGGAAGAAAAAATTTTCAGCAAGTTTGGGCGTCCAGTCAAGATTGTAACAGACAATGCTTAGGTGTTTAATTCAGTCAGATTCATTAATTTTTGCAAACATATAATGTCATTTTGTCTCATTCTACAGCATATCATCCTCAAGGGAATGGGCTAGCCGAATCTTCCAACAAGAAATTGGTTAAGATTTTGAAGAAAACAACTAATGAGAATCAGAAAAAACTAGGATTCAAAGTTGATATTTTCTCTATGGGCAGCAAGAATGACTACTAGAAAATCTACTGGTAAGTCTCCTTATGAATTAGTATATGGTACTCAAGCTTTGTTTCCTACTCAACTAGCTAGACCAGTCATTTATTTTCTTCAAGAAACACAAGAAGAACCTAATGCATTGATAAGAACGCTGAATAAGGTGGTAGAATTGAGTGAGAGAAGGAATAAAGTCAGGGAAAATTTGGTCACCTATCAAGAAAAGATGAAGTCCATTTTTGATAGAAAAGCAAAGGAGATTCTTTTTCAATCTGGATATTTTGTATTAAGATGGGATACCAGAAGAGAGGAAAAGGGAAAGCATGGTAATTTTGATCCACTCTGGTATGGCCCATAGAGGATTTTTGAAGCTAGATCAAATAACACATTCATGCTGGAGGATATTTATGGGGTAACAATAGAGCTGCCTATGAATAGGTAGTATCTAAAACATTACTTTCATCATTGAAGTTTTATGGTTCATCATGGTACATATTCGGTTTCCTTCATTGCACATTTTTCATCAAACGCATTTGACTCCATGCCCGAAGTGAAGGCACTAATATATAGTTCTTAGTGTTTCGTGGCAAAAAACACTATCCCTAGGTGGAGCAAAATGTTGTGGCTCATTTGCAATATCCTTTATTTTTAATTTTCAAAAATACAAAAAAATAGAAAATTATCAAAATATATGTTAAAGTATAAAGTTTCACGTACTTTAGCATAAAAATGTAATATTTGTTACATTAAGTCTAAAGTTTAATACTTTAAACCTTTTTCAAAGCAGGTCCTGGCACACAGGATAAATATCGAGCATGTTATGGAGCGAGATCCAGTGATTTGACAGACAAGGAATAAAAGTGTCAACCCACGAGCACTTTCAGCGCGCGGGTTAACAAGGAGGGTGCCTCCGCAGTTGACCCTGTTGACTGTGGGGCCGATCCATATCAACGGTCGAGATTCACTGCGGGGGCATGAACCCAATGAGCTCTCCATACCTTGAGACCTCCCGCAGTGATGTATGCAGCCAACTGGTGATAGATGTGGTCCATGTCGGAGTACTTTTAACGGTATTTTGGCGCATCTCTTCAGCATTTAATTCTTAAGCCCGCGCCACCTATTTAAGATGGATTCTCATTTCTCTAAGGTTATTGTTGTTAGTTTGTGTTTTAAGTTGTGTCTACGCTGTGTCATTCTCTGTTGTCTGCCATCTTATCAATTTTCTATCATCCCAAGCTAAATTATGGCCAAGCATCCATCCCTTTTAGGTTCTTCCAGCCACATTCCTCTCATGGATACTGAGAGGGACATCCATGATACTTTCTGTTCACTAGACCACCTTTCATTTTATCAACAAGTCTGTTTAAATGAAAAAGCTTCTCCAATTTACTCTGCCATGATTAAAACCGGTGTATTGTTTACATGCATTCCAAGAACACACCTTTTTCCCGAACTTGTGTATTGGCTAGTGTCTGTCATGAACCCAAGAAAGTGTTTTGTAATGAATTGTCAAGGAGAAAATGTTCTGCAAGTCTCAGCCCAACTAATTCGTCAAGCTCTGTGTTACCCTGAGTCAGATTCATATCTCCAATTCATTGATGATTCGTTGATGGCACACTATGATAGTCTTGCAGGTCAAGAGTTCAACCAATTTATCTTTTTTCTGAAGCCAGATACAAAGTAATTTGCACCTGAAAGTAAATAATTTTCCAAGGAGGTTTATGATGTAGAAGTAAGGCCTATGCTAAGGTGCATTTCAAATATTTTGGGAAAATATGACTATAGTACAATAGACAAATCAATTCTGGGGATGTTCGCCTTGATGATGAAGCCAGGAGTAGTGCTGGATATCCCTTCTTATTAGCAAGAAGCTATCAATTCCCAGCTCATGATTTTATCACTGACGGGTTCATTTAGGTTTCCCTCTCTTATTATTTATCTGTTTTTATATCAAAATGTAGAAGAATTCATGCATCTGGGGTTAAATATAATGGATATTAATAAGAAGAGGCAGTTAGTGGTATTTTGGATAGACATAGTAAGGAAAGAACAGAATGAGGAAGGTTAGTTTGACTTTGCAAGTCATTTTATGTCTACTGCATATAGAATTTTGAATGGAATATCTCCCCCATGCTTCCTACCAAAGGCTCAAGAGTTCTTGTAGCTGGGAATGAATTGTAAGTTTGGTGATTGGTATGTCTTTGAAGATTATTCTGAAATTAGACTCTATGGGGCTGGTGTGGAACCTTATAGGCTTCTAGTATTTGTGCCCATGAGATTGTTTGCTTTGGAATTCATTAGGAAAATTTTAAATTTTGATCAAATCCATTTTGTGCCTATGAAGCAAGGTCATATGTTTAAATTGCCAATGATTGTTGGTCCTTTTATAGTTAATATGAGACAAGCAACTGATGAAGTCACTAAGGTGTTAGATGAAATGCACCTAATGTTAGGAGATAAGTGGTCTTATGACCCTCATACAGTGATTTCTAATAGGAGAATTGAAAATGGTTATTCAGAATTCATTCATGAAAGCAGACCCGATGTAGAAAAGATGGCAAATAAGGGTTTTTCAGGTTCTGTGAACTCAAGTGTACAAACTCATGTCATATCAGAGAAGTCAAATAAGATAGATAAAGAAGCAGTGATTGATTTAGAGGATGAAGTATAGAGGACTAAAATGATAACAAAGCTCAGTGAGGATTATGTAGATGCTCAACCTGGTTTCTCGCTATAATTAGGGATGAGAAAAATGCCCCTGCTTCACCAAGAAGGCATGAAATAACTCAGGAACAAGTGCCCTTAATTAAACAAATGTTTTCTCAGATTGCAGAAAAAATCATAAAATTAAGGCAAGGATGGAAGCTCAAGCTGAGTACCAGATAACCCAGAGCAAACAAGACTGCTAACTGCAATGGATCTTGAAAAGGATCAATTTAAGATCGCCCTTTCACATCCCTCTAATATGTCTATTGGTTCATCCAATAATTTTAATATTGTGAATCTAACTGTAGATGTAAATAAAATTACATTGCTTGATAACGTAAATCTACATATGAAAACAGGCCAGTTGATTGTGAATTACTTAACCAAAACCAATGCAATGGCACTCAAGGCTGAAAACATGCTTGGAAAAGTTAGCAAGCAGTTGAAGTTAGAGAAAGAAAATTCCAGGGCTTTAACAATCCAGAATGAAGAGCTCAAAAATATTATTGTGAAGATTGGGGTAGATCCCATTGACAGATCTGCTGTACAGAAGCTTCTGCAAAGTGCTGAATCAGAAATCTTTGTGCTGAAGAAGAAATTGAAATTTCCTACAGGATAGCACTCCATGGCAGCAGAGGTTGCAGAAGTAGAAAATGAGAAAGAGAAACTTCTTCAACAGCTCCTACAAAAGGAAGAAGAAATCAATAAATTAAAGCAAACTACATTATCTTTGCAAAATCATATTGAATCTTATACTTGTTTTGTTTTTCCATCTGGTAATGAAGATCTAGTAGCACAAATATCTCAATTAAATACTGAATTGAAGATGGCGGAGAGGGATTGCAAAAAGGCACAAGCTGATTTGGAGACAGCAACAAAGATCATTCAAGCCAAAGAGGGGGAAGTCAGTAAATACTGAAAGACTGCCAAACTGTTGATGCTGAGATTAAAAGTCTCAAGGAAAAATTGAAGGGAAATATATCCCTAATACAGGCTAAGGATATCATCTGGAATGATATCATTGTAGAAATGAAAGAAATTTGGGGTTTTCTGACTGTAGTAGCAGAGGAAAGAAGTATCATCAGAGATTTTGAAGAACAAGTCATGGAAAATAAGAAAAAGACAATTAATAGGGCCATTTGGGCAAGAAAATTCATTGATTTCATTGATTCCAAAACTGATCAAGAGTTGGAAGAGAATGAGATTAAAGACAGGATTTTAATGTTGTGGAAATTAATAAGATGATTGTCAAAAATGATAACAGGAAGTCTACAGAGAATAATTTGATTGAGATTAAGGAAGCAGTGGGCCAGTTTGATAATTTATTTGACAAAATAGCAAGAGTAGGTATGCCATCGTGTTGGGGTCTTGGAGACAGTATTTTATCATGGGATTCTTATGAACCATTACTGGTATTGGCAAAAATCAAGGTAGACAATACCCATGAAAAGACTCAGATTCTCAAAGGATCAATAATGATCAATTTTCTTCAAAGACATTTTCAGCTGTTGTGGTTAGTGAATACTTTATTTACAAAGACACCATCATTCAAAAAAATCATTGCCTTTAGATTGGAATATCACAAGCTGGTTCATTCACCTAAGACAATCATTGATATATGGAAGAAATGCAGAGCCTGGATGACAGATCTTTCAAAGGATCCCTTGGCTTCGAAGAAAGATAAACTAGCCAGTCAAGTAAATGCACTAGCAGCAACATCATCAATTCACATTCAACAAATAGATTAGGATTTATGTTTCATGTTATTTTCCTCTTTCAAAGAGAATGTAATTTTAATAAGACATTTTTGATGACATGTAATAGGTAGTTGAAAAAGTCCTAAGTAGTTGAAGCAGTTAGGATTAGTTCCAGTAGTTACAAACTACTTTCTATTATATTTAAAGAGATAAACAAGAAAGAGAAGGGTTCTGAGTTTTGGACCTTCAGACTGCAAATTTTGTACTGAGTTTAGAAATGATTAATGAATGAAAAGAATGTTTCTGGAAGTTGTTAATATTGATGTGTCTTCTTGTTTACATTGTGTTCTTTCTGTCCTTGAATAAAATGAATTAATGAAGCTGCAGGTCTCTTTTTACTTCTGTGAATAAGAGTTAAAATCCTTAATAGGCGCTCCTTCATTTTAATTTTTCCTTTTCTTATAATTCTTTTGAAGTTTGAGGTGATATATTCTATACATCAGCGTATCAGTTTGGGCTTTTTCTTTCATGTTCTTCTGATCATTCCATTATATATCAACAGATAATAGCATTATGGGACATTCATTATATTTGATCTTTGAGGGTTTAATGATAAATATATGAACGTGATTAAATAAATACCAATAATTTTGTGACATATTATATAAATGTATTAATCACGGATTCCTTACCACAGCCAAGGGATTGTCTCTTAAGGTACAACACAAGGGTTGCACCATGGGGAATTATGTAAAGTCCACCTTTCATGAGATGGAGAACCAAGCTTTGGGGATCCTTGAGAGAGTTCACACAGGCGTGTGTGGACCATTACCGGTTGCTTCAACAGCAAAACATAATTACTATGTAATATTTGTTGATGACTTTTCTTGTAAATGTTGGATCTTATTCATGCAAAAGAAAGATAAAACATTCTCTAAGTTATGTGACTTGAAGGCATTGGTGGAGAAAGAGTCAGGGAAGCAAGTGAAGTCCCTTAGGAGCGATAATGGTGGAGAATACATCTCTAATGAATTCAACAACTTCTGTAGCAAAGAAGGAATTCGAAGAGAACTCATAGCGCCTCACAGCCCACAGCAAAATGGGGTCGCTGAGAGGAAGAAAAGAACGATCGTGGGTGCAGCATGAGCGATGTTGCATGGTCAAGGCCTACCAATGCATTTGTGAGCGGAAGCATGCAACACTGCGGATTATGTGCAGAACCGTTGTCCTCATAGAGTATTTGGCATGAGTACACCTGAAGAAGCTTTCACTGGTAAGAAATATGATGTTTCACACTTTAATATTTTTGGCTCATCTGTTTATGTGCATGTGACCAAGGTGCCATGAAGAAGCTGGAACCAATAGCTGAGGTTGGGATTTTTGTGGGGTACATAGAAACACCCCATAATTATCATTCGTATTTTCCAAACGGCAGAATGATTGTTGTGCAACGGGATATAAAATTTGATGAGGGGAAAGCCATGCGGTTGTCCGTTGAGAGGGAGCTAGACTTGCATGCAAAGGAGGAACTGTTGGTTCCCAAATATGAGACTTAAGATGTGGATCAGCCACATGCGAAGGATCATGGAGTGGAGGAAGCCACGCATGCAAAGCCATCCATCAGAAATGGCATAAGGCTCACCATGGAAGTTGATAAGCTGAGACTTGATGTTGCACAAAATGTAAGAGCCCCTACTTCACAGTGTAGACAGAGACAATCTCCTGGCCGATTTACTGGATACATGGATCTTATGAGAAAATTTATTGTGATTGAACCATCTTCCTTTTAGGAAGCAGTGCAACTGTTACACCATTTTTTGGTCATCTAACCTATTATCATTAGATGGACCCTAGTACACCATGTAAGACCAATTTTACCCTAAGTAAAATTGCTTTCACTATGTGAAATAACTTAGTAAAACACCTTTATTAAGTTGTTTATGGTCTAAACAGAAACCCCAAAAGGAAATAATAAACAAATCTATATTTGTTTATATTTCCTCAAGGAATAATTAGTTAAACATCAATTTAATTATTATTCCCGGTCATATTTAACCTTAAAAACAAGGAAATCAATTAAATAAATCCTTATTTATTTGATTATTTCCTAGAATAAGTTATTTAATCCTTTAAATAATATCTAGTTAAATTTGACTAAATCATTTATAAATAATTAAATAAATCATTATTTATTTAATTATATTTCCACCATTTCCTTAAAATAATAAACAAATCATTTATTTATTTATTATTTATAACAAAGGAATTGACCCAAGTCAAAAATCCTTTTCCCTCCAAAAAATATAATAAAATATTCCTAAAAGGTGGTTCTAGAATTTGGTTAATAATATTTTATTCATGCACCAAGTTCTAGACCGCCCTAATATTTCGTTATAAATAGAAGGGTTTTCCCATTCATTTGTGACCTTTCATTTTGCATTAGATCACTCTGTATCTATACTCTTGGTCTGACTTTGAGCCATCATCATTGTCACATTCTCCATTATTTTCTTTGTGAGCTCCCTTTGAGTTCTATGTTTGTCTGGGTTTTCTACACCAACAAGAGAGAGAGAGATTTTAGATCTGAAATGCTGAGGACTTTCAAGAACCCATCCCATTGAGGAGAATTGGAAACACCTTTATTGTTTTCCTCTCAGGTGCCCCTTTAATATAAAAATTCTTTCAAACATATTGTTCTTGTCTTATCTATTGGATGCATGGAGCAACATTTCATTTTTTGTTGCTTAATGTCTTTCTATGCATAGATCTGGATTTGTGCAGCTTTATTTGGATCAACTAACTGTAGATTTGAAGATATTGGCAACCATAGTTGATGTTAGGGCTATTTTTTATGCGTAGCTAAAGTGTTCTTTTTCCGAAAAAAGATTCATACTAACAGCAACATCCTACTAGGGTTGATGCAATGGTGGAGGTGTATGACCCCATTGTCAAAAATAGTGCATGGGAAATTGTCCCAAGATTGGTTGACAAATCAGTGGAAGGTTCGAGATGAATCTACACGGTAAAGCAAGTTGTTGATGGGAGTGTGGAGAAATACAAGTCCAGATTTGTGGCCCGGGGATTATCACAGTTCAAGGGGATAGATTATGATGAGACCTTTGCACCTGTCACAAGGTACTCTTCCATAAGATCCATCCTTGCACTCTCAGCGCAGATGGGTTGTTGCATTCATCAGATGGATGTGAAAACTATGTTTCTCAATGGTATCATCGAGGAAGAGGTGTACATAGAGTAGCATGAAAGTTTCGAGATATTCAACAGCGAGTCACATGTGTGCAGACTCAAAAGTGCACTGTATTGGATGAAGTAAGCACCTCGTGCTTGGTACACTAAGATAGACAGTTATTTCGCCGGACTGGCCTTCACCAAAAGTGAAACAGATGCAAACCTATACCAGATTTTGGTTGAGGGTAAGTTGTTGATCATTGTTCTTTATGTTGATGATTTAATTTTGACTGGTGATGAGCAACTGATAAACTCATGCAAGGTGGATATTGCAAGGGAGTTCGAAATGAAGGACATGGGACTCCTTCATTGTTTCCTTGGATTGGAAATATGGCAGCGAGATGGTGAAATTTTTATGTCTCAAGGCAAGTATGCAAAGGAGATACTAGGTAAATTTAACATAGAGAGTTGCACACCCATGGATACTCCTCTTCCAGGAAATTGGAGGAAAGAGGATTCTACTTCTAGAGAGGCAGTGGATTCTAATATCTACCAACAGTTAGTGGGTTCGCTAATGCATCTAGTGAACACGAGACCGGACATTTTCTATGCAGTTAACCAGCTGATTCAAACCATGGTTAAGCCTACCAAGCTCTTTTGGAAGGTGGGGAAGCATTTCCTAAGATACCTGAGGGGCACATAAAAGTATTTTATATGATACAAACAGACATATGGAGTGAATTTGAATGGCTTCACGGATGCAGATTAGGTTGGAATTCCATCAGACAGAAAGAGCACATCAGGGGGGATATTTAACATTGGGTCGACAGCAGTTTCCTGGTACAGTAGGAAGCAATGATCTGGGGCACTCAGTTCAATGGAAGCGGAATACATGGCAACAAGTCAAGCTACATGTGAGGCTATCTGGATGAGAAAGGTCTTGGTTGGTTTGTTTGGTTCTCATATGGATCCGACAATGATTCATTGTGATAATCAGAGTTGCATTAAAATCTCGATTAATCTTGTGTTTCATGATAGGTCGAATCATATAGATATATGATACCATTATCTCAGAGATTGTGTGCATAGAAGAATCATGTTGTTACAGTACATTCCCATGGAAGATCAGGATGCAGATATTCTGACGAAGGCACTAACTAGGAGAAAATTTGAATACCATAGAGACAAGATCGGGGTGAAAGATAATCCCTTTCTTGTTGAGAGGGAGTGTTGAGATTCAATAAGAATATTCATCACCCATGCCTAGTGCATTAAGCACCTAGTTGCATTTATCACCTGGTTGCATTAAGCACCCAAACTAGGGTGGGGCCCACAGTCCTATTTTTGGGTGCATGTCTATTTTTATTATCCCTTAATTTAGATGGACATCAAACTATAATATTTTCTCAATGTGGACTTGAATGAGTTAACTGAAAGTGGAAAATATAGTTAGCTAGTGGATTTCAAGTTAGAGGTTGGTTGGTGGGACATGCAGAGTAATTCTAGTTGTAACAGAGTTTGAAGTGCAGTGGTGCATTAGTTAATGAAAGTTGTAAATAATTTAACTCGGTTAAGTGAGGTAAACTTATTTGTGCCAGTTGTAACTGAAGATACAAGTTGTGAGAGATCAAGTGAATTAAATATCAATTAATTCACATACAGTGATCTCACATGCAACTGAAGATTTACTATTATTAGTTGCATGCATATCAGATCCAGTGGAGACCCAGTTGAGTTCTAGGTGAAAGGGAAGTTGACTATTAGTTGTGACATTATTGGCTTGCACACATGCAGCCAACCACCTATTGGAGTGCCCATGATATTTGCGCAGTCAAGGCATGTAATAATTCCTATCTTTTAGGGATCTTGACCATCAGGGATTGTGGAAGAAAGGTAGGTTGTCAGGAGGCTGGAAATTGACTAAGTATTGGTCAGTTTTCTGTGAGGACAGTGTGAGACATATAGCTAAATGTTGGAGGCTCTCGTGAGAAGAGAAATACATTTTATTTGTTTCATGATACATGCTTAATATACAATAGAAGATACTGGGGGTTTTAGCTGTAAGCTTTCCCCGGGAATATCTTTGTTGTGTGTGATTGATCTTTCTTCATGTTCATGTGATTAGCGATTGTGTTTTTAATTCTGCAAAATATTTGTATAAGTGATTCAGTATTTAACTTTAGTACATTGTTAGATCAAGTGAAACCAAGGTATACATGCTTGTTGTATAATTTATATAGCCAAAATTAGTGCATCAAATGGATATCTTTCATTTCAAATTTAGTATCTAACTCCCTCTTACACTGGAGCATAAGTGTTTCACCACCAGACATAAATAAATCATAAATATATAATACCAAAATCAAAATGCATACCTTAGGTTGTCTTGAAGTAAATATTTGGATTGGAATTACTTCTAGTAAAACCAAGCTTCATCAAGAAGCTACCAATGTAGGCATCCAATATCTTGGAGCTTGCTTCAAATCATAGAGGGCTTTCTTCAGTCTGAACACATTATTTTTGTGGTCATGTACTTTAAATCCTTGTGTTTTCTCCACAAATACTTCTTCCTTGATGAAGCCATGCAGAAAATAAATCTTCTAATTCATTTGGTGAAGGTACCATCCTTGGCTAGTAGCTTTCTTTCTTTCTTTCTCTAAAGGTTACACTGGGAGTAGCATGTCTACCAACATCCTGTAAAGTGTCATGAAACCATAATCATATTTTTCTAGCACATCAAGAAGGATCCAAGGATTCCATGGGATCCATCGGTTCAACAATGAGATCGTGCTCAGGCTTGGGATCTTCTTGTGCATATAAGGCATCATCATGTCTTTCAACATTAGCAAGAGGAGGAGTGTCTATGGATTTTCAAAGATTTGCATCTTCATCAAATGTTATATATTTTCTAAACTATATATTTCTTTGTCCAAGTACATATATTCTATAAGCCTTAGGATTTTCACAATAACCAGCAATCATACATTTCTTTCCTGAAACTTCCTACTTGGTAATATTTTCCTTTGGCACATGAAATTCGACAAGGAAATCAAATATCCTTAAGTGCCCATTTTTTTATGGGTTATATAGTATAGTGGTCCCTTTCCTTATTCAAACTTCTTTGCATAAGTCTTAATCTCTTATCCACTTCATGTCCACTCAAGTCATGAGATGGTTCGACACCTTCCTCAATATTGATACAAAGGACTTAGTTCTGACATTCATCAAATATACATGTTGATCCCAAAACAAGAGAAAGAGAAATAGCAGCAAAGTAAATAAACATAATGAAAGTATACCTGGTGATGAGGCAGGTATTTCTTTCTTTTCTAGATGCGAGAGTGGCTCTTTAATTATCCTTGCACCAGCTTCCCCTTGGAGTTTACTCTTCCTGCACTATTTTGCACCCTAATGATATTTAGGATCTATTTTTCTTGATCGCATTCTCATCAAGAAGTTAGTGAAAGAATCATTCAAATACTCATGCAGGAAAAATAACCAATGATCTATAAAGATAAATCTAAACAAGAACAATGACACAAAGAAACAAAATAAGACTTGAAAATAATTTGGGATTGAAGGAAGTTCTTAGCTCCCTCTTGATCTGGCCTCTATAAGTTACCAGTGTCCATAACACATATGTCATTGGAAGAATAAATTCATATTCTTTATCACCAATTGGAAAACTCCATCACGATCCACTCTAATCTCGGGTATTTCAGAAACCATATTTCTCACATGAGGTAATGCTTTATAATGAAGATGAGTGAAATTTTGGTGCCACAGTTTATATTGATAATTACTTATCATGAATCAATGCATGGATAGGTCTTCCATTGATTTTATATAGATATTCAAATCTTGATCCTAGAGTGAAGGCATGTAATAATAATTGTACATGTTTACTTCATTGTTTGCAATGATATTAGTTATATGCAAAAAAGGTCAATTTAGAAAACTATCATTCCATATTTTGCAAAGTCATGATTTTTACCTACAACCACTATTTTTAGTAAACTTTAATATCAAAATTACCAAAACCCATTAGATTATGACCATTCTCATATAATGTGAAAGATTCAAAATCCCCCTATATTCAACATTTAATTTATATCAGTTATTCTTTCATAACCTTATATTTATTATATATCTTTTCAAGAAAACACTTTCTTGCGCATGCATAAACTAAAATAAAACTAATCTTTACTTTTGCACACATTAACAAGTACAAAAACAACAACTATTAAACACATGCAACACCTTAATTAATATCTGCAAAATTACTATCATATCTTGGGTTCCTTGAAATCTTGGAAGAAAAGTAGCAGTAAAATTTCAGCAACAAAATTTCATGAGTAAAATTTCAATAGTAAAATTTCAGCAATAAATTTCACCAATAAAATTTATGCAGTAGAATTTCTGCAATAAATTTCAGCAGCAAAATTTCAGTTGTAAGTTTCAGCGATAAAACAGATATTTCAGGAGAAAATGAGTAGCAAGTAGAAGGAACAACAAGAAATTTCAGCAAAAAAAGAGTTGCAAATGGAGTAGACAACAAGAGATATTTCAGCAGAAAAAGAGTTGCCAATGGAGTGGATGACAAGATATATTTTAGCAAAAAGAGAGTTGCAAATGGAGCGAACAACAAGAGATATTTCAGCAGAAAGAGAGCTGAAAATGGATCTTTTCTTCCTGAGTTTCTCTTCGCCAAAGCTCTGATACCATGTTTAAATTTTGATGTTCTATGTTATTACAATCACTTAAACCCAGAACTTCTTTATGCTACAATATAAGTTAAGTAATTGTAGATATAACATAAACCATATTTGCAATGAAAGACAACCAAGAACTTAATGAGACACAAATAATTTAGGTCAATGACCAGGGGAAAGCCCACAAGGGAAACAACCAACCAGATTCATCTTTTATTAGAAATCAATTGTTCAACAGAGATACAAAGTACAATTAGAGAATGAAGAAGTTCACACAAATTTGAATAATATTTTTTATAGAAGTAGTTGATGCAAACTTTGAATCACTTTGGCTCTCCAAGGTCTATTATTAATCTCCAAGTCTCTCTCTCTCAAAATATCATTCAAGTCTCTCCAACTCTCTCTCAAGTTCGAATTCACAATGCACAAGTAAGTGAGATGAGATGATATGAGACACGTATATATATAGGAGGGGAAATGAAGTATTGACATAAATGAGGAGTAATACACATGACTTGAGGAGGAATTACATATGCCAAAATAGGATTGTAACTTATGCCATAAAGGAGAGGAGTGTAACTTATGCATTTAGGAGAGAAGTGTAAGTTATGCATTAAAGAGGTGTAAGAGGAATCTTTTTATGAAGAGTCATTAAAGTGTGTAAGTGATTGTAAGAGGTGGATAAGAGCATTAAAGAGAGAGGAATGAATCCATTAAGAGAGAGAGATTAACATATGCATTAATTGAGGGAAGTTACATATGACATGATTGAGAGACTTGAATTTCTTTTTAATAATAATATAATAATATTGTAAGAATAATAATAAGAATAATATTAATATTAATGATAATATTGATGATTAAGTCGAAATTTAACTACTAGGATAGATTGATGATAAAAAGGTATTTTTCATCAACAATGCTTTATTACTAATTGATGCAAGGTGATTTATTGTTTTTGGAAAGCCATACTAGAGACTTTCTATTTTTATAAATTCATCCATGGGGCCAATTTTCAACATATTGATGATATTATGAATGGTTGAAAAATTGAAATCGTGTTGAAGATTTATCTCAATACTCTAAACTTTATAGAAATATTGATAAAACATCTCATTGAAATTGTTATGACAATTATTAACATAATGTGATTGAGATGTCGGAATTTTCTCCACATTAGACATGTTTAGGTGATGACGTTTTGAATCTACAACAAGACCCATCGTAATGGAAAGTAATAATTTTATCCATCAACTAATCTAAAATAAGTTTAAAATGCATCAATACAACATCAATAATTCCACATATAATCCAAGACATAATAAAATAACATCATCGTCATACATTTTAAAGAACATCAACAATGTCTACATATAATCTAAGACAAAATAAAATAGTGGCGTCATCATATATTTTATTCATCAAAGAGAACAAGCAATATGATATGAACATCATCTAATAAATATATTATATAGAACATTATAGAAATTTAAACACGGAATTAAACATCATATTGAAAATTTTATTAAAAATAATTAAGCATGAATCCTATATATAAATAAGTCAATGTGATGTCCATATAGTCATATGTAGACACAAGTCAAAATGATGTCAATATCATCACATGTCAATGTCAATATAACAAGGTAATATGATATTCATGTTATCATTTAATCAAAAAAATCAAAGGAAATAATAAATTCAACTAGAAATATCATACTTCCCTCTCATTCACATCATGATCATTGATCATCATCCTCATTCCAAATATACTCCTCCATAGCCTCATCATTGTCATCATTTGGATCCTTATCATCATCATTAGTAGAAACAATAACACTATATTTTCTATCAATTACATCATCCATATGCTTGCCCCATAATCATATCTTCCTATAGTGAGGATAATCCTCATTATCATCCTTGGATCTTACCTCCTAAATAAATAAACAATAGTATAATTTAAAAACATCATCCTTGGATCTTACCTCCAATAGTATAATTTAAAACATCATCCTTGGATCTTACCTCCTAAATAAATAAACAATAGTATAATTTAAAACATTAGAATGACGTGCATTATATATAATCAAATTACTCTTTGATATATGAAAAAACAAAAATACCATAAGAGAAAAGTAAGCAATAATTATAGAGTGAATTGAAAATAACACAAAAATTAATAGGAATAATACAAATATATATGAACAAGTCAAATGTCTTTAGCAACAATTATGGAAGTACAGGGGAAATTATTGCATTATTGCAAAATCAATGGGAGTCACTAGAAAGTTATATTGCAATTTGAAACACAAACAAAATATTACAAAACCAAATCAAGATTACAAAACCAAATCAAGAGAACAATAAACAATAGGAAACATTATATATTGTACATTTGCATTTCCATTGAAACAACATAATATGTTTCATAAAAATGAAAACATGAGAGTGGCAAGTTCCTTGTAAGAAAAATATACGAAGAAATGTAAGAATGATTATTGTAGTAAATGAACTATTTGAAGTCTACTTTTTAGAATTCATGGGAAAGATGAATTTATAGTAACCTTTTGGACTCTTATATGGTACAAATTTCAATTACATGTAAAGGTTTAATGTAAAGGTTTAATTATAATTAGAGAGGACTTATACAAATCATCTAGCGATCATCCTTGATGAGCACTAATGCTATATGTGCTTCTAGGAATCTCCCTCATCACTAGGCTCAAGTTACTATTGTGTTATTATGTGTGATTATTTATGTTGGAATTAAAAATAGTGTTGATATTGGATTTAAAACTATTAAGATCCATGGATATTTTTTAGTTTGTTTTGGTTCCTATTACTCACATATATCGGTATTAAAAAAAAAAAATCGATATTTGATATAAAGTGAAACAATTTATTAGTTATGAAAGGTATTGCCTTAACTTAATACTATAAGATAAAGGAATGTCATTTCAGTGTGTATGCTTCATCATGATGTCCATGAGCTAATCTATTTCTATCGGTACATTAAATTTTGGATTGATAACAATTATTGGTCCTATGTGTAGTATGTTGCTCTATGATTATATCTTTCTAATATGTTGTTGGTACAAAATCAATCCCAACAATTGTTATAAAGTGGGCATTGCTAGAAACCTCAAAATAGTATGCACAACAAAGTTGGGTTGAGCTCTTATTAGGGGAATTTTAAGGTCTAAAATGGGCCTCCTAAGGAAATAATAAAATAATAGCTAAACCAATAAAATAATATTTATGAATTTGTGTTTTACTTTTTGCACCACAATCCATGTAACCATGGTTAAATTCAATTGAAAAGATGTACCAAAAGAAAATTAATAAAAAAAATTGTATTGATGTGACTATAAATAAGAATGAACTTTTCAAGAAAATGTCGTTATCATTGAACAACTAATGCATTTGTCATTTGTACTTAAATAACTTGAAATAAATTATTTTATGCAATGCATCTGAAAGACACTCTAAAAATCATTAATCGCAGAAGTCTGAAATCTGAAATTCATAAATTATTAATTGTATAATATCTCATTAATTAAAATTTATATTATTTAAATTATATAATAACATGTAATTAATATACTATATAAAAATAAAATAATATAATATAATAAATGTAATATATTATTTTATGTATTTTTGTGACATTACTATTGAATTGATTTAATTTATAACATAAGAAAAACTAATATATAAAATAAAATAAAAAATAATATATATTCTATAACATTTAGATTTTTTTTCATAATATTATGTATAATAATATATAATATTAATATAATCATAATGAAATTAATTTAGTTGTAGTTAAAATTAAAGAAAAAAAGTATTGAAATAGATTTAATTTATTTTTATAAGTGTAATATCAGATTTATAATACGTTGAATTTTTAGACTTTTTTTTGCCCCAAAATATGTTGAACCTAATATACATTTTTTTAACATACAAAATTTATGTACATTTTTCATCATACAAAACTAATATATATTTTTTCTTTAATTTTGATATGTTTGTATTGTTATTAATATTATAATAATATTATTCATAGATTTTATTTATCCTAAAATTACAAGGTTACATTTTTATTTATCTTGATTTCATATGTATAATATATATTTATAGATATTAAGTTATACTTAATTTGAAATTATAATATTAAATAAAATGAGATGAATATCTAATTTAAAAATAAATATATGAAAAATATACAAATATAATATTTATTGAAAAATGTGTAAAGACATAAAAGATTATGTGAGGATATGTATTGTTTCTTTCAAAAAATATGAAATCACAATAATAATATTTTATTCAAAAAGTGTGAAATGACATTTATTATTAATACTTTACTTTATGACTTTAAAAGTACTTAGAGCACTACCATGGTTAATCATGAGTTTTTATCCACCATTGAGAATGTAACAAGTACCTTTAATTCAAACAATGTCACCTCAACCTTTGGGGATGATGTCATCCCCTAAAATGTGATTGGTTCTCATAAAGTTAATTTTGATTGTACATTTTTCTTAGGAGGCCCATTTTAGACCTCAAAATTCCCCAAATGTTCATAATTATGTTGAATGGATTCCAAGTTATTATCCAAAATATGGAAGTTCTTGTGGTTATGCACAATGTAGTAAATGCACAATGATTCTCTTCATCATTATGTTTGAGCAATAATGTGAGAACATAAATTTGTTGACATTTTCGGTTTCACATCCATCATATTGTCATATTTACTTTCATAAAGGGCTACAAGGTATGGCATGTTAATCTAGAATAATGAATGTGAATAGATGAAAGTGTATCCATATGTGTGCAAGGAAAGGAATGGTTGTATGTAGCATATAGTCATATTTGTGGTGAGGTCCAAGTACAACCATCCCAGGAAACTAGTGAAACACACAAAAAAATATCACCTCTTAGACATGTACTTACGAAAAATTGAGGTGATTCTCCTGGAAACCAGCCTATGTTGTGTTGACTTTTGAATTTTACCCACTCTCACAATTTTACAAGTTGTAGCCCTATTGAAATTTTACATTTGAAAAAAAAATGTTCAGAACATTCTCAACATAATAAAAAGGGGTAGTTGTAGGTATTCCTAGCCTAATTTGGATGTGGTGAGTCCAAGAGAATTGTGTGCTCAACCAATGGAGGCTCCATTTGATATGTCTTGTGAATTTCAACCCTTTTATAACACAGTAGTTGAAGACACGGATCACATATGCTCCTAGGTAAAAAGGACATATTGTACAATGAAATATAAATCCTTTAGCTCCTACATGTGTAATCATGTATTGATGAGGGTAGAACTCTTTCTAATTTTCCATGGAGTTTTCTTTTGTGAATTTGACTAATTGTTCCAACTTTTACAAGTTGTTATACTAACGAAATTCAATACCCAAAAAATCATTGTTTTGAATGTTTGCAAGGATTCAATGGAATGAATTATTATTTGTGCAAACATCATAATTCAATTATTTTGAATCCAAAGTAACTATTCACTCGAAAAATTAAGGTTCTTTTTGTTTCTTTCACCAATTTCAACTCGCTTAATAAAGTCGTTCAAGACACAAGCCCAAAATTCTATATGGAAAATAAAAACGTACCATGTGACAAAATAGAAACTCATTAGTTCCTATATATGTGTGTCAATGAAGTGGGAATGTTTACCTTTGGCCTATAGAGCTTCAATTTTCAAATTTCACCTACTATTGCAATTTTTACAATATGTCATGCTATTAAACTTTTATGTTTGAAGAATATAATGTGGCACATTATCCTGGTAGAGAAATATGATGTAGTTGGTGCGCTTAGCATAATTCAAACATGACAAATCCAACTAATCCAACCACTTAGCATAGTTGGTGCTCCATTTTATTTTTACTGTGAGATACAACTTACTTTCCGTAGTAATCTAGGAACACTAGCCTATAATTCTTTGTAGTTATAAGGAATGTATTGCGGAGTGAAAAAGAAATAAATAAGTTCCTACACATGTGTTATGTATTTCCAAGGTGGGTATGCTTTCCACAAGCCCGTGTGGTTTCTCTTTGTGAATTTGAATTACGAATGCAATTTTTACATGCTGCCACAATATTAAACTTTTGAGTCCCAAAAATAATCATTTGTCACATTTTAAGGGGGGGAATATGTGTAATGGTTGTTACATCTAGCATAATTTAGACAAGGCAAACCCAATGAAATTATCCTCTCTGCAAACAAGGGATTAATTTTTCTTTTTATCATAGTTGCAACCCACTTACTAAATCAATTCATAGATATATGTCCCAAATCCTTCAAAGGGTTAAAAATTGAACATGCAAAAAAAATTGATTTGTCATCTCCTAAACATTTAGTTATCAAAATTTTCCTCTAGGCTAACAAAGCCTTAAATTGATTTTTATTGCAAGTGACAACTCACTTTTGAGAGTATATTAGGAAAATAAATCTTGAATGCTTCGAGAGTTTTAAAAAACATAATATGCAATATAGTGTTGAAATTTCAATTGTTTCATGGATACTCATGCATAACTAAAGTGGGAGTGCTTACCACTGGCCAACAAGGTTTCATTTTCTAAATTTGATTTATTGTTGTAACATTTATGAATTATTACATGGACAATTTTTTTTGTATGCAAAATCATCGTTTGGCAAGTTCCTAGGGGAAAAAATATGTTCGGTGGTTTGTGCATGTAACAATGTTCAAGTATATTGATTGTAAAGGAGTTACCCATTGGGCCAAAAGGAGTTACCCATTGGGCCAACAAAGTCTCCCTTTTTATTGTCAATTGCTACTTTTTTGACCAAGCATTTTATGGGCATAGACTAACCCATGGGGTTATAATTTGTGAATTTGACCTATTATTGCAACTTTTATAAGTTGTTAGACTATTAAAATTTTGCATCAAGGAAATAATTGATTATTGTATTCTTGAGGAAACAAATGCACGGTGCTTGGTCATCCCACATGTCCATGTAAAGTCCCATATTTTTAGTTATTTAATAATGCTACAAATAATAATGATAAAATGAATAAATGGTATTTAACAAAATAATAATAATAATAATAAATAAAGTAAAATATCAAATACATAAATAAAATAAACTACTTAATTAGTAAATGAAAAACAAGTAAAAAATAAATAAAGAAAAATTGTGGAAAAACTATATTAAGAAAAGTTTAAGATAAAAGCAAGAAAATGTGTAATAATAAGTGGATCCTATGGATAGATTTTCTCTGCATGGATGGGAAAAATATTTCTATTTAATGTATGAGGAGAAGGGTGTGAGGCATATTTTTCTTGGATAATTTGTGGGAATCAAGGGTTAGACATTGTCATAGGAAGTTGTCAGGGTTCTCAATCATCTTGACCGAGGGGTTGGTTGAGTGGATATTCATCCCCCACACTCATTCCTATTTAGTTGGACCAAAGAATAGAGTGTAATGGTTAATTTTCATAGTTTTTTTATTAAGTTCACTTCTTCAACTCTTATGTAAGAGTATCACCTTTCTCTTATCATGTGGATTATAATACAATTGATGATGATTTTTCATATGATTTTTATTAGTCAATGGTTATGAATTTTTTGTTAATAATGTAGGTATGATTGTTAGAAATTTGGAGGTATTACATATGGTATCAGAGCACAACTGCAACACTTGAGGCCTACGATCCCTTTCTTAACCGCATAATTATAGATCATGCATGTCTATTCTATATGTTTTCATTGAATGGAAAGAAAAAATGAGGTTTCCATTTATTAATGTGGTACTTGAATATAACATAGTGAACCAATTCTTTACCTCATCGACACAAAGAATATGTGTTGGTCAAATTTGGGTTTGTGTGCCATGTACAACACCAACAAAATCATTATAAAACTCCACTATGAATATTTTTTCATTTGCATCAATTACAAAGTTTACCAAAACCCTTACAAAGATCCACTATAGTTATTTCATAATTTAGAGAACCTTATAAAATATCACTTTAAAGTTTATAAGAGCGATTGAAAACAATTACAAGGAGTTGGGGTTCCTATGTTTTGGTAGATTTGGAAATACCAAAAGTAAGACAACATCAAACCACTTTGGGACCTCGGGATCTAGCCCTCCTAGATCCGGAGAGGGATCTCTCCAATAAAGTAAAGAATGATATATCTTTGAAGCTCAAAATGAGGTATTAGGCTAGGTATGAAGCACAAAGGGGGGGTTTTAAATGATTTGGTTGTTGAGTTGAGTCGGAGATCATAAACTGAGAAGGTTAAATGGAATGGAAAGGAACAAAGCAACAGGATGTTTCGGCAAAAGAAGATAGGTCAAGAAAGTGTCAATCCATTGGGCTATGGAGTCATGAAAGGGGATTACTTGCATAACAACTAAGCAAGGCTTTCCATAGGGCAAGTCATCTATACCAAAGGATCTTTTAGATAGATGGTGGAATGAACATTAAGGAGTGAAGGTGGGAGAAGGAAAGAAACCAATTTATGTCTGGAGATCAGGTCAGATATCATTTAAATCCAGACCTACTTTGACATACTCAAAGGAAACTCTCAATGAAGATACAAAGGGCAGCTTAAGATCAAACCAGAGGTCATCTAACTCCAGATCTGCTTCAGCATACTCCAAGAGAAAAACAAAGTTAAGATTTAACATAGAACTGGGCCTAAGATCAGAGAAGGGCTTTTAACCTTCAATGTTTTTGACATCAGCTCCAAGGGATCTTAGAAAGGCCAAACTATTGGAAAAGGACCCCAGTGGATAGGACTTACACTAAATCCTCGGTATCCCAATTCTTCCAGCTCAAACCCAACAAGAACATCTAAGCGGCAAACCCCAAACTCACACATCAGTAAGCATGGGCCAGACCAATATCTTTAACTGGTTAAATTACATGAATTTGCTCTCAGATACACATTAAGCAGAAAACATCAAAGACAAGAAGAGAAGTGGACATTAGGGTACCATGCAGGGGTATATCCTAAGCCTGATTTACTGATTCTTATCAGAGAAATATGAACAGCATGATTAAAATGAAATATGACATGAAACATCACCCGTAATATAGACCAAGATCCTGTGAAATTGCTTGATTAATTGATGTGCAAAACCAGTCACATACTTTGAGCTCAATGGCTGATACAGTCCAAACTTTCTCCTCCCAACCTACTAAATTACAAACTACTAAGCTACTTCCCCCAATAACTATTCTAACAATTGAATGAATCCCTACCACTACAAAAACAACAACCTTTACAATATGTTCTTCGGGAGTTCTTATAGGAAAATGAAATAGCAAGAGTAGATGTAAATTAAATTGACTCATTAAGACAGAGTGGAGGCAAAAGGTCGAGCCCACTCTGCTTAATGGCTCTGCATCGCTGTATGTACTCTGCGGTATGGTCTGGGAGTCTTTGTCAGGTCGATATTTGAACTCGGATGTGATCTTTGAAATTCTTCTGGATGTTTGGTACTCTATGGTAGCCTTTTAGAATAAATGACATGGATCGAAAGTCCGCAGGTCTCCATGCTTCCATAACTACTGTCTGACAGTCTTTAAGAAGCTTCTGTCAGTGTACTGACTGTTAAGGGCTCGAGGAGGCATGGAGAACGCTGTAGGAGTTGTTCTTTCTGGAGAAACATGTTCTATTGATGTTGAAACACAGATATGACTCTTATGTGCGCTTTAGTCTTCAAACTGCGTCTTCTTCCTTTGGATAAGGATTAAAGCATTAAATCTTCAATTATGGGCTTTAAAACCTTTAATCCTCATTTTTGATACACTTTGCCACTGTTGAATGGTCATCTCTGCACTCTGAATCACAGTGGCTATGACTGTGGAGGAAGAGTGAATTTTCTCTCTATAATCCCTGCACAAATGCAATAAACCTGTTATAAAAATCTAGAGGAGGTGGCGAAGAAATATTGTGGAGGCCTATGGAATGGTGGCGGAATGGGGAATACAGGTGAAAACGGGTAAAAATTTTGTAGAATGGTGGAAGAATGAACTAATGAAGGTCTGGTGTGAAAATGGTTGCAGACCGTTGGATTAGATGTGGGAATGGAAATCAACAGCAGGATTCACAAATGGAGGTGTTAATAGTTAGTGGGGCGGAAGAAATAAGATTTAGTGTAAAACCCAAAGTATAACGCTCGGGTGATTTACAAAGAAAAATGGAGCAAAATGTATGAAAGTGGAGCCATTTGATGGTGGCACCCAGCGGGCAGAGGGCGATTAGCTTTGGACCGTTGGATCTGCAGGAGGCGATCAATGATGGGGATTGTCGGGTGAACTCTGTGGAGGCTCCGATGAATGATAATAGATGGGAGATGCGATACAGTATGGATCGTAGATCTGGATCAACGGATGGCTGAGATTAAATGATGGAGGTTGCCGGAACAAAGGGGAGGAAGGTGGTTTAGAAGGTAAAACTGCTGGTGTAGCGCTAAAAAAGAATGGTTTTGAAAAATATCCGAAAAAACGCGATATGCATCACTGCATGACGCGTGGCAAAACAAAACTGCCTTCATCGCGTGATTTTGAAACGTTAAAGCCCGGACACGAGATTCACGTGATATGCTTTCTGACCGTTGGATGTGGAACGAAAAGATCGGACGGTGGAGGAGTGAGCGCGATATGGGAAAGTGAACTGGTAGTTAGGTAGTGGAAATTCAAAGGCAGGTTAAATCTCATCCGTCGGATCTAATGAATGGACGGTTAGGATTAAAGAGGGAGAGGGAAGGAAAAGGGTTAAATGAATGGGCGGGAGAAATCTGGACTATTGGATCTCAAGAGATCAACGGTTGTGATTGGATCGAGAATCGAAATCAGGGAAGACATAGGATGGCGCTATTAAGACCTTCCGATTAGCGATGAAGCGATTAGCGCTTGACCGTCGGATCATTTACGGATCAACGATGGAGATCACAATCGGAAGGGAATGGAGAAAGGAAGATGGGCGCGCTGCGGGATTAGCGCAGGCCGTTAGATCTGTATGGATCAACGGCTGAGAATGCAGCGCGGGTCTACAGACCAAAACTTCATCGCATCGAAGAATTTCGTGGTAACAAAGAAACACGCTTATATGAATGCTCCGATTGCAATAGGCACCCAGGGCGTTAGCACTTGGTTCCGACACCGGGTTACATGGTGGGGAAGTGGTTAGGGGCTAGCCGAAAGGGGCTTAAGCCAGATATATGGAAAAGTGGGTTTTTGGCTTAATTTTAGTGTATTTTAAGGCCAAAAGGAGGGATTTGGTAGAGGGAATAAGGGGTTTTAAAGCCAGACAAAGGATATTTGTAAGGTTTAAAGGGGTGTTAGGATCATTTAGAGGGTTAATGAGGGATTTTGGAAGAATTCTAAAAGGGGAAAAAGGTGATGAAAACAGAGGCTTAGTGAGGATGAAATAAGGGGAAATGGAGGTCTTCTGAGCATTTTCTTCCACAAACAGAGAGGATTTTTAACTGGAAACAATAGTGAGGATTATTCAAAGGAAACAAGACACAGGAGGCTTCAAGAATGATATGTTTTCAGAGGAAATGTATTTCTTGAAGGCTCAAAAACATTTTAGCCACCTGTTTTCTTGTCAAAGATTTCATAGGTGGCTAACACAAGGGAAGAACTAGTTGAGCTCCCCATAAAGGGGCATAAATGTGATCTTGTAAAATAACATCCATTTCCTTATGCCCATGGGAAAATTTGCCTCTACAGTGGACCTCATGAAGTCAGATATCGTGAATCTCCCATGTGAACACCAAGAACATGACATGGGTTGTTATCTCCCTCAACGGGACCTTTCTCCACATCATGAAAAAGAGGATTATTGTCTGCTCATTAAATTACATTGACAAGTCATCATGCACAAGATATCCTTCAAGAATGGTGTAAGGGAAACCATATTTAACTGTGACAGTGCCCTCTTTGTCATCATCATAGTAATTCCCATCCATGTCTAGCAAAATTTTAGCTTCAAGAAGGAATTTCCACAACCTAATAACTTTCCTAGATTGGAATTTCAATAGGCATTTGATACACGTTGGACTCAAGAACTTAACAACCAATATTTTTTATTTGAACAACCATTAAAATTCAGTTACACCCACCTTGAAATAAATATTATACTCCATCGACACCCAAATTCACAACCATTCCAAATATGGTACAGAATTCCCATCCCTTCTAGCCCATCAAGCTACAAGAAAGAGGAGACCTGGCAAGAAGTTACCTAGAGAACCTTGATGGAGTGAAGGATATTATGATAAAAATCTTAGTATATTTTCCCATAGTGGGTCTCTTATATAGGTTGCTCAATGAGTAGGGTGACATTGTAAGTGAGACAATTTGATTTGTTGAATTATACAATGTAGGATTTAACCCTACATAGATAATTATTGCAAACATACTCTCCATATAAAACAAAAAATATTCAATTGCACACACACATAATTTTCACAAATATTTTACGGCAGAAATCCAAAACCGAGAAAACCAGACATATTTTTATTTATCTCTCAATGATTACATAGTCACTATATAATTCCCTCTTAAAAGAGGGTTTCCTTCAAGGGAAAAAAAAAACCCCAACATAACCTATACCATTCAATTTGCGACCTAATGATGAATGACCTATATTGACTTCGAAATTACAATATTTTACGAAGAAAGTTTTCAAAAAAAAAAAATCACTTTGGTGGAGCTTCCCCTAAAATCCCCCACCATGGGGAGCTTCATAAAAGTGTCAACCCCCTCATGGATCCCTCACAATGACAATTATATGGGGGGGGGAGGGGGGGGTCCCCCCTATTAGGAACTAGAGTCCAAACATGGCTAATAATGCAAGAAATATAACACATACCCAAATTCTCCCACTTGTTGTTTTCTTTCCAGATAGGGGATTCATATGAGTACATGATCAACAATATAGGGTAGTAATGCCCATTGTTTCTCTACACCAAGAGAAATTATCACTACTCACAAACTTTGTCAATAAATCGGAAACCTTCTTAAATTTTTCTACCTTTACTAGTAGCACCTTCTTCTCTTCAACCATATCTCTCACAAAGTGATATTAAACATCAATATTATTTGTATTTGAATGATAACTAGGATTCTTTATTAAGAAAATTTCACTTTGACTGTCACAATATATCCTTATAAATTGTTGTACCAACCCAATACCTAAACACATGCTTTGTAACCAAATTGTTTCCTTACTTGCATGAGTAGTGTTGTAACATTTTCTTGTCCCAATAAATATTTCAAAAAAAAATTGCTAAATAGGAAAAAATATTTCATTTTATTTATGCACTTTCTAAATAAATGATGTGTGAATTTTATAATGTGACATATTCATTTTTTATATAGTTTTATATATTCAAATAAAACTATTTTGAATATATTTGTAATAAAGTGCCTTGATATATAGTGTACACATTTCTACAGTCAAGATCTTCCTCACATTGATTAATGGATCTTATTCATTTGCATGCCCCCCCTGCTTGCTCGACATTTAACGAGGCGGCACAAAAAGTGGTTTCTCAAAATTATCCTTTCAAATTTAGCAATCATTCATACATTGTGCACTCCCCTCGCCTTTCACTACTTACAACCTTAACCTCCCCCCTCCCCCCATCCTGCACAAAACCACTCCATTTTTCCACCAAACTTAACTATTCTGCTAAAGTTTTCTTCTTCCTGCCATTTTTGGTTCTAGCCAACTACATTATCACCAAATCTATCTCTCAAATCCATTTACCATTAACCATTAATACATTTTTCTCCTAATATTTCATATACACTTGCTCCTGCCGCGACTTAAACAGTATTTTTCACTTTCATTTATTTCCTCATTTTCCAGTTATAGAGAACCTGAGCATAGCATTACAGTCGATTGAAAGCTATTAGTTTCAGAAGTATCGGTGCCTTTATTCTACAATTAATTCAATTCCTTTTTCATCTTTCTACATTTTAAAATGATCTTAGTTAAAGGAAAGCAACCCCAAACTCAATTTTAAATTTTTCCCTCCTCTATGAAAATTAAACTTGATGAATTACCTTTAATTGATTGGGAAGAAAAGATAGTAGAAACTACATGTGAATTTGATATTGATGAGCTTCAGAATTGGGCCTTTTAGAGGTTTCAAGATAACAGTGATGAATTCACCTTGTGGGAATCATTTTTGCCCCAAATTAACTTCCCTTGTACCCATCACTTCCCATAATTTTTTTCATGGTGTGCTAACAGATATTTTCCCAGTGGAAAATCCATAATTTTCCAAAATAGTGAACCCTTGTTTTATATAAATTTTTAATCCATACTCAAAGATTTTCATATTATCATTCCTAGTTCACTGCACTCATTCTCCAATTAATTTATGGTGGAAATTTATCATAGATTTACCTTTGAAAAGAGAGCCTTCATTTTGAATTTTTTATGCCTGAAGGAACTGGTATTTGCACGCATAATTCACCTTATCCCTCATTGTCGTTCCCAAATATTTCTAGACATTATATATATATATATATATATATATATATATATATATATATATATATATATATATATATATATATATATATATATTGTGCTTCCTATTACAGTGATGAGGAAGTTGACAAGTCATTATAGGTTTTATGTCAACTTTCATCCCATAAAAGAAGCTAGAAATAGTGTTTAACTTTATCTAGTTTCTCTTTGAATCCATTCATGATCAATGTCTAAAATTTGGAGTCACAAAAAGAATTTAAATATCATTTTTTACTTTTTTTTAGTCAATAAGACAGGTTTCAAATACAATTACAGAAATGGGATTTACAAGGAAATCAGTGGTCGGTGGTGCATTGGACTTCACTGGTTAGAAGAAATACTGAGGATTTTTCTTTTGCTAATTTTGTACAAAAATTTCTTAATGCATGTTATAGTTTGCTAATTAATGATAGTCTCCCTATAATCTCACCTAAAATCAAGAAAATTATGCAACTAAGTGAGCAAACAAAGCTACGTGTCTGGTACTTGTACAAAGATTTTATTGAGATTGGATTATATGGATGTGAGCTCCCACACTATCATTTACTAGTCTTCCTTCTCATATATATTTTTTCTCTTGAAATTTATTAGACATAGTCTTAATGTAGATCAAGTGCATTTTTTACCAAGAAGGAAACAAACTGTGTTTAAACTAAAGGCACAAATAAGGCCTTTTGTGGTAAATTGCATATCAGTGGATAAAGAATTGGAGCTATTGTTAGCATAAATGAAATTCAGATTAGGAATCATTTGGCCATATAACCCAATAGGGATAATTTTAGCCATCGGGGTTCAGCAAAAATCTCCACCCTATTTCCATGTGTCTAAACGAGAAATAAATAAGCTTGCCAACAAGGAAACCTGGGAAGAAAATAAATTACAAGAGATGACATATGAGAGTGTAATCATAGAAATCAATGGATCCTAAGGTATTAACAACACCTCAGGTGAAGGAAAAGGATCTTAAGAGGATAGTTCAAAGTTTATCAAGATCAGATGGAAATTAGTTTAGAGTGTATAAAAGGCATAAAACAAGGAATGTGGAGGAAACAATGTCAAAAAATATATCTTCTAATATTTCCTCACCTACTATAGTGGTATTTTTAGGCGAGCCTATGTTCAAGTTGCAATAAATAGAGACAACAGCAGAGTAGTCATCCCCTTCTTCTTCTAACCAAATTATATTTTCTAAGTTTTTAGAGATGAAGATTCAAAAGAAACAGTCTTTGATATAAATATGTTATACTCACTTCTGGAAGCAGACTTCTTCCATAAAAAATAGGTTTTTTTCCACCTTTGATGTTGAAAAGGGCCAATTTAAATTAGCATTTCTTGAACCTAAGAAATCTAGAGCTAAAATTATTGAATACTACAAAATATTTGTGCTTTATTTTAATACTAAAAATATTCATCCTATATATCATATTGATTTGCACATACAAAGAGGGATATGACTTATTCCACTCTCACTAGTTTTGTTATCAGTGTATCTAAATTTATAAATATATATATTAAAAAAAAAAAAAAAAAAAAAAAAAAACCTCTTGCAGAGCTCAAAATGGAGAAGATATCCTCTCTAGAAAAGGACACTAATATTAAACCATTGGAGGATCTTGTGATTAAATAAGGTTTGAACCATCAAAATGTTGATGTAGCTCAGGAAATTATCAAAAAGAAGAATGATGACATCCAATCTCTCTGAAAAAAGTTGAATTTTCCCACAACATAGCATCCACAGACACGGGAGGTAGAAGAGATTGAAAAGGAGAAAGAGACTTTATTATCCATTATAATTCAAAAAAACTTGAAAATACAAAAAATGGAAGCATGGGTGGAAAATTTATTAAAGGAAAGGGAGCAAGTTGGCAGAACAGTGATTTCAGCATTGGAGACAGGTTCAGCAAGAGATGATGCCACAAACAGATTGACAGAAGCATTATCTTCTCTCACCATGAAGAATGAAGAGGTTGATAAATTAAATATATCAATGGAGAGTGCATAACAGAATAAGATCACTTCAGATAATGCATTAGTGGTCGAGATACATAAAATTTCGAAGTTGAAAAAACAACTTGAGTAGTTTTTAAGTGGATCTAACAGTGCTTAATGTTTGGCATGGGAAAAAGAAAATAATTGGATTAAAATCGCGTCATTTGTACTGATTTTTGGACTTTTATTGAAATATTTGTGGAATAGGAGAATTTGTTGGAAAGATCAAAGGAATTTATTGATAAAATGAAAATTGAATTGGGAAACAAACCTAGATTGGAAACTCAAATTATCAAATATTTGAATACAAAAACAAGGGAAGAACTGGAAGAGTTAGGTTTTGATGACAGAACTGACTCAGTTATTAAAACTAGCAAAGTTAAAATGAAGAAAATTCTTGTCCTGGAAATAAAAGATAAGTGTGAAAATTTGTGGGGACAGATTAAAAATTTTTATATAAAAATTTATATTCTACACCAGAAATGTATGCCCTCTTTCAATAATTCACAAGATCATTGAATAGAGTAGTGATGGAAAAGTCAAATTTTAGCTGATAATATTTTTATTTTCTATGATATCAAATATTTATTCATACTAAAACCATATTTTGGAAAATATATTGAAGCAAATGAAGTATACAGGCATATGATCGATATATATTATCCAATAGATGAAGAATGGGAACAACTAGTCAAACTAGTTGCATAAGTTCAATTTATTGTTGTAGTATATCAGCAAGAGATCAAAGCAGTTCATGATTTCAAGGAGAAAAAACAAAACAGATTCAGATGCATCGAACCCAAATTCAGATATCAAGGGAAATTGAAGACATTATAGGAGCATATTTCTATTTTTATCAAGTTGTTATTTATATTATCCAAAATATCTTGGATAATAGTTATTTTTAATTGTAAATCTGTAACATAGAGGATATTTTGTAAATTACTCTATATGTAATATTATTTTTTAATGGAAAATGGTTGATAAATGGACCGAACGTTGTAATATTCATTTTTCAGAAACATTGTCAAATGACAAGGCAAATATATTTCAGAGATAGACTACAGGGGAATTTATTGGATTTTTCTCCTTTGAACAAAGGATGATCTCCAGAGGCTACCTGGCCCACTAGCAGACTCTATCTATAGAGTGATTGTCAATGGAAAATATCCCCAATAGGGAAATACAACAAAATTGGGAAACTCCCAATATTGCAGCTACAGTAATAACAAATACACCAAATGGAAAATAGCAGTGATTCATTATACACATGAAATGCCAGAGAATATAATGGCCACCATATTATAACATAGAAACATAAAATATACATCTTCTTGAGGAAATGGTCACTCAAGAAAGCCACAACAAGCCTCAAGAAACCTATACATGAAAATGTGAAATACATAGCTACATAAATAAAGCCCTAGGCCATGACTGCGCAGTTATAGAGAGGAACTACTGCATAAATGATGAATATACAAAGATATGACAATATGAGCTCAAATAAGAAGGGGGAGCATGATCTCAACCCTTAAAAATACAATACATCAATCCTTTAAGAGGATTGGCTGAAATCTATACAAAAATGGCATTTTGCATAAATGTCGGAGTAGCTGGGTAGCAGCTACTCAAGAGCTGGAAATGGATGGAGAAGGCTGAAATATATGTTGTAGATAAAGATCCCTTCCCCAATGAAAATCTGAAGTGAAAGGTTGATCCTTTCACCCAAGACTTCCCCTCCAAAATCTGCTAATCCCTCACAACAATTATGCACCAAGAAAAACGTTGTCTAAGAGAGGGATTGCGCTGCCTCTGATGGAAAGTGGTTGGCCTAATGCCAAATATGGTGGGATATGCTCAAGAACCACCTTTTCTGATCTCCCAATGAATAGAACATCTCTCCACTGAAAAACAAGCTCTGGATGGTGTATGGAAACCTCCCTGGCAACACCCAGCAACACTGCACAATAACTGCTGCAGAAACTGCGTTGATGTAGATGGCTAAAGCTATGTCCTGAATGCCTGAATATGGGGAATTGAGTGCAATACTTCATGATCTACTCAAGAAGGAGAAGAATTCCTAAACAAGACTCCCTCGTGCCCGAAGGCACTGCAGCTCTGCTGAACAGCAAGAGGCAGCAACAAGTCTTCAAGACTCAAATGTAAAATGATCAAAGATGTCCACAATGGCTGCCTTGATCCTCTTTTAAACAAGTGAGGCTTCCCTCCATGGGCCCTACTTCAAATTAGGGTTTCCTCCATCTAGAATCTTCCCTCCTACGTTGTCCCACATAGTGCTTTCCAACCCATGCCAATGCAGTTTGACTTGGTCAACCTTGGCCAAGCATGTATGCAAAAACCTCCTTTCACACATGGAGGTGTGAAATCCAACTCCAATATGATCCCCTTTCATATTTAGAGGATTTTTATTCTCTAATCATGCAAATAATGGGTCCCTTACCCATTTTATTCATCTCCTATCAAAAATTAATGTTCCATAAAAATTTGGAACATTACAGTCCTCCCCTCTCAAAATATTGCTTGCCCTCAAGCAATTGCAAGGATGAACTGAGTTTCTTTTTTCCCTTCCTCCTGTAGCATCCTTATGTGATGATCTCTTCAAGGAAAAAAGATGCCATATCAGCAATCAAATCTCCAAATTGTCCCTCCAACAAATGAAATCTAGCCTTGGGGTGAACATTCCCAAATAGCTATCATTTAGAAACAAATATCCATGAAGGAACTAAGAGCTATCCAAGGGCCTCCTTGAGGCATGAGGTCAGATATATAATAGGAGTTATCATCCCCATATGAATCTCCCATCCTCAAGCCACCAATCATGAAAAATAAGCTGCCTCCCAATAAGGCAACTCATGGAAAATCACCCTCCACCTTGAGCTCCAAAAATGAAGGTGGGCTGAAATCTGATCATGGAAAACACTATAACTTGCCCCATGCTGTCCTCTTCTCCACTTATGACAATTTTGGAGTGCGTTGTAGACAATTATGTCTCCCTAGAGACGCCTCTGTAGTTTCATAGACCAGCTTCTTAGGGACATCTTATCATAGCAAGGAGCCTATAATATAGCTTGGGTTGTCTGTCTCCCAGCTCTCCTCGCTATCTCTCAGAAACAAGGAAATTAATTGAAATAATGTACTTCTCTAAGTCGATACAAAGATAAGAATAATGTAGTGAACAAGATGCAAAAACTTCATAATACAACAACATCGTACATTTAAGAGACAGCCTACTGCAAAGAGGGCCAATTCAAATAATATGCCATGTAATCAACATCGTAGTGAATGTGCAACAAAAACATGAAGGAGTTACTAGTTAGCATGAAGTCGACACCCATATACACAACAACCACATATGGGCTTATTAATCTAAGAATCCATACATGATAATGGCGTTTTAAAAGCACCTCTTTCAAGTAACTAGTATAGCAGAAAATATGGATGAAAAGAACATGGAACAGTATATCATGCCTGGGCCTATTTAAAGTGCTTGACTAATCCAAGCAAGGGCATCAACTAGGATGAATCCTTACTTGAAATTAGTGAGCCACTCGCATTCCAGAATAATGATACAAGAAGATAAATGTAATGGAATGAGATTTTATATTAACACATAAGAGAAAAATACATACTGTGGGATACCAAAGACCAGAATCCTCATCACAGATATAACTCCTCCTCACTGAGACCCTACGGGCTCTGAGCCTTCATACAGAAGTCTTACAAGATGTATACAAGAACTTCTCACTGCACAGTTTGCTGATAGAAATCTGGAACCCTTACAATGTCTTTCTTCTTAGTATTTATAGAGGAAATAGAAAATTGTAGAAGAAGAGGTAGGTGATGCACATTTAATGATTTGATTTGAACAAAATGGCGGAAAAACCCTCGCGCCCATACTGTGAATGACTGAGTATAATTATTTGTACTTTGTAATCTACCTCTAGAAATAAATAAACTGGAAGAAAATTTCTTCAGGAACAGGGTATGAGGATAATTCTTCGTGAACATTCTGTACGTCCCTGAAGGGAACTTGAATGAAATATCGCCTTGAGAATATTGCTTTCTGAGCACTGTACCTTCCAGCATTTGAATTTAAATCCAAAACCTTCAATGCAGGGCGCTGTATTTCTCAGCTTTTCACTGATATTTTATGCTGCGAAATTAATGTCTTCAGCTACCAGAACCTACCTTTTGTATTTCTCTGAGGGATTCGATGGATTTTCTTTCTGTTCCCATTAATGAGTTCATATCATAACAACCACATTCAGCTCCCATCTTAAATTTCTCCCTCATAGATTGTCGATCTAGGCGCTCTTGGTCTCTGTAAGGAAAGTAGTGCATCATGGCAATTTTCCATTGCGGCAAACCTGCAAAACCACAAAACTTTTAGGGAAAACCAGACGGGGATGGTGAATCGTGGAGGGGTTGACGGAAATGGAGGCGAAGGCATGACCAAGCGGGAGGAATGTGCAGGGTGGCGGAGAAAACATAACGGAATAGCGAAGAATGAACTGGCGGAGATTTATTAATGTAAGAACGTCAAGATATAACGAATGAATCGGGTTTAGACAAGTGGATGTACAACAGGTTGCATGGAGGATATGACGTGGAGATATGGGTTGACGGCGTGGCGAGGAGGTGGACCTAGTCAACGACTAGTCGCGCGGATGATCCTAACCATTCATTCCTTGAGAGAGATCAACGACTGGAACAGCATTTGGGATGACAGGTAGCGGGCCCGGAGTACGATCTCCCTTTATTATCGTTTGTGCAGATCCAGAGGACGATCGTCGTTAGATGGAGGCTAGCAAATCTGACGGCAATGATTTATTCCTCTGCGCATCCATTGGCCGAACAATAACAAGCGAAATAGCAGCGGTTTTGGAACGTACAAGGGGACACTTGTCATACGATCAATGGAATCGCTGGCTCCGAAGGAAATACCACTCACCCGGCAATGGTGGTGCGGAATAAACAACCGGTTTTTGGGCACGTGGGCCGCCATGGATAATTTGATTGTGGGCCGTTGATTTGATTGAGATCGGACGGCTACAGTTTGGCTCGAAAACATAAATCGATTAGCCCCGTTCAATTAGGCACACGGTTTTGCGCCCGGGTCACATGGGAATTAGAACGGAGGAGGCTGAGACCTCAAGGGCTGGGCCCGATACAAATTTTAATGGAATTTTTAAGCTTTGAATGATGTATTTTTTGTGCGCAGGAAGGATAACGGTAGATAGAACGTGAGTGTTTTTAGCCGCGATAGCTGATTTGAAGGGTTTATGAGGAGCATTAGGCCAAATATTTAAATGAGGGAGAGACATGGATAACATCGGCTCCAGCTAGGGACGGCACGTTCCTCCATGGACGTGGTGAGAACCTGCAGACCACTGATCACTTCTGCGCATACCTTAACCTTCTGCTCCTTTAGCATTTTTCTTCATAATTTATCAGTGCACTCATAAAACCAAAACTAAAGCAAAACATATATACAGTATGGTACATTAGGCCTGCTCTGCCTGAATCATAATTGAAAGTAGGGCTTGAGAAATTGGCCATTTACAGGGGCGTCCAACAGATCACCCTGTAGGTTTTCCAACATGAAAGTGTTATTTCCTCCCTGATTTACAATTTTGAATGGGCCAAACCACAGTGGATCAAATTTACCATGCTTTCCCTTTTCGGCTCTTCGGACATCCCATCTGAGAACTAAGTCGCCAATCTGCAATTTCCGATATTTTGCATGCCGGTCAAAAATACCTTTCATTTTTTTCCTGATATTCAGCTAATCTCTGATTCACCTGGTCTCGTGTTTCCTCTAATTCTACCAATTGATTTATCCTTCTGACCATATCATCTGGCTCTTCCTGATTTTCCTGCATGAAACGTGCCACCGGCAAAGCCAACTGTACGGGAAACACTGCTGCTCGTCCATATACTAACTCATAAGGAGATTTCCCTGTTGTTGTCTTGCTGGTTATCCTATTCGCCCATAGAGAAAACTTTAATTGGGAATCCCAATTCTTCTGATTCTCATTTATAGTTTTATTCAAAGCCCTCACCAGGGTTTTATTAGAGGATTCTGCCAAGCCATTCCCCTGTGGATAGTAAGATGTGGAGTGATTCAATATGATGTTATACTGCCGGCAGAAATTTACGAATCTTGCAGACTTGAAAGCCTGTGCATTATCAGTTACAATTCTAGCAGGACAACCAAACCTGGATATGATATTTTCTTCCACAAATTTGATTATCACAGCATCTATAGCATTTCTTGCGGGTATGGCTTCCACCCATTTTGTAAAATAATCTGTGGCTGTTAGTATCCATGTATGTTGGCCACTTGATGGGGGATGTATTTCCCCTATAAAATCTAATCCCCATTTCTGAAATGGTTCATTTACATGAACATGAATCAAGGGCAGAGCTGCTAATTTATGTCTTTCTGCAAATCTTCGGCACTTATCACATGCTCTGACCCAAACAAAAACATCTGTAAATAATTTAGGCCAATAAAAACCAGCTCTCAGTATTTTATGTGTTGTGGCCTTCCAACTGTAATGACCTCCACAAATTCCCTCATGAAACTCCACCATTATATTTTCTACTTCATCCTCTGTGAGGCACAATAATAGTATGCCTGAAGGATCTCTCCAATATAACTGACCATTGGAAACTATATAATTTTGTGATTTCAGCCTCAAATCCCTGTATTTTGATTTATCACAGCTGGGTGGACAACTGAGTGTTAAAAGATATTCAACTATTTCTTTGTACCAAGGACTGGTGAGATATTTTATGTGTATCTTTTGAGTGGCCATCTCTAGTCCATGCTGCTCTTCTCCTTTCTCAGACTCTTCATTCGCTATCATGGACAAATTTATACCTAGAGCCTAATGATTTGATTCAGACAAAATTTTGGCTAACCCTTGTCCTTTAACCAGCTTAGTGGGTCTTATGTCCAAATCATACTCCTGTATTTTTGCAATCCATCTTCCTCTTTTGCCTTCACTATCTCCTTGAACGAGAATATCTTTGACAGCTGTTGTAGGAACATATGCAGTAATGTGGGACTGCAAAACATATGTTCTAAAGGCTTTGAGGGACTTCACCAGGGCATATGCCTGCTTCTCTAGTATATTATAATTCAATTCTGCATCATGTAATACCTGACTGAAAAAGGCTATTGGCTGCTCATATCCTTCTTTATTTTTCTGCAACAATACTCCAGCTACAGTATGAGGTGAAGCAAACGAAAAGATCATAAATGGCTTTGTATAATCAGGCCCGGCTAGCACAGGAGCTTCAGCAAATGCATGTTTTATCCTTGTGAATGCATCTCTAGATTTTTGGGACCATTTCACCTCATTGTTCTTCTTGAGCATATCAGTTATATGCCTGACTATCTCGGCATAATTAGGAATAAATCTTCTCAAAAAATTGATTCGGCCCAAAAATATTTGTACTTCTTTCTTATTTCTTGTTAGAGAAATACTATTTATCACCTCAACTCTTTTAGGGTCTATTTGTACACCATCTCTAGTCACAATGTGCCCTAAAAGTTTGCCTTCTTCTAATGCAAATAAAGATTTTTGTGGATTAAGAGAAAGGCCATACCTTCTGCATTTTTCAAAAGTTCTCCGTAAATGCTCAATATGCTCATCATCATTTTTGGAAAATATTGTAATATCATCAAGGTATACCACCAAGAATTTATCATGTTCACCAACAAAAGCAATATCCATAGCCCTCTGAAAGGTGGCTCCTGCGTTGATTAATCCAAAAGGCATTCTGGCATACATGAATGTTCCCCATGGTGTGGTGAAAGCGGTCTTCTTTTGATCTTCTAGGAACACAGCCACCTGATTATAACCAGAAAAACCATCCATCATTGACATTCTAGATGCTCCCACCACTTTCTGCAGGATATGGTCCATCTTAGGCAGTGGATAATTATCCTTTAAAGATGCTCTATTTAAATTCCTGAAATCCACACATAATCTTATTTCTCCATTCTTTTTTCGAACAGGGACCAGGTTAGCGACCCATTCAGAGTATCTTAGTGGCACAATTATTTTGGCCTTTAGCAGCTTCTTGATTTCTTTTTCAATTGAAGGGAGCAGCAGAGGATTTATCTGTCTGAGCTTCTGCTTATATGGTTTTGCATCTTCCCTCAGAGGAATTCTATGTTGCATTATATTAATATCAAAAGTTTTTAGGTCCTGATAGGACCATGCAAATACATCCTTGTATGACTGAAATAGTTCCAAATATTTTCTTTTATATTCCTCTGAAACCTTTTTGGATAATTTTACGATTTTGGGCTTAGCATCAGTGCCCAAATTCAAGTCTTCTACTTGATTCTCTTCTATTACTTTACTGTGCTGCAATGGAACATCATTTTTATCAAATAATCTTTCTAGGGGCACTAGCCCTCTAGGGATAACATTTCCTTTCAACTGCAGCACTTTATTACCTGCTATTTTTTCTTCCCATCTGTTTTCTGCAATATTTTCAGCTTCCTCTTCTTCATTATCATCAATCTCCATATTAGAGAATTCTCCCACTGTTTCCAGGAATCTCTTCATTTGTTCTTCATCTTCGAATACCTGCCAGTGCTTAATATTATTTGGGATGGATGGTCTATATCGTACCTCAACTTCATACCTCAAAAGTGGGTTCTGAGGAGGATGTAATGTGCTGGCAGCTATAGCAAGAGAATCTGCTATTCTGTTCTGTTCCCGAGGCATGAACTGTATGTTAAATGCCAAGAAAAAATTCTCCACCATGTCCCATACTTCATTCCTGTAGGCTCTCAGCCGAGGATGTCTGGTTTGGCATTGATTTCTAACCTGTCTAACAACATATTCAGAATCTCCCAGAACTTTCAGATTCTTTATATTCATATTCCTGGCTGTTTGCAGTCCCAATAACAGTGCTTCATATTCAGCCACATTATTAGTAGCCTCATATTCCAATTTAAAGGACAGTGGCACCCATTTTCCTGTAGGAGAGATTAATAACACTCCAGCTCCATTACCTTCCTTTGAATTTGCTCCATCAAAATGTAATGTCCAAATTTCTGATTCCTGGTCTTCTGAAGGCTGCTCAGCTTGGGTTTGACCAAAGGGGGGCTCATGGGCATAATTTTGATTTTCTTCTAACATCAAACACGAGAAATCTCCCTCTTTGTTATAAACTGGGGAATTCTCTGAGCAGTCAGCCTTAGTTACCATTTTAACAAATCTAGTCTCCCTGTATAACCTCCTCTCTTGGCCTCCAAAGACTGGGACAGTAGCATATGTTAAGTCCATTTTGAGTGACCCACCAATTTTTGTACCCCAGGACCTTGACAGCAACATGCCAAAGCGGGCTGGGATATCAGCCACCACAATGTCCATGACCACACTTTTTGCTGGAATTTGGGCCAGATTGACCACTAAATCTTTAATCATCCCCAAGCATTTAACTCTCTTGGAATCAAATGAATATAGGTCTTTATATGGACGTGTGATTTTCAGTCCTATTTTTTCCATGACAGATAGAGGCATAAGATTATGGGAAGCCCCAGAATCTAGCATGAAGTTGTGTAACAGCAGGTCATGAATAACTAAAGACACATAAAAAGGAGGAGTAGAAGGGTCTATTTCCTCTACATGTGGGCCAAAGACTACCATGGGTCTTTCTTCTTGGAGGTTAAGACTATCTGGAGTTATTGGAGCTTCAGGAGGGAGTATGAAGGAAGTAACTTGAGATTGATATGCAGGTTGTTTTAACAGCTCAGTCAGGGGGACTGGAATCTTAATTTTCTCAAGCTCTTTTTGTAAACTAAAATCAAAGGAAGGCTTTTCTATTACAACTTCTTTAAATTCTATATTTTCAGCTGAGGATTTAACTTCTTTGGATACAGACTCAACATTAGGAGGACTAACTGTACAGGAAGAAGAAGGACCTTGATTATTAGACTGCAGAGGAGTATTTAGACGACTCTTACCTTTTTCTGCAGCTTTTTGTACTGATGGTTCTCTCTGAGCAGGTTCCCCCTTTTGAAGTGGCTCCTGTTCTTCATCTTGAGTCCGGGTCCTCTTCCTTGAGGATCTGAGATCATATTTTACATTGAATTGTGCTTGCATGAAATCAGCAAATTGTTTACAATAATGATCAATCTCTGCTTCTTCTTCTTCTTGCAATGGGAATTCTATATCATCATTGTTTGAAAAAGCAAGATTTGAATCTTCTAATTGATAAGCAGCATCTTCAGTGGAGTCATCTACTGGACCTTCCAGGTACAATGGGTGTGGTACCTGATATGGTTTCTCTTTTGCTTCTCTTGGCAATATCTGCAGTGGTGGTCTTTTATACTGAGGATTGTATCCTCTGTTTGGAGCATTATAAAAATTCTTAGGGGCTAAATTCTTAGCCTCCAATTCAAGTTTAACCATCTTCTTAATCATCTTGCTTATTTCATCCATCTTATCTGAATCCTTCTCCTGGTTAGAGGAGGAAACCTCTTCTTTTCCTCTCCTCCTAGTATCCTATTCAACTTTTCCTTTTGATCTCCCAGTGGAGGAAAAGTTTGCTTCCAACTCCAGAGCATCTGACTGAGCATCATCTAAAGTGGCAAGCTTTCTTTCCCTCAAGGAGAAGCCAAAATCAAAGTCAAAGGATGCTATGAAAACCACTTTAGCAGCAGTCTGGTGGGGCTTCATTTCAGGAGGCAGGCTCAAATATAACTTGTTAAACCTTTTAATAAACTCTGACACTCCTTCATTATGTTTCTTCTTAAGAGTATTGAATTCAGTAAGACATTGTCCATGATCTTTCTTTTCTCCCCATTTCCTGAGAAAAGTATTCTCCATGTCATCCCAGGTGGTCACTGAATGGTTTCCCAAGGTCTTGAACGATTTTCTGGCTTCACCATCCAAAGATTGCACAAATAATCTTAAGACCACATCTAAATGCTCTACATTTAAGTTTTCTGCAAAGGAGCAGAAAGTCTCAAGATGTTTCTGAGCATCAATTTCATTTTCTCCATTAAATCTAGGCAGGATCTTCAAATAATCCTGTGGCATATCATTTAGCACTTGGGGTAAGGCCAGTGGAGCATATTTGTTCAATAGAAAAGCTGGTACATTAGCCATTGGAGGAGGTGGGGGCTGTGCAACAATCTGAGGTACAAATGGAGGAAGGGGAGGCAGAGGGAGTGCAGTACGTGCAACAATCGGAATGTGCTGTACAGAGGTCTGAGGTGTGGATGGAAACAATTCACGATTAACAAAGGCTACCTCTGTAACTTCTTTAATTTCCTCAGCCTCAGGCGTAGGATGAAAATCCTCTTCAATCTTGGCGCTTCCCCTAGGTGGACTTTCTAAGTAATATTCGGGATTTTCCTCGGTGGAATCGGGATGTTTGGTTCTGATTTCTTGAGAAGAAGAGGGCGGATAATCTTCTACATAATATTCAGGGATTTCAGCACGAACTGATTTACTCTCTTTCCAAACTCTTTTATGAATGATCTTCTCTATGTCAGGCACGTAGGGCATATTTGACTGAGATGAATCTGATCTCAAATGTGGCTTGCGAGGAGCCAGCACTACCAATAGATTTATCAAATAAATAACAGTGGAGTCGCCAAGGTGAGAGATATGCAACTCTTCAACTCTCTGTGCTCACCTGATTAGAGAGTGAATATGATTTGTCGAGGCCCAGGGAAATTGATATTCTTAAATTCGTCCCCGGCAACGATGCTAGAAAGATGTTGTAGACAATTCTGTCCCCCTAGAGACAGCCTAGAGTTGCCATAGACCAGTGCCTAGGACATCTTATCATAGCAAGGAGCTCATAATATAGCTTGGGTTTTCAATCCAAAAGCTCTCCTGCTATCTCTTGTAAAATAAGGAAATTAATTGAAATGGGACCAGACTCTCTCAAAAGCTGATACAAAGATAAGAATAATGTAGGAACAGCATGCAGAACTTCAATACAAAAGCATCAGATAGTTAAGAGACAGCTTACTGCAAAGAGGGCCAATTCAAATAATATGCCACAGAAATCAAATATCAGGAGGTGAATGCAGTGCAGAAAACATGAAGGAGATACTAGTTAGCATGAAGTTGATACCCAGATACACAACAGAACCACATATGGGCTTATCCAACTAAGAATCCATACATGACAATGGCGTTTTAAAAGCACCCTCCTCAAGTAACTAATATAGCAGAAAATATGGATGAAATGAACATGGAACAGTATATCATGACTAGGCCTATTTAAAGCGCTTGACTAATCCAAGTATGGGCACAAACTAGGGTGAATCCTTACGTAAGACTAGTGAGCCACACGCATTCTAGAACATGATACAAGAAGATAAATAGCATGGAATGAGATTTTATATTAACACATAAGAGAAAATTACATACTGTGAGATACCAAAGACCAAAATCCTCATTACAGTTATAACTCCTCCTCACTGAGACCCTACGGGCTCTGAGCCTTCATACAGAAACTTTACAAGATGTATACAAAGCCTTTCACTGCACAGTTTGCTGATAGAAATCTGGAACCCTTACAATGTCTTTTTTCCTAGTATTTATAGAGGAAATAGAAAATTGTAGAAGAAGAGGTAGGTGATGCACATTTAATGATTTGATTTGAACAAAATGGCGGAAAAACCCTCGCGCCCATACTGTGAATGACTGAGTATAATTATTTGTACTTTGTAATCTACCTCTAGAAATAAATGAACTGGAAGAAAATCTCTTCAGGAACAGGGTATGAGGATAATTATTCGTGAACATTCTGTACGTCCCTGAAGGGAACTCGACTGAAATATCGCCTTGAGAATATTGCTTTCTGAGTACTGTACCTTCCAGCATTTGAATTTAAATCCAAAACCTTCAATGCAGGGCGCTGTATTTCTCGGCTTTTCACTGATATTTTATGCTGCGAAATTAATGTCTTCATCTACCAGAACCTACCTTTTGTATTGCTCTGAGGGATTCGATGGATTTTATTTTTGTTCCCATTAATGAGGTCATATCATAACAACTACCCTGAGCTTTTGGTCATAAAATATTCCTTTGCAGGCAGACTTCTGGATGCGTCCTCGACCTCTGTGGTGAAGGCGGAGATTAATGGAGGGTTCCTGTCACTGCAACCTGCAAAAACACACAAACATATTACAAGACTGGACATAGGGGTGGTGAATGTGGTGGCAGCCATGGCAACGGTGACACAGACTGAACAAAATGGTGAGATGATGCAGGGTGGCGAAGGAGGATGCAGGGGAACACGATGAATGAACGTGGAGAAAACCAGTAACTTAAACACTGAAATATGACTCCTAAATGGAGAACATGAATGGTGGAGGGTAATGACAGTGCCACGTGGGCGTACGAAAGGTCAAGTGGAAGGGGTGACGTGGAAACAGACTTGGTTGGTCGGAGGGGTGTGACAGTAGTTCCGTGCCATGCGATTGAAAATGAAATCTACGGTTGAGAATGCATTGTGCAGCGGCGGAATGGTGGACCTGAGCATTATGTGCTTGTGTTAAATCTCATGCGACTTTGGAGGACGAACACCGTTAGATGAAGGCTGACAAATCCAACGGCGCTGATGAATTCCGCTACCCATCTTTGATCTGATCTTTAACACTCGAAATGGACGGTTTCAATCATCGTACACTTGGACACTTGTCATGCGATCTATGGAATCGATGGCTCCATGGGAAATACCGCTCGCCCAGCAATGGCGGTGTGGAATTAACCGTGATTTTGGGCACGGGGGCCACATATGATTTGATTGCGGGCGTTGATTTTTATTGGATGGGACGGCTATGGCTTTACGAAAAACATAAGGCGATAAGCTCATGCCTGTCCGGCACACGGTTTTGTGCCTGAGTCTCATGGGAATCAAAACAGAGGGGGGCTGAGATTTCGGGGGCCAGGCCTGATATAATTTAAATTGCGAATTTTAAACCTTTGTCTAATGTGCTTTTTTAGGCTAAAAAGGTAACGATAGGCAGGGTATGGAGGTTTTTGGCCACGAGAGGGGGTTTTAAACGAATTTAGGATGGAGTCAATGGCCAAATATTTTTAATGGGGCGTATGAAAAACGAGTGCATGCGATCCTGAAACACAAATATATTGCCCTCAAATGGAAAAATTAAGAGTAATTCCCCAAGAATCTCCCCTCCATCAATGATAATCCAGCTAGCCCAAGACATGTCATCTATGATGAATAGGACAAAATCACCATATAATTCCCCCATGACATGTTTTTTGTAGGTTATACAATGTGAAGCAAGGTACAAACAATGTCTCATAGTGTTACAACGTAATCTCACCCATTGTAGCTGCAGAAAATAGCATGGCAAGTATTGTACAAAAATATCACCTCTACTACTGAACTGTAAATAGATGAGTGAACCAGAAATAAAAAAATAAAATACATGCCCAAATATAAGAAATGGATGGATTTCATCATCATACTCATGGCCCTCCTCAAGAGAAAGCAAATAGATGGCTATGGTGGCCATGTCTCCTCTCATGTTCCCATTAGAACATGCAATGCAGAAAATATGGGAGTCTTTCCTCATCAAGGACACATTCATCCCATGTGTCTCTCCTCTGATCATGTCCTCCCTTTAGATAACAGAAATATCATCCAAGGAGACCATACTCAGCAATAAAATGAGGCAATTACTAAAGGTTTCATGGTGTGCAAAGTTGTACCAACAGTCTCCCAAGTATTCACAGCGCAGTTTCGCAAACTGCTACTTTAAGAAATGATATGGCAAGTTGTTTTCAGCTCATGAATAATAATGTATGTTCTTACATCTGATAATGCATGGTGAGTGGCTGAATATGAATTCTGAACATACATTGAAGGTAAAAATTTCCCAAGGCCATATAAAATATGGTTGTTTCCATCACATAGTTTGGCCCAATCTTGCTCATGGAGCAACAAGAAAAATATGCCCCTTTGAAAAACTTTGCACTGCATCATAATGATAAGAGTATGTAAATCAGAAAAGGTACACACAATAATATTACCATAGGCTGGAAGTGAGATGATATATGGATCTATGCATGTGATCCTCCTCCCAAATGACAGCGTTGTGAGCTCATGCAAAAAGGCTCTTGTCCATGCCAATATTTGTTCCTTGACATGCTCCTTGTCAAGAACACTTCTGGTGATGCTGCTGCAAATATGAAGCTTCTCCCAAGAGGGAAATGCATCCCAATCAATACCAGCTAAGGAGTGATCCCTTTTCACTATGAGAGTGCCATCCTCGACTCCTGCAACACCATCAATCATATATATATATATCCCAAGCAACTCAGAAGTGCTTGATGCCTCCTCATGCTCATCATATGACTCATGTGATGAAGGTGTTATCCTCCCAGGTTTTTTCCTTGAAGTTGTGGAAAAGGAAAGTATACCCGAGGTAACCACAAACCAACCTTCGGAGTCTAATGATGAAGGTATAATGACTTATATATGTGTCATATCAGCAATATGTATCCCTTCTCCTTGCTGCCCAATGATGTAAACACCCTGCCACTTCTCCTCTTCTTTGGTACTCCTCCCATGAGGGCTACCATTCTCCCAAACCAATTCCTGCTTTTTGCATTTCATGAGAGTTTGAAATGCAGCTCCTTGGAGACCCCCTTAAGAAGGCATCTCTCCCATGACTATGTTGGACCTATAAACATCCAAATGTGATGGAGGTGATGTCTCCTCTCCACCCATGTTCAACAGCGTTGTTCATTCCTCCAATGATGTAGTAGTTGTCTCTTCCTCCGGTTCACAATTTCCTTCATGATTCTCCATGGAGGTGTCATGGTTTACTTCATCCTCCAAAAGTTCACACTCCCACCTTGAAGGTTGAATGAAAATCATCAAATATGAGGATGAGGGTTCTTCTCCTCCTTTAACCCTTTGCACAGCGCAGTGCAAACATGAGGCCCTAAAGTGGCCATGTGATTTGATCCTGGGACCTCCTCATATGAAATTCCACCATCCTTAAGATTATTTGCTGAAATAGAAAGTTAAAATTTACTCATACCTTGGTGGAACTTGGGACCTTATTGTGTGGTTGCAATGGCTTTTCCTCCAATTTCTTCCTCATCCATAGATGTAGAAGGTTGCTCCTCCAAATTTGTAGCAGCGTTGATGCAATTCTCCTCCCATGGTGGAATGGCTTTCTCTTCCTTTGTCCTCCCTCCATCAAAGGTTTGCATCAACCCTTGAGCAAGGTCTCCAAAAGAAATCACCCTTGAATGGAACAAGGGTTTGAACCACCAAAAAAAGGTTTTATCCTCCATGTGCAGCACTTCCATCTCCACTGCTTCTTTCTCTACCACTGGATGCAACAATAAAATTGCCTCCATCTTCTTCTCCCAAGTTCTAGCTGAAGTAACCCCATTAAATGTAGACAATAGAAGCCTATTGTCTCTGATTTCTCCTTTTCCATATGTCCTTTTCTCCTCCATCTGTTGAATAGACTGTGAGAACACTGTAGCCCTCCTGAATGCTGCAGAATGGGGTTTATAATCACCCAGGTACTTGCTTAAGAATTGGAAATCCAAGCATATGTCATGCTAGTCTTCAATAGAATAGGAAATGCATGGACCTTCCTCTTCTCCCATTTTCTTCTCCTCCTCCTCAGGGAGGCTCTTCTTCAATCAAAAATTAGATTAGATCAGTCTCATCTTCTTCATCATTCTCCTCTGAAATCGAACTCACAGGTTGTGCTAGTTCGATGCTCTAATACCACTGTAATGTTCCTTTTTTAGAAACATTGTCAAATGACAAGGAAAATCTATTCCAGAGATAGACTGCAGGGGAATTTACTGGATTTGTCACCTTTGAACAAAGGATGATCTCTAGAGGCTACCTGGCCCACTAGCAGACTCTATCTATAGAGTGATTGTCAATGGACAATATCCCCAATAGGGAAATACAACAATATTGGGAAACTCCCAATATTGCAGCGACAGTAATAACAAATACACCAAATTGAAAATAGCAGTGATTCATTATACACATGAAATGCCAGAGAATATAATGGCCATCATATTAGAACATAGCAGCATTAAATATACATCTTCTTGACGAAATGGTCACTCAAGAAAGGCACAACAAGACTCAAGAAACCTGCACATGAAAATGTGAAATACATAGCTGCATAAATAAATCCCTAGGCCATGAATGTGCAGTTATAGAGAGGAACTGCTGCATAAATGATGAATATACAAAGATATGACAATATGAGCTCAAATAAGAAGGGGGAGTATGATCTCAACCCCTAAAAATACAATACATCAATCCTTTAAGAGGATTGGCTTAAATCTATACAAAAATGGCATTTTGCAGAAATGTCGGAGTAGATGGGTAGCAGCTACTCAAGAGCTGGAAATGGATGGAGAAGGCTGAAATATTTGTTGTAGATAAAGAGCCCTTCTCCAATGAAAAACTGAAGTGAAAGTCTGATCCTTTCACCCAAGACTTCCCCTCCAAAATCTGCTAATCCCTCACAGCAATTATGCACCAAGAAAAATGCTATCTAAGAGAGGGACTTTGCTGCCTCTGATGGAAAGTGGTTGGCCTAATTCCAAATATGGTGGGATATGCTCAAAAACCACCTTTTTTGATCTCCCAATGAGTAGAACATCTCTCCACTGAAAAACAAGCTCCGGATAGTGTATGGAAATCTCCCCGGCAACACCCAGCAACACTGCACAATAATTGCTGCAGAAACTGCGCTGATGTAGATGGCTGAAGCTATGGCCTGAATGCTTAAATATGGGGAATGGAGTGAAATCCTTCATGAGCTACTCAATAAGGCGAGGAATTCCCAAATAGGACTCCCTCATGCCCAAAGGCACTACAGCTCTGCTGAACAGCAAGAGGCAGCAACAAGTATTCAAGACTCAAATGTAAAATGATCAAAGATGTCCACAATGGCTTCCTTGATCCTCTTTTAAACAAGTGAGCCTTCCCTCCATGGGCCCTACTTCGAATTAGGGTTTCCTCCATCTAGAATCTTCCCTCCTACGTTGTCCCACATAGTGCTTTCCAACTCATGCCAACGCAATTTGACTTGGTCAACCTTGGCCAAGCATGTATGCAAAAACCTCCTTTCACACATGGAGGTGTGAAATCCAGCTCCAATATGATCCCCTTTCATATTTAGAGGATTTTTATTCTCTAATCATGCAAATAATGGGTCCCCTACCCATTTTATTCATCTCCTATCAAAAATTAATGTTCCATAAAAATTTGGAACATTACAAACGTTTAAAGAGAATTTTATTTTTTGAAGCTTTGGATATAATCAAAGGGTCCTGATTTTGATATTTAGCAACATTTATTTACTTTGTGAGTACTTTCTTATAATTACATATCATTTTTCTGCATATATTTGAGGTTGTATAGAACATTGGGCAAGGCTAGGTTGAGTGTCAACCTCCCTGGAATACCACTGCAAAGTTATGTTCATTATTGAGTATATCAAGGTGACATTATGTCATGCTAATTCCTCGACATCATAGATTGTTTCTTCTATATCAATTCTTATATGTATTGTTGTTAGCTACAGAGATTATTCTATATGATTATGCCCTTGTTACATGATTAGATATTCAGGGAGGATATTTAATTTTCTAATTTCTTCTCCAGACTTCTACAAAAAGTATACAAATATTTTTATATTGTTAAGGTTGGAATCAGCACTTTTTATAATTTTAAATATTTTGAGTATTATTAACATATAAGAAAATTTTGTATCCTTGAATCATCCATTTTCAAGCACACACTTACATTGATGCTTTGGCACAGTTCTTTAGCAGGGAATTATCTACAAAGATATAAAAAGTAGCTTCCAGGTATTCAACGTTTGTAGTTGACAATGCCACTTCAAACTGCCTCTTTCTTATCAAACATATTTCTCCTCCAAATAGGTAAATTTACATACTCACTTGTAGATCGAATATGGTTCAAATATCCAACATAGTCTACATCAAAAAATTCATGTATGTCCAACACTATATCCAATCTCCTTATTCCTTTTTAGAACAATCCATAATTAGTAATTCCATGCAAATACCTTAAAACCATCTTTAATAGTGTCCAATCTTCCTTCCTTGTTTTTGATATGTACTTGCTCAACACTCCCACTAAATGTGCAATGTTTGGTATAGTAAAAACCATTACATACATAAATTTTCCAATTGTACTGTCATATGTAACATGGGACATGTCCTCTTCCTCTTCATGTGTCTTGTTACAATGATCTGCAAACAGTTTTACACCTATAGGAATAGGAACATTTATCAGTTTACTTTCTTGCATATTAAACCTCTGCAATATTGTCTTAGCATACTTCCTCTGATTTAACCATAGTTTCCTCTTTTCTTGATCTCTTTTAATTTCCAAGCCTAAAATGAAATTTGTGGCACCAATATCCTTCATGCCAAAATTAGCGAACAAATGATTTTTTACGCCCTAAACCATTTATCTTTCGTTTACAATCAAAAACATTGATATCCACATACATGTCCAAATAAATAAGATGATCTTCAACTAATTTAAAATATACATAGTGATCTAATTTTCTCCTTGTGAAGCCAACTCCCAATATATATGTATCAAACTTTTGATACCAAATCCTTGGTGATTGCTTTAACCCATAAAAGGACTTTTTTAACATGCATACTAGCTTTTTATTTCCCTTCACTACAACGCCTTATGTTTTCTTCATGTAGATCTCTTCTTCTAAATTCCCATATAAAAATATTTTCTTCACATCCATTTGTTCTACCTCAAAATCAAAGGAAACAATGACAGATAAAAAAAATATAATAGAAACTAATTTGGAAACAAGAGAAAAAACATCACAAAATTCAATTCCCTTGACATGAGAATAACCTCTTGTTATTAACTAAGTTTTCTATTTCTCCACTTTTCCTTATGCATTCAACTTCTCGTTAAACACCAATTTGTTGTCAATGTGCATTGGTGGAGATAAAATATACCCTTAGACCTTCACTGGGATGATGCATCAGCTATAGCTTGATTTGACCTATCCTTGTCGGTGCTCTACCATCTCGATAGGAAGGAAAAAAATCGAAAGGGTAGGTGATAATATATCCAAACACACACACGCACGTATATATATTATCACCTACCCTTTCCATTGTTTTTTGCTTCCTATCTAGAAGGTGGCGCATGCACACACACACACACACACACACATATAGAGAACCAAAGTTCCAAGTAGAAGGGTGGATGGGCCCAAAAACATGCACTTCCCACTTCTAAAAATATTGCATTACAACCACTAGGGGTAAAGGAAATCTATCCCTCCTAAAAGGGTCACCCATTCTCCAACAAAAATCACATTCTCTTCAAATAATTCTTGGTGTATTTAAATATTTTAGGCCATTAGAACCCTGCCAAGAAGATATTAAAGCTAAGAAGGTATATTTTAGGGGGCACATATTACTATTTTGATTCCTCAAATACCAATAGGAGGTCCTTACCAACCATAAAAATAAAAAATAAAAATAATAATAATAATAATAAATAAATAAAACTTCAAATAATTTGATAGATCAACCATCTAGTCCAAGGATTTCATCCTTTGGAAAGATGTTAATAACTTTTTTCAAATCCTCCAAAGATACTTCCTTCATTAGTTTCTGATGGGATAAAAATTTTAAGTTAGAGAGAAAAATTTGATTTCCTATCCTTGTTAAGAGTTTGTTGGTCGGAAATCTAGTTCTTTGGTTGCAGGAAATATAATTAAGTTTTAGAAATGTGAGACAAGAAATAGAACTAAGGTTTAGAAATTTGAGACAACCAATAGAGAATATAAAAAAATCTCGTGCTCTTCGAGTATCTCCTTAGTGTAGAGGAGTATTTTTTAGGGTGTATTTATGACTTGTTTGGATCATAAACTTAAATAGACTGGGAAATTATTACAACAAATTAACAAAAGAATTTTCCTGTTGTGGATATGGTTTTGAATATAATCTATAGTACTACTATGCGGGTAAAGAAAGCATAAATCATATATCAATGGAATACACTTAGGGATAAAACCCAAAGTATTGCTATGAAGATAATATAGTAGGAGATAAACTATCTACTAGACCTACTAAGGGAATAAGGTGACGCCATTAGACCGGAAGTTTAGTACTTATTTAGGTAGTCTCAATGCTTATTTCCTCATACGATGGAAACTCTTAGTTTTCCTATTTAAGTATTAATGAGTCAAAGAATAATTTTTGATGCCATTAATTTTCATTAACAAGAAATTACCAAAGCCATTATTCAAGCATTAAGAAGGTTATTTCCAACTAGAAAATCCACTAGATCCCAAGCCTTATTCTTGTCCAAGGATACCATTTCTTCAACCATGGCATTTTTCCATAGTTTTTGGCATTCTCTAAATCCACTACCTCCTTGGATCATCATTAATAATTAAAAAAGAAAAATTTCAACAGTTTTCAAGTGGAGTACATATTTATGGTTGCCTTCTTTCCCAAACCGATCCCCTTAAAACACGAGTATGGTGTTCTTCTTCTTCTTATTCATGTCCTTCAGCTCAAACTTTGTATTCTCTAGTTCTTTCTCCCTTGGTAGAACTTCCAATTTGATAACATATTTCACTTCTCTAAATACCACATCTTGACCATACACACCCTTCTTAACTTCTGGGTTCCAAAGCTTATAACCTTTCAAACCATATTCATAACCAATAAATATGCATCTTTCATATTCACTGTCCAATTTAATTATGTTTTCTTTTGGAACATGTATACATGCATCACAGGAAAATACCTAAGAGAGAGAATTTATTACCAATCCATACCTAATGTGGAAACTTATCATCCAACACTAATAAGGGTGATATATTTACCAAGTAGCATGCAGTATCCACTACCTCTACCAAAAATCCCTATCTTAACTCGGTGCCACTGAGTATGCTCCTTTCTTTTTGCATCAATGTCATGTGCATTCTTTCTACAACTTCATTTTGTTGAGGTATGTATGGAGTAGTCGTCTGATGTGTTATACCACACTTCTTAACAAACTCTTCAAATTCCTCCTCACGAAATTCTCCACCATTATATGTCCTCAATACCTTTATTTTATTCTATGTATAGTTTTCCACCAAAGGCTTAAACTCTTTAAATATGTCACATACTTCAGATTTATTCCTAAGGAAATATATTTGTGTATTCCTCAAGAATTCATATATATATTAGACTTGGTACACAAATTTACCCATTGATGGAACCGACACAGGTCCAAACACATCACTATACACTATTTGTAGTATTCCCTCCACTCTTTTAGTACCAAAGGAGAATCTCACCTGATTTTGCTTCCCATATAAACAATGTTCACATAAATCAAAATCTAGAGAGAATTATGACATATCTTCTACCATACAATTACCATGTAATACTCAAATGCCCTTCTCTCTAGTATATCTCAGTATTTGATGCCATAGCATAGTATTTTCCCGAAAGACTATAGGAGTTTTTTCTTCTTCTACTTCACTCTCAGGAACAATGGAAATGTTGCACCCATCACTAACAGTACTTACCAACAACTTATACATATTTCCAATTTGAACTCCCTTCAGTGATACCATTTCCCCTCAAACCATCCTGCAAGTATCCTTTAAAACATTGTTTTACTCCTACATCACTCGTATTGCTTACAAAAATAAAATTTATGGCCAATTTATGGATGCGCATAACATTAGGGAGTGTTCTAATCCTTCCACCCATGAGCTTCAACTTGAATTTTCCTCATTCTATGATTATGGTTGTTTATTCATCTCCTAAGAAAACACTACCACCATCATATCTTTCATACTCACAAAACTAGTCCATGTGGGGATTCATATGGAATAATTCACCTGAGACGAAAAACCATGTCTCATGATCTACATGTGTGCTTGAATAATCCAAGTACACATCCCCACCTTTATCTAAAAAAAAAATTTCTTCTTCAAAAGGAGAATATCTAGATCTCCTCCCTTTCTCAAGAATTTTAAACAAGAAATATTTCTTGTAATTCCCTTATTTTCCACATCTCCAACATGCCTTTATGAATTTTCCCAAAGATTTAGATTTCCCACTCAAGGACTTAGTTTTATTTCTATTCTACGAGCGACTTCTTATAAACAAGGTGTCTCCATTCTAGTTTTTTCGTGTTTTTCCATCTCATCTCCTTTGAGAGACTATTTCATAGAACTTCAAAGTAATTGCATTACTACCTATGGCAACAACCATACTATCCCACGAGTTTGGTAGAGAAAATAACACAGTGATACACTTATCTTCATCTGAAATATTAATGTCAACATATAATAGTTGACTAGCCACAATATTGAAGGCATTAAAATTATTTATCATTGAGTATCCACCCTTCATCCTTAAGTTATACAGCTTCTTTTGTAGGAAAAATTTGTTTACCGGGGAATTAGATTGATACAAATCCTTCATTGTAGCTTCCCATGAAACATTCAGTAACACTGACTCTGAGAAACATAATTGTATTGTTTCATTTTCCTTTCCATCCAACTTGGTCCAATATTCTATTGACATCCCTATTGGTGTAGTACCCAGATCCATAATTATCCACTAATCTTTGACCACCAAAAATTCTTCCAATTTGAGCTTCCACAGCTCAAAACTTTTCCCATTGAATTCTTGATATATATCTTCAAACTGCTCACCATAAGAATCACTTCAATAAATATCCCACTATAACAGGGTCTACCACAGGCCTTAGCCAAACCCCTTAGCCACAAATATGTTTCCTTGAAGCCAAAATTGCATTGATACCAAATGTAGGTTTTAACTCTACACAGATATTTCCTACAAACAAATTCTCAATATAAAATAGAAAATATTCACTAGCACACACACACAATTTGTACAGAGATTTTACCCTCGAAACCCAAAACTGGGAAAACAAGATTGATTTTTATATATCTCTTGATAATTACATAGCCACTATATAATTACATCTTAAAATAGGTTTTCCTTATAAGGGAAAAACCCTGACATAATTTATGTCATCAAATATGTGACCTAATGATGAATTGTCTAGAATGACTATGAAATTACACTATTTTACAAGGCAAATTTTCACTTCAAGGGCATTGTCCCAAAAATCTCGATTCCCTAGCCAAGGGGAGGATCCATAAAATTTTCACCACTCCCCCTTGACCCCTGTGACAACATTTATACTAGGAAGAAAACCCCCCCATTAGGAACTATCATCAAAACAAAGTGAATTATGCAAAGAATATAACACATACCCAACATACAAGAGGTTCAATAACATTCCTTGATTTTGAAAATTGTGTGACCTCATTCCTTCATTTCTATTCAATATGTTCCTTTCAATACCATATATATTTGTTCAATTGCACCACAGAGAGTAAAAATTCTCAAAACTGCAAAGATTTATTCAACAAACAGAAATCATGGAGATAGAAAATGCTCAAAACCAAAAATATCCTCTGAATAACAAGATAGGGATATGTCTATGACCAAAATATCAACTTAGAGACATTCATAGATCATCGAATCATCCAAAAATGAATAATAAGTCAAAGCATCCATCCACCACAATTCTAATCGCTCTTCTAAAATCTCCATTTTTTCCTTTTACTCAAATCACCTTGTCTATAGGTTTTCTCATGTTTTTCTCTTCCATTACGGTTTCTGAATTTCTTCCACCCAACAATCCACAAAAATAAGGTAACCAAAATAGTAAACCAAAATTTCTTAGGGCATCATATATTTGTAGCCATCCACAAAAGAGTACAGATTTCCATCACCTGTTCCACAAGATCCCTCGATTCATCACAACCATCTCCATGATATATCATTAAATATGTATTCCTCATTACTCTACATCAATAATACACTTCAATAGCCTAGATTCCACTACATGTATCAACTATCACCAACCCCATATCACTCTTCATTCTTGTATATGGTATGCATTCAGAACCACGTCTATTTTTCCAATATGAGAAGAAGAATCCTAAAATAATCAGCAATATAAACACTCAAAATCATTAATTTCATATGACTATAGATTAAAACCCTAGATTACAAATTAAATCCTAATTGCTTGCATTCTTTATTGAAATTGGAAATAATAGCAAGCTTATAATTTAATTTTCGCTTAATTAAATTAGAAGCAAATTGTAATTCCACATCACAAGAAATTGTAATTCCACGTCACATGACAACTTGTACGAGTTAACTGAGTCAGGAATATGTATTTATCTCAGTCAATTTGAGTTGAGGTTCAAACTAAAGGCATGTAGAGTTATCTCTAAGTTTGAGGGGGTCCAGTTACAGTTTATTTTGATTTGTAATTATTTGAGTTAAAATCAGTTTAACTAGTTCTAACTGATGGAGGAACTAGTGAGAGGTCTAGTGAATTAAATTTTATTTAATTCACATGTAGTGATCAATCACATAATTGATAATTTTCCATAAATAGTTCTTGCATGTCAGTTCTGAGGAACACCCAGTTGAAATTGGAGTTAAAGGGGAAGTGTAATATCAGTTGTATAATTAGAAAATTGTATAGGTCATGCATGAGTTCAGCATAAGGCCTTAGATTCTTTGCGCAATAATTAATTGGGAATTTCCTACTTAATAGGGGCTCAATTTCCCTAGGTATTTCTCAATCAAGGCAGGGCATCCAAAGGCAAGAAACTAGAGAAGTATTGAACCAAAGCTAGCCTAAGATAGAGTGAGACAGTCTGAGATAGTGCAAAGAGCTCTGAGGCCTGAGAGAATCTTACGGTATTGTTTCATATTCTTGACTTATGAAATATACATACAGTGGGGTTTTTAGCTAAAGCTTTCCCCAAATAAACATTTGTGTTGTGTGATTGAAATTCTTTCTCTTTCTTATTCATGTGACTATGTGATCGTAATTGGTTTCCACAATTTGTAGAATAGATTCAAATATTTTGTTTTATCATATTACAATATCATTTGAATCTATGTGGATTTTATACATGGTATCAAAGCAGGAATCACTATAGAAGAAAAGAATAAGATTTTTTTTTTTTAACAAGTGAATCGAATTTGCAGATGTACTCTTCAAGGCCAACAACAAGATCAGGATGTCTTTTTGTGGATTGAGACTCAAATATTCCCTTGAGGGTATTTCAAATTACATAGCTTGGAAGGATAGTATGGAAGCAGTGTTGGAAGATAACAGGCTAAAGGAGTTCATAGACAGTGATATTCTCAAGCCCACAACAATAGATGCTCAAAATCTTGATGCACGAAAGAAGAATGTAGCAAAGGCAAGAAGGATTCTATTAGAATGATTTTGAGATCATATTATCTTGAACCTCCATGGAAAGTAAACTCCATATACTATGTGGAAGGCCTTAACGTAATTACTTCAAAACAACAACGACCACAGGAAGTTGACGTTGAAGGAAAATATAAGAAAAATAAAGATGCAGAATGGTGACACAATAACAAAATACTTGACGAAGTTCACTCAATGTCAAGATGAGCTTGGAAGTGTTGGTGTTACAATTGCTAAGGATGATATAGTGAGCCTAACACTTCTAGGCCTTCTCAAGAGGTAGCATAGTTACTAGGATTCGGTGAATGGGAGGGAGAAGCTACCAGAGTGGGAGCGATTGTTGTCTGACTTGGTACAAGAAGATATTTGGCGAAATACCATAGATGGATCCTCATTAAAGACTGATGATGAGGAGAATTATGCCTTGGCTGGAAAGGCGAAGAAAGGGAAAGGGAAGGCGTCCCATTATAAATCAGATTATGGTCAAGTAGGTAAGAAGAATGATTTGTCAAAGATTAAATGTTTTCATTGTCATGATCTAGGACATTATGCCACAAAGTATTCGCACAAAAAATTCGGCAAGAAACCCTCAGGAGGAGAAGCAAGTGAAGCACTTGCTTCATAATTCGATTTAGATTTCAATTTCATCGCATTCATGGTGTCATTGGTCATGGGTTATGTGTGGTACCTGGATAGTGGAGCTTCATTCCATATGACCGAAAACAAATAATTCTTCATCAACTTGGAGGAGAAGGATCTCCATATGAACATCAATATGGGAGACGAAGGGAGGTATAGTGAAACCGACATACGTACCATTACCTTTCAGAGGGAGTTTGGTACTCCTCTCACATTAAAATGTGTCATGTATGTTCTTGGTTTAAATAATAATTTAGTTTAAGTTGTTATGTTGGAATTCTGTGGCTATGATGTGATATTTAGCAAAGAAAAGGAATTCGTTCATCACAAATACATGGGAAAGGTGAAGAATATTGGGGTTAGGATAAAGAACCTCTATGAAATGGATGTAGAGGATTTTTCTGCCTTGAGCACGAAAATAGAGAAGGTGCAGAGCCAAGACATCTACACCACTGTTCCATCTACACCATTGTGCTTTGAAGATCATGTAGCAGATTTCTACAGGACTTCCCAAGGGTGCATTTGAGCAGCGAGATACATTCAAAAGGTGTACATTGGGGAAGTACAATCGAGCAAAGGTGATCCTTGAAAGAGTTCACTCAGATGTGTGTGGATTGTTCTCAAAAACCTCCACATAAAAACACAGGTACTATGTGATTTTTGTAGATTATTTTTCACGCAAGTGCTGGATATTATTCATGCAAAAGAAAGGTCAGATGTTCTCAAAATTTTGTGAGTTCAAAGCACTAATCGAGAAAGATACAAGGAAGAAGGTGAAGGCTCTCTAGAGGGACAATGGTGGATAATACGTCTGGAATGAATTCAATAAATTTTGTGCGTCAGGAGGAATTCTATGAGAATTGATAGCACCTCATAATCCATAGTAGAATAGGGTTGCAGAAAGGAAGAATAGAACTATTGTGGGCACAGCATGAGCAATTTTTCATGATCAGGGGCTATCGTTTCACCTGTGGGTTGAATCATGTAACACTACAGTATTTGTGTAGAACAAAAGTCCGCATCGGATTCTCAAGATAAGTACGCCAGAGGAAGCTTTATCAGGTAAGAAACTAGATGTGGACTAATTTAAAATTTTTGTTTCATCATTTTATTTCCATGTAACCAAAGATTCCAGGAAAAATCTAGAGCCAATAAATGAGTTGGGAATATTTTTGGGGTACACCAATACACCTCACAACTATAAAGTTTACTTTCCTTCTCATAGGATGACAGTGGTCAGGAGAGATGTGAAATTCGATGAAGAGAAGGCCATATGAATTTCCCTTTGGAGGGAGCTTCAGTTACATGCAGTTGAGGAGCTCTTAGCTCCAAAAGAAGAATCTCAAGATGTGGAGCAATCAAAAGCAAAGGAACAGAGAGTGGAAGCAGCCACTTATGAAGACACATCTAGAGACAGAAGGAAGTGCACCAAAGAGGCTGACAGGTTGGTTCTTGATTCTAGAGAGAATGTGGGAGCACCCACATCACAACACAGGTAGAGAAGGTATCCAAAGCAGTACATTGGATACATGGATCTTATGAGAAAGAGTTTAGAGATATATTCATCCTCATTCGAGGAAGTAGTGAAACTACCAGTTTGCGTTGATGGCATGGTTAAGGAGTATGACTCCATTATCAGAAAAAGTGCATGGGAATCTACCCCAAGACTGGAGGGAAAGTTATTTGTAGGTTCCAGGTGGATCTACAAGGTGAAGTAGGTATCATATGGGAGTTTTTAGAAACACAAGGCCATATTTGTAGCCAGAGGGTTCTCTTAGGTGGAGGGAATTCATTACGAGGAGACCATTACTCCAGTTGCAAGGTACTCTCAATCAAATCTATCCTTTCACTTCCAGCGCAAATCGGATGGAAGATACATCCAATGTATGTAAAGACAGCCTCCCTCTACAGAGTGAGTGAGGAAGAGGCGTACATTGAGAAGCCTTCCTCGACAGATTGATTGAGGAAGGTTTTGAGACCTTAGACAGAGAGTCACATGTGTGCAGACTCAAGAGATTATTGTATGGACTGAAACAAGCACTTCATGCTTGGTACACCAGGATCGACAGCTACTTCGTTGGGTTGGGCTTCACCAAAAGTGAATCAGATGTGAACCTTTACCATATTATGGTAGAAGGTAAACCATTGAACATTTTACTTCATGTCGATGATTTGATTCTAACATGTGATGAAGGATTTGGGGATCTTTCATTATTTCCGTGGATTGGAAATTTGGAAAAGATATTGGGAAATATTTGTATCTCAGGAAAAGTATGCTAGTGAGATTCTGAATAAGTTTCACATGGACAGCAGCAAACCCTTGGAGACTCCTTTACTAGGGAGTTGGAGGAAGGAAGATACTATTTCAGGTGAAGTGGTAGAAGTTACCAGCTACAGGCAGCCTATGGGTTCACTCATGTACTTGGTGAACACGTGAAAATACATATTCTATGCGGTTAAAAAGCTTAGTTAAGTTATGGTTAAGCCTACCAAGTTGTATTGGAAGGCAAGAAAGAATTCGTTGAGATACCTTAGAGGCACCACATAGTTTTGGTTATGGTAAAGGCAGACAGACAGAGTGAATCTTCAAGGCTTCAGAGAACCAGATTATGAAGGAAGTCCATCCAAAAGGAAGAGCACATCAAGGGGAATCTTTAGCATTGGGTCAGCATCAGTATCCTGGTACATCAGGAACCAAATATCAATTTCATTCAGTTCAGCAGAGGAAGAGTACATGGAAGCTAGTCAAGAAGATGGTGAGGTCACCTGGATGAGAAAGATACTAGTTGGTTTATTTGGTCAACAGATGGATCCAACGGTGATTTATTGTAATAACTAGAGTTGCATCAAACTCTCAATTAATCCAGTTTTTTCATGACAGGTCCAAGCATATTGATATCTGTTATCACCATCTCGGAGATTGTGTGAAGAGGAGGATTATTTCACTACAGCAGATTTCTAAGAGGAGTAGGATGCAAAAAAAATTACGAAGGCACTGTCAAGAGGAGTTCCACAAAGGCAGGATCGTGGTAGCAAACAATACCTTTCTTGTTGAGAGGGAGTGTAGAAATTGGACGCAAGAAGAGGCTTATAATTTAATTTTCCCTTAATTAAATTAGAAGGAAATTGTAATTCCACATCACATCACAGCTTGTACGAGTTAACTGAGTCAGGAATACTTATTTATCTCAGACAATTTGAGTTGAGGGTCAAACTAGAGGCATGTAGAGTTCTCTCTAAGTTTCAAGGGGTCCAGTTACAGTTTATTTTGAGTTGTAATTATTTGAGTTAAAATCAGTTTAACTAGTTCTAACTGATGGAGGAACTAGTGATAATTCCATTGAATTAAATATGATTTAATTCACATGAAGTGATCAATAAAATAATTGATAGTTTGTTATAAATAGTTGTTGCATGTCATTTCTGACGAAGACCCAGTTGAGATTGGAGTTAAATGGAAGTGTACTATCATTTGTATAATTAGAAAATTGTACAAGTCATGCATGAGGTCAACATAATGCCGTATATATATTACGCAATCATTAATTGGGAATTTCCTAATTAATAGGGGCTCAAATTCCCTAGGGATATCTCAAGCAAGGTAGGGCATCCAAATGCAAGAAATTGGTGAAATATTGAACCAAAGGTAACATAGGATAGAATGAGACAGTCATAGATAGTGCAAAGAGATCTCAAGCTTGAGAGAAGCATTGTATTGTTTCATATTCTTGACATATGCAATATATATAACGGGGTTTTTAGCTGAGGCTTTCCCCAGATAAATCTTTGTCTTGTGTTATTTAAATTATTTCTCTTTCTCGTTCATGTGATTGTGCGATCGTAATTGGTTTCTGCAATTTGTAGAAGATATTCAAGTATTTTTTTTTAGCATATTACAAGATTAGTTGAATCTATGTGGATTTTCTTCATGATATCAGAGAAGGAATCACTATAGAAGAGAAGAATATGATTTTGTTTTGAATAGGCGAATCAAATTTGCAGATCTTCTCTTCAGGACTAATAGTAGGATCAGGATGTCTTTCAGTGGATTGAGACTCAAATATTCACTTGAGGGTAGTTATAATTACATATCTTGGAAGGACATGATGGAAGTAGTGTTGAAAGAAACGGGCTGAAGGATTTCATAGAAAGTGATATTCTCGGGCGCGCAACAACAAATGCTCAAAATCTTGATGCATGGAAGAAGAATGTAGCAAAGCCGAGAAAGATTCTATTAGAAGGAGTTTGAGATCATATTGTCTTAAACCTCTATGTAAAGGATACTCCATATTCTATGTGGAATTCATTAACAGATTTCTTTCAGTACAATAGCAACCATAGGAAGCTAGCGCTGAAGGAAAATCTTAGAAAAATCAAGATGGAGAAGCCTGCGACACAATACAAAAATACTTGACAAAGTTCACTCAATGTAAATATGAGCTTGGAAGTGTTGGTGTTATAATTACCGAGGATGATCTGGTGAGCCTAGCACTTCTAGGCATTTCCAAGAGATGGCACAGCTACTAGGATTCAGTGAATGGGAGGGAGAAGCTACCATATTGGAGGTGATTGTGGTTCAACTTGGTACAAGAAGAGATTTGGTGGAATACCAGAGATGGATCCTCATCAAAGACTAATTATGAGGAGAATTGTGCCTTGGTTGGAAAGGCAAAGAAAGGGAAAGGGAAGGTGTCCCATTCCAAATCAAATTATGTTCAGTGTTGTTTCTTAAGAGACAATTCCTTGGTTGTGGAAAGGAATCAGTGCTTAAGAAATTTTTAAAAATGTGTCATAGAAGTAATTATATCAGGTGGTCTTCGTTCAATCCCTTTGGAAACTAATTCTTTAAAACCCTTAATAATCTGGTATAATGAAAGACTCTACAATGCCATTAATTGTTGATATCTAAATGGAAAAGAAGAACTGTAGAAGAAACTCAAAATGATATGTTGTAACAGAGAATCTATCACTTTAAATTTCATAATGAATTAATGGAGAGAGAGGAAACTCAAAACAATATGTTGTAAGCACAGAATCTATTACTTTTAATTCCAGAGAGATTTTTTGAAGGGAGAGGAGTTGGAGTGAAGGAGCGCAAATTAAGGTTATTTAACTCTTACTCACAGATGTAATTAAGAGACCAGAATCTACTTTACTTCACTTCATTCCAAGAAGAAGGAACACAAAATGACATAGGAAAAAGAATCATCGTCAACAGCTGCCGGAAAATTGATGCTTATTTCATTAATTCCTCAGAAAAGTAAGTACCAAATTTTTAGTCTTCCAGAGGTCCAAAACTCGGAACCCTCCTTTCTTTCTATCTTGATTAAATACATCAAAAATAGTTCGTAACTGCTAGAAATTCTTGAAACTACTTCAACTACCTAAACTGTTAAAACTACTTACTACATTGCAATTGAGGACATCACTACAGCTTCGATATTAACAAACAAAGAAAAAAAATAAAACTTGAAATATTGTTCTTTTTTATGAATTTGATTTGTTGTTGATGTGTCGCCCTGAAGTGCTGATGTATCACCTTGACATATCGGACATCCTTGCCCTGCATTTCTTCCAGATTTCAATATTTGTCTTTTTTGCTTGCTGTCATGTCTTTTATGTTTCTGATGTGGTGTTCGAACAGTCTGTAATAACGCATCTTTTCCCGACTTGACCCAACTGTTGTGTTTCCAACAGTGCCACTATGTGCTCCCTTTGCCCAACACTACATATGCCTCTATGTTTCAAACAATGTTATCATGTTTCCTTCTACCCGACTCTGCCTCTTCTGCTCATGCCCGCATCGTTTCGTCTTCTCTTCTCCTTTTCTCTGCGTTGGGTCACTTACCCAAGTCCACTACCCATGTTCACATTTCTTCATAGAACAACGCAACTACACATAATCCAAGACTTTAAATAAATTCAAATTTTCCTTTGAATGCTATCACGTTCGTCCCTTTATCGCATTTCGCATTTTTGCATTCATAACATATTCATGAGCTCCATTCCCCTCAGCTTGCAATGTGTGATGTGTAATAAAGGTAGGGATGATGTGGCAAGAGGGGGTGGGGCCGATCGCAAATTGCAATAGGCAATATAAAACCTTATCGCATTTCGCACTTCGGCATTCATAACATATTCATGAGCATCATTCCTCCTAAGCTTGCGATGTATAATGTGTGATAAAGATAAGGATGACGTGGCAAGTGGAGGTGGGGTCAATCACAAATTGCAATCAACGATATAAAACCTTGTCGCATTTCGCACTTTGGCATTCATAACATATTCATGAGTGTTATTCCTTTTGAGCTTGCGATGTGCAATGTGTGATTGGAATATATTGAATCGTAATTCTTAGTTGCATCGCGTTTGGACCTTGTCGCATTTCGCACTTCAGCATTCATAATATTCATGAGTGCCATTCCTCTTGAGTTTACGATGTGCGATGTGTGATTGGAATATATTAAATAATAGTTCTTAGTTGCATCGCATCCAGCCCTTGTCGCACTTCGCATTTTGGCATTAATAACATATTCATGAGCGCCATTCCTCCTGAGATTGCGATGTGCACTGTGCGATAAAGGTAGGGATGACGTGGCAAGTGGAGGTGGGGACACCCAACTCAATCCTAGCATGTAATGTTTTGAATGCATCAATCAACCCAATTCTTGAGTTGTTCTGCATGCGAATAAGCACGACTCGACCCGCATTCACATCTCTGCACATAATGTTAATACACCAATACATAAATCAAAAATTATTTTTTGGTATACAAAAATTTTACATTTTCTAACATATATGTTTTTTTTGTGTTTTAAGAAATATTTCAAAAGTAAATGAAAATGAGCCACAACATTTGGCTCCACCTAGGGATAGTGCTTTTTTCCATGAAAGCACTAAGAACCGTAGATTAGTGCCTTATCAATTGGGCATGGAGTTAAATATTTTTTAGTGACACATGAACAACGAGCAATCTGGTACTTAAAATGGTGGAATGCTCACTTTTAATGCTCAAAATAATGCTTCAAATACTGCGCATTTACGGGCAGCTGCAGAGATTCTCCATCTAAATATTTTAGGATGAATGTGTTGTTTAATCTTATACTTCTTAAAAATATCAATGTATCTTCCTTTATAATTTTTGGGAACACCCTTGAATAATTTCACCATTTTTGGCTCCTACTAAGTTCCCAAATTACAATCTTCCATCTCTTCATCTTGATGTATTTTATTTGAATTAACAGCAACATCATTAGAATCAAATAGTCTTTCAAGGGGAACCAGTCCTTTAGGGAGTATATTGTCTTTCAATTGGATAATCTTCTGCTCACGTATTGGCTGCTTAAGGTTTATTATCTCTCCTTTCTGCTTTGTCTGTTCTTCTTCTTGATCTATCTCAACGTCTTCAAAGTTTCCAATCATTGTCAACAAATGATTTATCTTCTCATCATCTTCAAACACCTACCAATGTTTCACATTGTCAGGAATAGAGGGTCTATGTATAATTTCAATCTCATACCTTAACCTTGGATTCATTGGTGGCTTAAAGGTACTATCTGAAACTGCTAACGAATCTTCCAACCTATTCCCCTCCCTCAAAATGAACTGAACATTGAAGCCTTCAAAATAGTTCTCTATTAGATCCCAAAAATTATTTTTGTATGATATTAATCCCGAATTATTGGTCTAACAATGATTTTTAATCTGTTGGATTATCAATTGAGAGTCACCAAAAATTGAAATACACTGAAATCCCATCTGTTTAGCAACTTGAAGGCTTTGGATTAAGGAATTATACTCAGCCACATTGTTTGTTGAATCAAATTCTAATTTAAAAGAAAAATGCATGAGGTTACCTTCTAGTGATATCAACAAGAATCCAGCTCCTATGCCATCCTTGGAGTAGGCACCATCAAAGTAGCATTTCCAAACCTTCTTTGAATGCGGCTCATTATGTACAATTTTTGAAGAGAGCTTCTTCCCTGTGTCTTCAGCAAATTTTGCATCTTCATGCAACATGAAACATGAAAGATCTTATGTTTCTTGACTATAAATAGGGGAATTTAATACATCTTTCTTGGTAGTGGTCTTCACGAACCTTGTTTCCCTGTACAATCTCCTTTCTTCCCCATTGAAAACGGGAATGATAGCATAAGTGAAATATAATTTTAGAAAACCTCCCAACTTTTCTCCCCAAGATCTTGACAGGAGCATTCCAAAACAGGCTGGAATGTCAGCAACAACTACATCCATGACTATACTCTTTTCTAGAATCTGTGCCAAAGAAACTAATAAATCTTTAATTAACCCAACACATTTCACCCTTTTGGAATCAAATGAATACAGATCCTTGTAAGGTTTGGTAAGCTGCAAGTTTAGTTTCTTCGTAACATACAATGGCATGAGATTATGGGATGCACTTGACTCTAGCATACAATTATGGAGAGTAGAATCATGAAGCAACATAGAAATATAGAATGGTGGAACAGAAGGATCTAATTCTTCTACATGAGGACCAAAGGTGACCACTAGATTCTCTTCTTGTAAGTTCATAGTTTCACTTATATCTTCAATCTGTGTGAGATTAATAAATTCTGAATTTTTTTTCTTGTAGACAGGTATTTTAGCTAATTCTAGAGGAGGTACCTGAATTTTTACCTTCTCCAACTCTTTTTTCAAACTGAAAGCATGAGTTTGTTTAACATTATTTTAAGGTTCTTCTTCACTCTTTCTATAATTTTCCGCTTGTTCGGGTATAGGAACAACTCTCTCCAAAATATTAGTATCAACTGATTTTCTCTAGGAAGGTTCACCCTATTGCACATATGTTCTATTAACTGAATTTACAGGTTGCTTCACATTACTGACTTGTTTTACAGGGTCCTTTTGTTGTTGAGTCGCCATTGGAGGAGGTTCAGGGTCCTTTTGTTGTTGAGTCGCCATTGGAGGAGGTTCAAGGTCTTGTTGTTCACCCTCAGTGTCTTGTAGCCTTGATCTTTTCCTTGATCTCAAATTATACTTCTTGTGCAACTCAACCTATATAAAATCTGCAAATTGTTTACAGTATTCATTGATCTCATCTTCAGCAAAAGATACTTCAGCTTTAATATATTCTCCTTCACAATCTTCCACTTCATCCTCTTCTATTGTGTACATAACAGATATTTTATCTTCAGCCTCCTTTTTTTCATCTTCTGTTGACTCTCCGGGTGTTGCTTCTATATATAATGGTGCTTGAACATGGTCTTGATAATTTCTTTCCCTCTACAAAATTTGCATGTGTTGTCTTCTGAATTGAGAGTTAAATCCTCCTTGGTTTTGTTGTACTTGTATTTGGGATTTTTTAATTTCCAATTCCATATTAACTAGCTTATTTAACAAAAATTTTATGACCTTTGTCATATCTTCAATTCTTTGATCTTGTGATGATTCTTCTTTTATTTTCCCCTTCTCTTGGACTAGTTGCTTCGCTTTCGCCTTCCCAGCTGCAGTCATATAAGCTTCAATTTCTAAAGCATATGTCTATATCCGCTCTAGAGTAGGGGATGTCCTTTCTCTAAGTGTGAAACTAAAATCGGCTTAAAAATTCCTAGAAAAAACCACCTTTGCTCCAAAAGGATGGGGCTTCATTTCTACAGGAAAACTGTTATACAATTTATTGAATCTTTTGATAAAATTTGATATATTCTCTTCTTGTTTTCTTTTGATTGCATTGAATTCTATTAGTGAATATCCATGGTCCCTTTTTTCACCCCATCTCTGAGTGAATTTATTTTCCAGTTCTTCCCATGTATTAATAGAATTATTTGGAAATCCCTTAAACCACTTTCTATCCTCTCCATCCAGAGACTAAACAAAAAGCCTCATTACAACATCAAGATGTTCTACATTCATATTTTCAGCAAATTTACAAAACACAGGCAAGTGTTTTTCTGCAGTAATTTCATCTTCTCCAGTAAAACATGGGAGTAATTTACGATACTCTTGAGGCATTGCATTCATTGGTTGTGGAAGGTTAAGTGGAGCATATCTCTTCAACAAAAATACTGGTGTTTCCATGTTTTCACCTTGATTGATTGTTCCTTGGTTAGATGCAGTTGATGAACATGCTATGAAAATGAACAGAGGTGGAGGTAAAACTGACATCGGAGTGGGTTGATGGACAATGGAAGAGGGACCAACAACTGGAGTTTGTTGATCTTGAGTAAAAGTAAATGAAACAAACTCAAAGGAGTGTTCTTCCAACTTAGGTTCTTGAAAATAAATGGGTGTGAAAGGTGAATCTTGTTCCAAGAAAGGAATTACTTTAGAGATATCTTCAAACAAAGTATTACTAGAACTATTCTCAGGAGCAGAGAGGGTAGACTAGGTGTTGAGGGGGTTTTGGGTTTCCAAACCCTTTTAGAAACCAATCTTTCAGGGTCTGAAAAAGCAGAGACCTTTTACTGTGAGGTATCTGACGTTGTGTGAGGCCTTTTGTGAGCCATAACTATGAGATAACAAACACAGCCAAATATTTCCTCCTCACAAAACAACCAGAGGAAATAATGTGAAAAACCCAGGGAAAATAAACATTGTCTCTTCGTCCCTGACAATGGCGCCAGAAAATGTTGTATCTTAAGAGACAATTCCTTGGTAGTGGAAAGGAATCAGTTCTTAAGAAATTTTAAAAAAATGTGTCATAGAAGTAATTATATCAAGTGGTCTTAGTTCAATCCCTTTACAAACTAATTCTTTAAAACCCTTAATAATCTGGTATAATGCAAGAATCTACAATGCCATTAACTGTTGATATCTGAATGGAAAAGAAGAACTGTAGAAGAAACTCAAAATGATATCTTGTAACACAGAATCTATCACTTTAAATTTCAGAATGAATTTATGGAGAGAGAGGAAACTCAAAATAATATGTTGTAAGCACAAAATCTATTACTTTTAAGTTCCAGAGATAATTTGTGAAGGGAGAGGAGTTGGAGTGAAGGAGCGCAAATTAAGGTTATTTAACTCTTACTCACATATGTAATTAAGAGACCGAAAACTACTTTACTTCACTTCATTCTAGGAATAAGGAACACAAAATGACACAGGAAAAACGAATCACCATCAACAGTTGTAGGAAACTTGATGCTTCTTTCATTAATTCCTCAAAAAAGTAAGTACCAAAGTTTTAGTCTTCCAGAGGTCCAAAACTTGGAACCCTCCTTTATTTCTGTCTTTCTTAAATACATCAAAAATAGTTCATAACTGCTAGAACTTCTTGAACTACTTCGACTACCTAAATTGTTAAAACTACTTATTACATTGCAATTGAGGGCATTGCTATAGCTTCGATCTTAACAAACAAAGAAAACAAATTAAAACTTGAAATACTATTCTTATTGTTGAATATGATTTGTTGTTGATGTGTCTCCCTATAGTGCTCATGTGCCTCCCTGACAGATCGGACATCCTTGCCCTGCATTTCTTCCAGAGTTCAATATTTTTATTTTCTACTTGTTGTCATGTCTTTTATGTTTCTGATCTGGTATTCGAACGGTTCTGTAATAATGCATCTTTGCCCGAATTGACCCAGCTGTTTCATTTCTAACAGTGCCACTATGTTCTCCATTTTCTCGACTCTACCTATGCCTCTATGTTTCAAACAATGTTATCATGTCTCCTTCTGCCCGACTTTGCCTCTTCTTCTCGTGCCCGCAGCATTCCCTCCTCTCTTCTCCCTTGCTCTGCGTTGGGTCACCTACCCGAGTCCACTGCCCGCGTTCATGTTTCTTCATAGAACAATGCAACTGCACATAATCCTATATTATAAATAAATTCAAATTTTTCTTTGAATGCTATCACGTCCGTCCCTTTATCGCATTTCACATTTTTTCATTCATAATATATTCATGAGTGTCTTTTCTCTTGAGCTTGCGATGTGCGATGTGCAATAAAGGTAGGGATGATGTGGAAAGTGGGGGTGGGGCTGATCGCAAATGGCAATCGGCAATATAAAACCTTATCGCATTTTTCACTTTGGCATTCATAACATATTCATGAGTGCCATTCCTCCTGAGCTTGCGATGTGCAATGTGCGATAAAGGTAGGGATGATGTGGCAAGTGGAGGTGGGGTTGATCGCAAATCGCAATCGGCAATATAAAACCTTATCGCATTTCTCACTTCGGCATTCATAACATATTCATGAGCGTCATTCCTCCTAAGCTTGTGATGTGCGATGTGTAATTGGAATATATTAAATCATAGCTCTTAGTTGCATCGCGTCCGGCCCTTGTTGCACTTCGCATTTAGGCATCCATAACATATTCATGAGCGCCATTCCTCCTGAGCTTGCGATGTGCGATGTGCGATAAAGGTAGGGTCGACGTGGCAAGTGGACTTGCGGACACCCCACTCAAGCCTGGCATGTAATGTTCTGAACGCATCAATCGGCCTGACTCTTGAACTATTCTGCATGTGAATAAGCACGACTAGACCCGCCTTCACATCTCCGCACATAATGTTAATACACCAACATATAAATCAAAAATTATTTTTCGATATACAAAAATTTTACATTTTCTAACATATATTCTTTTTTTGTTTTGAGAATATTTCAAAAGTAAATGAAAATGAGCCACAATAGTCAAACAGGAAAGAAGAAGGATTTGTCGAGGATTAAATGTTTTCATTGTCATGAGCTTGGACACTATGCCACAAAGTGTCCGCATAAGAAATTTAGCAAGAAGCCCTCAGTAAGAGTGGTAGGTGAAGAACTTTCTTCACAATTCGAGTTGGATTCCATTATCATCGCATGCATGGTGTCATCAGTGATGGGTCTTTTGTGGTACCTGGATAGTGGAGCTTCATTCCATATGACTGACAACAAATAATTCTTCATCAACTTAGAGGATAAGGATCTCCATATGAACATCGAGATGTGATATTACGGGAAGTATAGGGCGACTAGAATATGTATTGTTACCTTTCAGAGGGTGTCTGGTACTCCTCTCACTTTAAAAGTGTCAAACCAGGAGGTAACTCCGCAAATCAGAATGTCTATTAGATGAAGAATGTGCATGTATTTATACATGGAGGTGAGGCTATTGGGATTCATCTCCCAACGACTCTTGGCCTTCCTTATTTCCTAATATAATTTAATATACAGTATTAAATATCCTCACCCAACCCTTAGGATTAGGTGTCAACATTCCCCCCTTTAATCCGAAGGGATGTTGGTGAGCCCAAGCATCGATCTGAACTTTTCAAACTTTTCTCTTCCAAGTGCTTTGGTGAAGATATCAGCAGTTTTCTCATTTGTGGAGAAATGATGTAAATGGATGGTTTTGGCCTGGACATGATGTCGAATTAGATGGTATTTTGTGTTGATGTGCTTTGTTCGATCATGGAACTTTGGGTTCTTGGCCAACTTTATTGAAAAAGTGTTGTCGATCATGAGTGTTGTTGAATACATTTGTTTCATCTGCAAATCTTCTAGGATTTTTCTGAGCCACACAATTTCCTTTGTTGCTTCAGCTGCTGCTACATATTCTGCCTCGGTCGTGGAATCTGCTGGAACTGACTGTTTGTGTGATCTCCATGAGACAGCTCCTGATCCAAGACTCATGGTGTAACCTGTAGTAGACACCCCTGTTTCTTTGTCCCCATCAAAGTCTGAATCAGAGTATCCGATCAAGTTGAATTCGCCTACCTGTGTATATTTGAGTCCAAAGTCTTGAGTCCCCTTCAAGTACCTTAACACTCTTTTTGCAGCAGACCAATGTCCTTTACAAGGTTTTTGCATCAACCTTGAGAGGATTCCAACAACAAATTAAATTTCAGGTTTGGTGGTGGTCAGGTAGATAAGACTTCCTATAAGTTGTCTATACTTAGTTGCATCCTCGAATTCCTTCCCTTCAATGGATGTGAGATTCAAGTTTTGTTCCATTGGAGTGGTTAAGGGATTTCATTCATCCATGCCAAAATTGTTCAAAAGATCTCTAATGTACTTCTTTTGAGAAAGAAATATAAATTTAGGATGTTGAATTACTTCAATACCCAGATAGTAATGAACATAACCCAAATCAGTCATTTCAAAACCTTTCTTCAATTCTTTCTTCATGGATTCAATATAGCTCTCATTGTTCCCTGTTATCAAAAGATCATCTACATACACCACAAGATATACAACTGTTTTTCCAACTTTCTTAACAAACAAGGTTGCATCATCAAGATCAAAATGTTTGAAGTCAAGTTTCAGAAGATGCTCGGTTAATTTCTCATACCAGGCTCATGGTGCTTGCTTGAGGCCATACAAGGATTTTAGAAGCTTTCAAACTTTGTGTTCTTGTCCCTTTACAACAAATCCTTCTGGTTGGGACATAAAAAATTTCTCCTTTAGATCTCCATTCAAAAAGGCGGTTTTTACATCCATCTGATGGACTTTCCATCCATTCTAAGCTGCTAGGGCAAAGAGAGTCCGAATGGTGGTCCATTTTGCTGTGGGAGAAAAATTTTCTTCATAATTGATTCCTTCTTTTTGTGAAAAACCTTTTGCCACAAACCTGACCTTGTGCTTGTCAAGTGAGCCATCTGCTTTATACTTGTTCTTGTAGACCCACTTACAGCCAATTGGTTTTGTTCCCAAAGGTGGATCAACCAGCTTCCAAGTGCCATTCTTTATCAAGGCATCATACTCCTTTTGCATCGCTTCTTTCCATTCATCATGAGAAGCGACTTCTTTGAAGGAAGTTGGTTCATGATCTATAGACAAACTCAATTCACAATTATAAGCAATATCCATATCAACAGGAGAATCAGAATTATCTACATCACCTTTGTTTTGTTTAGTGGAACTTCTTGTTCCTGTTTTTCCAACCTCATCGGGATGAACATTCTCCAGTGTCTTTGTCATCCATTTGGAAGGGCATTTCTAAGATGGCCCAAGCTGCTCATTTGACTGAGTTGGGATTAATTCAAGATTCAATCTCCCAATTCTGTCAATCACATCATTCAATGTGTCATCCGTGGTTGTTTCTTCGTGTGGGGGAGAGAGTGCTTCAGGACATGATTCCACACTTTGATTCAATATAGGAATCCCCCCTTCAAGATGTGGAATCTGATTATCAAATTATTTGAAAGACTTTGCATGTGTGAATCTGTCCAGGCAATCATGTTGCCACTCAACAACCTTGTCACTCTTGGAAGATTCAAGGAATATGACATCTCTTGCTATTACAAACTTCTTATTGGCTTCATCATAGAGACGATATCCTTTGGAGGTATTGGAGTAGCCCAAGAAGATACATTTTCGACTTCTAGCACCAAGTTTATTCCTTTGACCCTTGGGTATCAAGGCATAACAGCTGGACCCAAAGACCCTAAAATTCTTTACCGAAGGAATGTGGCCATGCCACATTTCAAGAGGATTTTTGTTTCTAATTGAACTTTAAGGACACCTATTCTTTATGTAAACAGCACATAGAATTGCATCAGCCCAAAACATCAATTTTACATTCTTGAAAAATAACATGGAGCGAACCATATTTAAAATAGTTCTGTTCATTCTTTCAGCTACACCGTTCTGTTGGGGATTATATGGCACAGTTGTTTGATGTTTGATCCCATGTTGAAGAAGATAATTTTCAAATTCGTTTGAAGTGTATTCCTTTCCATTATCAGTACGTAGAGAGCCAATATGAGTTTGTGCATCATTTTCAATCCATGCATGAAAATTCTTGAATGTTTGAAAAGCATCAGACTTTTTCTTCAATAAGTAAATCCAACACATTCTGGTGTAGTCATCAATAAATGTCATCATATATTTATTTCCATTTTCAGAAGCAACAGGCATAGGGCCACATAAATCTGAATGAACAAGCTCAAGTTTTCTATGTGCTCTGGAGTGTGAATCATGAAATGGTTGTTTGATATGCTTTCGCATCACATTCCTTAGGTTTCCTAGGAATTGTAGGCAGTCCATTAACACCATTTTTCTTCAACAAACGAAGGCTTTCATAGTTTAAGTGTCCAAATATAGCATGCCATAAAATACTTGATGGGAATGTACCTTCATCATGATGTGAACTGAATGCAAAGTTTTGAGCATGAGCAGATGAACCTTTCAGCTTCAAGAGTCTTCCTTCTTCTATTCCCTCCATGACAAGTGAGTGATCTTATGCTTTTCTGACCTCTGCCTTGCCATCAAACAAGTGAACGAAGTGTCCTTGCTGGCGGATTTGGACCAAGGACAGCAAGTTTCTCCTCAACTCAGGGAGGTATAGAACCTCATGTAGAATATGATCTGGAAGACCAGGGAACTTAAGCGTAACTGTGCCAACCCCTGATGGCTTGAGTTTGGATTTATTTGCGAAATATACTACTCCATCAACTTTGTCAGTAAATTCTTCAAAAAAATATTTTCTAAATGTCATGTGACATGTTGCTCCTGAATCTAGCAACCAATCATCTCTCCATGAAGTAAATGAAACATCAAAAAAGTCTTCAATTACTCCATTGTTACAATGTGCTAGAACATAATGAGCGGATTTAGGTGCTTTACCTTTGTCTTTGTCATTATTTTTACCTTTGTCTTGATTTCTTTGCTGCTCAATTTTATCCCAGGGTGTCCTGCATTTGGATGCATCATGTCCATATTTATTGCAACATGTGGAATGAAGATAGGATTTGTCAGATTGTCTTCCCCCCCTTTCTCTGAAGTTTCTTCTTCCTCTTCCTCTTCTGCCACCTCTTCCTCTGGATGAATCTGGAGCATGACTCTTTTCTCTATGTGCACAGTATGCAGCCTCTTCATAGGACGAAGGGACTCTTATCTTCCCGAAGGCTTTCTCTCTTTCTGCAAACTTTTTCTCAAGGGTCTCAAAGGTGATATGCTCAAGGTTTCCACTTGCTTGCAATGACTCAAGATAATGTGAGTAAGTCTGATATAATGCCTTAACATATGTTATGAGAGATATGTAAATTTTTACACCAGTGTTGTCAATATCATGCATGATAGATCTTACTTCTGAAGCTAAAGCAAGGGGATCATCATTCTTCATTTCAAGACTGAACAGCTTAATCATCAATTGAAAATTTTCTAGTTCAAAATATGAGTCATAGAGTTCTTTTAGCTTGCTCAAGGCTTCATAGGCATTTGAAAATGATGAAATATGGCAACTCACCTCTTCATTTACGGATGCTGCAATCAAGGCATAGGCCTTGCAGTTCTTGTTTTCCCAAATGGTGAGCTCCTTGTCTGAAGTGGGCTTTGTTGGTGGATTTCCTTCTTGTCCTTCACAGATTCCTTTCCACAACTCATTAAAAAAGAGAGTGTGCTTGATTTTCCGAGACCATTCAAGATAGTTCTCTTTGCCGGAGAGAACCACCCATACAATAGATATGAGAGAATGCATTCTTCTAAAGGGAAAAAATAATTAATTTTCTAGACAAAATTATTTTGAGGAAAAAAAAAATTGCTGGAAATACACTCAATTTGAAGGGGAAAAATTTTGCTAGAAAAATACCGAATTCTGGAAATATACTCAATTCTGCAATAAAAAATAATAATTTTTTTTTTCTTTTGGGAAAAAATTTATGTGAGGGAGGTGATAATATGAATGGGAGCGTGAGTGGTATTATATGGAATGGTATTAAATGAGAGGCGGTGGTATTATATGGAATGGGGTTTGATGGTATTATATATATGGAGGTGTATTAATGCGCGGTGAGGTAACAACGTTGTAATTTAAATAGGGCAGACAGCAAGGGCGTTCGAATGGGGTAGGATAGCAGTGAATAGGCAGTAGCAGTGGGCGGGGAGGATAGCAGTGAGGGGAGGCGGAGTTTAGGGAGCGGGGAGGGATAGTAGTGAGGGGAGGCGGAGTTTAGGGAGAATGTTGTAGAGAGGGGGGCGGGTAGCATGTAGCGGGGGTGGGGTAGTAGAGATAGGGATTCAGGGCAGGTGTATATAGCGGGTAGTCAGGTTAGGGAGACCACGGGGTATGCGCAGGTAGGGAGGTGGGAGTCTGTGGTAGTGGGTAGGGGTTGTGTGCAGGCGGGGAGGGGTGTGCGCAGGCGGGGAGGGGTGTGCGCAGACAGAGCGTATAGAATGGAACGAGGAGTCTACGTGAGGAGAGGGGCTGAGGATGTGTGAGGGGGAGGGTAGCTTAGGGAGTCGTGGACGGAGTCGAGGGGTGAGTGCAGAGTTACGGAGGCGAGGGGTTGGTGAGATGCGTAGGTGTTGAGGAAGAGGGGGGCCGTAAGGCCAAGAATTTTGGTTGAGCGCTGGAAAGAGGGTGCGGGTAGAAAGAGGGATAGCGTTGTTCGATGAGTGAGTAAAATTTCTGAGGGGAGGCCGAGAGGCCAAAAGAAAATTTAGGAATGGTAGAATTGCAGGTATTTGCTGGAACTGCAAATTGCAGAATTTCAGGGACTGCAAATTGCAGAATCTTTAGGAGCTGCAAAAATCAGAGTTGTGCATAAATTGCAGAGATAATTTTAAAAAAATGCAAAATTGCAGTATATAAACTCAGAATGGCAACAATCTAATGGAGCAGCAAAACTAAACATAAATCTGACTTAACAAAAGACTGTTAGCAGAAATGAGGGAGTTACACCACAGGAAAAAATGCCAATAGTGGGACTGGCTCTGATACCATGTCAAACCAGGAGGTAACTCCGCAAATCAAAATGTGTATTAGATGAAGAATGTGCATGTATTTATACATGGAGGTGAGGCTATTGGGATTCATCTCCCAATGACTCTTGGCCTTACTTATTTCCTAATATAATTTAATATACAGTATTAAATATCCTCACCCAACCCTTAGGATTAGGTGTCAACAAAAATATGTCATGTATGTTCTTGGTTTAAAGGAGAATTTAGTTTCAGTTTCTATGTTGGAAGGTCATTTCTATGATGTGATATTTAGCAAAGGAAAGGTGTTCCTTCATCACAATTCCAAGGAACAGGTGAAGAATATTATGGTTCGGGTAAAGAACCTCTATAAATTGGATGTAGAATATTGTTTATCCTTGAGCAAGAAAGTAGAGAAGGTGCAGAAATGATACATCTGTGAGTTATGGCATAGAACTTTGGGCCATATACACCATGGCGCTTTGAAGATCATGCAGCATATTTCTATAGGACTTCCCATGGGTGCACTTGAGTAGCGAGATACATGAAAATGGTGTACATTGGGGAAGTACACCAAAACCACCTATCATGGTAAGGATAGTCGAGTGAAGGTGATCCTTGAAAGAGTTCACTCAGATGTGTGTGGACTATTCTCAACATCCTCCACAACAAAACATAGGTATTATGTGATTTTTGTAGATGATTTTTCACGCAAGTGTTGGATATTCTTCATGCAAAAGAAATATCTTATGCTCTCAAAATTTTGTGAGTTCAAAGCACTTGTCAAGAAAGATACAGGGAAGAAGGTGAAGGCTCTCAGGAGCGAAAATGGTGTATAATATGTCTCGAATGAATTCAAGAAATTTTGTGCTTCAGAAGGAATTCTATGGGTATTGATAACACCTCATAACCCACAACAAAATGGGGTTGCATAAAGGAATAACAGAACTATTGTGGGAGCAGCACGAGCGATGTTGCACGATCAGGGCCTATCATTGCAGTTGTGGGTTGAAGCATGCAACACAATAGTATTTGTGCAGAACAGAAGTCGTCATGAGATTATTGGGATGAGTACACCAGAGGAAGAGTTTTCAGGTAAGAAACCAGATGTGGCACACTTTAAAATTTTTGTTTCATCAATTTATTTCCATGTAACCAAAGATGCCAGGAAAAATATAGAGCTAATAGATGAGTTCGAAATATTTTTGGGGTACACCAATACACCTCACAACTATCGGGTGTACTTGCCATATCATAGGATGGAAATGGTCAGGAGAGATGTGGAATTCGATGAAGAGAAGGGCATGTGAATTTTCCTTGAGAGGGTGCTTCAGTTGCATGTAGTTGAGGATATCTTAGCTCCAAAACAAGAACCTCAAGGTGTGGAGCAGCCACATGCAGAGGAACAGAGAGTGTAAGCACCCACTCATGCAGATACATCCATATATGAAAGGAAGCGCACCAGAGAGGTTGATAGGTTGGTGCTCGATGCTATAGAGAATGTGGGAGCACCCACATCACAGCACAGGTAGAGAAGGTCCCTAGAGTGATACACTAGATGCATGGCTCTTATGAGCGAGAGTGTAGAGATATATCCATCCTCATTCTAGGAAGCCGTGCAGCAACTAGTTTCGGTTGATGCCATGTTTGAGGAGTATGACTCCATTATTAGAAACAATGCATGGGAATTTGTCCCAAGGCTAGAGGGAAAGTTAGTTGTAGGGTCCAAGTGGATCTACAAGATGAAGGAGGTAGCAGATGGGAGTATTGAGAAACACAAGGCCATATTTGTGGCCAAACGGTTCTCTCAGGTGGAGGGAATTGATTATGAGGAGACCTTTTCTCTAGTTGCAAGGTACTCGTCAATCAAATCTATCCTTAGACTTTCAGCATAGATGGGATGGAAGATACATTTGATGGATGTAAATAAAGCCTTCCTCAATGCAGTGATTGAGGAAGGGGTGTACATTGAGTAGCCGAAAGTTTTTTATACCTTCGAAATATTTTCACATGTGTGAAAACTCAAGAGAGCGATGGATGGACTGAAACAAGCACCTCGTGCTTGGTACACTAGGATCGATAGCTAGTTCACTGGATTGGGCTTCACGAAAAGTGAAGCAGATGTGAACCTTTACCATATTGTGGTATCAGGCAAACTATTGATCAATGTACTTTATCTTGATGATTTGATTCTGACAGCTGATGAGAAACCCATCAAATCTTGCAAAGAGGATCTTGCAAGAGAATTTGAGATGAAGGATATGGGGCTCTTCCATTATTTCCTTGGATTGTAAATTTGGAAAAGATATGGGGAACTATTTTTATCTCAGGGAAAGTATGCCAACGATATTCTGAATAACATTCACATGGGGAGAAGAAAACCCATGGAGACTCCTCTAGCAGGGAGCTAGTGGAAGGAATATGCTACTTTAGGCAAAGTGGTAGAAGCTACCATCTATAGGAATATTGTGGGTTCACTCATGTACTTGGTGAATACATGACCATACATATGCTATGCGGTTTACCAACTTATTCAAGCTATGGTTAAGCCTACCAAGCTCTACTGGAAGGCAGACAAGCATATGTTGAGATACCTCAGAGCCACCTTAGAGTTTGGGTTATGGTACAAGAAAATAGAGGGAGTGAAGCTTCAAGGCTTCACATATGAAGATTGGGTAGGGATTCCATCCGACAGGAAGAGCACATTAAGGGGCATCTTCAGCATTGGATCAGCAGTAGTTTCCTGGTATAGCAGGAACCAGAGATCAGTTGCACTCAATTCAGCAGAGGCAGGGTACATGGCTGCTAGTCAATCATCTTATGAGGTCATCTATATGAGGAAGATACTTGTTGATTTGTTTGGTCAGTAGATGGATCCGACATTGATTTATTGTGATAACCAGAGTTGCATCAAAATCTCTGTTAATCTAGTTTTTCATGAAAGTTCCAAGCATATTGATACCTAGTATCACCATCTCAAAGATTCATTAGATTACATTCCTAAAGAGTAGCAAGATACAAACATCTTGACGAAGGAACTGTCAAGAGGAAAATTTGAGTTCCATAGAGGCAGGATCGGGGTAGCAGACAATCCCTTTCTTGTTAATAGGGAGTGTTGAAATTGGCAACAAGAAGAGGCTTCTAATTTAATTTTCCTTTAATTAAATTAGAAAGAAATTGTAACTCCACATCACATGACAGCTTGTACGAGTTAAGTGAGTGAGGAAGACTTAGTTATCTCAGTCAATTCGAGTTGAGGGTCAAACTAGAGGCATGTAGAGTTATCTCTAAGTTTTAAGGGGTCCAGATACAGTTTATTTTAAGTTGTAATTATTTAACTTGATTATTACAGTTAAAATCAATTTAACTAGTTCTGACTGATGGAGGAACTAGTTAGAGATCCAATGAAATAAATCTGATTTAATTCACATGCAATGATGAATCAGATAACTAATAATTCGCTATAAATGGTTTTTGTATGTCAGTTCTGAGAAAGACCTAGTTCAGATTGGATTTAAAGGGAAGTGTACTATCAGTTGTATAATTATAAAAGTGTAAAGTCATGCATAAGGTCAGCATAATGCCTTGGATGTATTTCGCAATCATTAATTGGGAATTTCCTAATTAATAGGGTCTCAATTTCCCTAGGGATTTCACAAGCAAGGCAGGGCATCTAGAGGCAAGAAATTGTTGAAGTATTGAACCAAATCTAGCCTAGGATAGAGAGAGACAGTCAGAGATAATTCAAAGAGCTCTCAAGCCTGAGATAATCATTGTATTGTTTCATATTCTCGACTTATGAAATCCATAGATAACGGGATTTTTAGCTGAGGCTTTCCCCAGATAAATATTTGTGTTGTGTGATTGAAATTATTTCTCTTTCTTGTTCATGTGATTGTGCGATTTTAATTGGTTTCCGTAATTTTTAGAATAGATTCAAGTATTTTGTTTTAGCATATTAAAATATCGGTTGAATCTATGTGGATTTTCTACATGGTATCAGAGAAAGAATCACTATAGAAGAGAATAATATGAGTTTGTTTTGAACAAGTGAATCAAATTTTCAGATCTACTCTTTAGGACAAGGAGCGGGATCAGGATATATTTCTATGGATTAAGACTCAAGCATTCCCTTGAGGCTATTTTGAATTACATAGCTTGGAAGGATAGGATGGAAGAATATTTGGAATAAAATGCATTGAAGGAGTTCATAGAAAGTGATGTTCCCAGGCTCGCAAAAACAGATGCTCAAAATCTTGATGCATGGAAGAAGAATGTAGCAAAGGCGAGAAGGATTATGTTAGAAGGAGTTTGATATCATATTGTCTTGAACCTCCATGGAAAGTAAACTAAATATGTTATATGGAATTCCTTAACATATTTTTTTTAGAACAACAGCAACCACAGGAAGCTAGCGCTGAAGGAAAAGCTCAGAAAAACTAAGATGTAGAAGGGTGACACAATACCAAAATACTTGACAAAGTTCACTCAAATTCAAGATGAGCTTGGAAGTGTTGGTGTTATAGTTGCTAGGGATGATTTGGTGAGCCTAACACTTCTAGGCCTTCCCAAGAGATGGCACATTTACTAGGATTCGGTGAATGGGAGGGATAAGCTACCAGAGTGGGAGCGATTGTGGTCTGACTTGGTACAAGAATAGATTTTGCATAATACTACAAATGGATCCTCATCAAAAACTGATGATGAGGAGAATTGTGCCTTGGCTGGAAAGGCAAAGAAAGGGAAATGGAAGGTGTCGCATTCCAAATTATATTATGGTCAGGTAGGCAAGAAGAAGGAATTGTCGAAGACTAAATGTTTTCACTGTCATGAGCTTGGACATTATGCCACAAAGTGTCTGCACAAGAAAGTTGGAAAGAAGCCCTGAGGAGGAGTGGAAGGTGAAGCACTTGCTTCACAATTTGAGTTGGATTTCAATCTCATCGAATGCATGGTGTCACCGATGATGAGTTCTGTGTGGCACCTGGATAGTGGAGCTTCATTCCATATGATCGGCAACAAACAATTCCTCGGCAACTTGGAGGAGAAGGATCTCCATATGAAAATTGATATGGGAGATGACGAGAGGTATAGCGCGACCGGAATACGTACTGTTACCTTTCATAAGGAGTCTGGTACTCCTATCACATTAAAAGATGTCATGTATGTTCCTGGTTTAAAAACGAATTTATGTTCAGTTTCTATGTTGGAAGACTATGGTTATGATGTGAAATTTAGCAAAGGAAATGTGTTCCTTCATCACAAATGCACGGGACAGGTGAAGAATATTGGGGTTTGGGTAAAGAAACTCTATAAATTGGATGTAGAAGATTGTGTTTCCTTGAGAACGAAAGCAAAGATGGTGTGGAGCCGAGGCATCCGTGAGTTATGGCATAGAAGATTGGGCCATCTACACCATGGCACTTTGAATATCATGCAACAGATTTCTACAGGACTTCCCAAGGGTGCACTTGAGAAGCAAGATACATGCAAAGGGTGTACATTGGGGAAGTACAGGAAAGCCACCTTTCATGACAAGGATAGTCAGGCGAAGGTGATCCTTGAAATAGTTCACTCGGATGTGTGTGGACCATTCCCAACAGCCTCCACAGCAAAACATAAGTATTATGTGATTTTTTTTGATGTTTTTTCACACAAGTGTTTGATATTATTCATGCAAAACAAAGATCATATGTTTTCAAAATTTTGTGAGTTCAAAGAACTTGTCGAGAAAGATACCAGGAATATGGTGAAGGCTCTCAAGAGCGAAAATGGTGGATAACATTAGGGGAATTTTGAGGTCTAAAATGGGCATCCTAAAGAAAATGTACAATCAAGATTCACTTTATGAGAACCAATCACATTTTAGGGGATGTCATCATCCCTAATGGTTGAGGTGGCATTGCTTGAGTTAAAGGTACTTACTTGTCACATTCTCAATGGTGGATAAAAATTCATGGTTAACCATGGTAGTGCTCTAAGTAATTTTAAAGTCAAAGTAAAGTACTCATAATAAATGTCATTTCATACTTTTTGAATAAAAATATATTATTTTCATTTCATATTTCTTGAAAAAAACAATGCATATCACTATACATTATATTATACTATATATTATTTTTATATAGTATGTTAATTACATGTTATTATACAATTTAAATAATATCAATTTTAATTAATAGAATATAATATAATTAATAATTTATAAATTTATATTTATATTTTATTTTAAGTTATTTAAGTACAAGGAACAAATGCATTAGTTGTTCAATGATAATGACTTTTTCTTGAAAATCTCATTCTTATTTATAATCACATCAATACAATTTTTTTATTAATTTTATTTTGGTACAACTTTTGAATTGAATTTAACTATGGTTACATGGATTGTGGTGCAAAATGTGAATTGAAAATTCATAAATATTATTATATTGGTTTAGCTATTATTTTATTATTTCCTTAAGAGGCTCATTTTAGACCTCAAAATTCCCCTAATGTGTGTCTCGAATGAATTCAAGAACTTTTGTGCTTCAGAAGGAATTCAACGAGAATTGATAGCACCTCATAACCCACAGCATAATGGGGTAGCAGTAAGGAAGAAAAAAACTATTTTGGGAGCAGCACGAGCGATGTTGCATGATCAGGACCTTCCATTGCACTTGTGGGTTGAAGAATGCAACACATCAGTATTTGCGCAGAATAGAAGTCCTCATTGGATTATCGAGATGAGTACGCCAGAGGAATATTTTTCAGGTAAGAAACCAAATGTGGCACACTTTGAAAATTTTGGTTCATCAGTTTATTTCTATATAACCAAAGATGCCATGAAAAATATAGAGCCGACAGCTAACTTGGAAATATTTGTGGGGTACATCGATACACCTCGTAACTATTGGATGTACTGTCCATCTCATAGGATGATAGTGGTCAGGAGAGATGTGAAATTCGATGAAGATAATTCCATGTGAATTTCCTTGAGAGGGAGATTCAGTTGCATGCAGTCAAGGAGCTCTTATCTCTAAAAAAAAAAACTAAAGATGTGGAGCAGCCACAAGTAGAGAAACAGAGAGTGGAAGCACCCACTCATGCATATACATCCAAAGACCGAAGGAAGCACACTAGAGAGGCTGACAGGTTAGTGCTTGATGCTAGAGATAATGTGGGAGCACCCACATCACAGCGCAGGCAGAGAAGGTCCCCAGAGCGGTACACTGGATACATGGCTCTTATGAGCGAGTGTGTAGAGATAGAGCCACCCTCATTCAAGGAATCAGTGCAGCAACTAGGCTGGGTTGATGCCATGGTTGAGGAGTATGACTACATTATCTAAAACAGTGCATGGGAAGTTGTCCCAAGACCGGAGGGAAAGTCAGTTGTAGGATCCAGGTGGATCTATAAGATGAAGTAAGTAGGATATGGGAGTGTTGAGAAACACAAGGCCAGATTTGTGGCCATAGGGTTCTCTCAAGTGGAGGGAATTGATTACAAGGAGACCTTTGCTCGAGTTTCAACTTACTCATCAATCAGATATATCCTTGCACTTTCGGTGCAAATGGGATGGCAGATACATCTGATGGATGTAAAGACAACCTTCCTCAATGGAGTGATTGATGAAGAGGTGTACATTGAGAAGCTGGAAGGTTTCGAGACCTTCGACAAAGAGTCGCATGTGTGCAGACTCAAGAGAGCGATGTATGGACTGAAATAAGAAACTTGTGCTTGGTACACCAGGATCGACAGCTACTTCACCGGGTTGGGCTTAACCAAAAGTGAAGCAAATGTCAACCTTTACCATATTGTGGTAGAAGATAAAATATTAATCATTTCACTTTATGTCAATGATTTGATTCTGAAAGGTGATGAGCAGCTCATCAAATCTTGCAAGAGAATTTGAGATGAAGGATATGGGGCTCTTGCATTATTTCCTTGGGTTGGAGATTTGGCAAAGAGATGAGGAACTATCTGCATCTCAGGGAAATTATCCCAATGAGATTCTGAAGAAGTTTCACATGGATAGCAGCAAACCCATGGAGACTCCTCTAGCAAGGAACTGGATAAAGGAAGATGCTAGTTCAGGTGAAGTGGTAGAAGCTACCATCTACAGGCAGCTTGTGGGTTCACTCTTGTACTTGGTGAATACACAACCAGACATATGCTATGTAGTTAACCAGCTTATTCAAGCTATGGTTAAACCTACCAAGCTCTATTGGAAGGCATGAAAGCATGTGTTGATATACCTCAGAGGCACCACAAAGTTTGGGTTATGGTATAGGAAAACTGAGGGAGTGAAGATTCAAGGCTTCATAGTTGCAGATTGGGCAGAGATTCCATCTGACTCGAAGAGCACATCAAGGGGCATCTTCAGCATTGGGTCGGCAGCAGTTTCCTAGTATAGCAAGAACTAGATATCAGTTACACTCAGTTCAGCAGAGGAAGAGTACATGGCTGCTAATCAAGCATATTTTGAGGCCATCTAGATGAGGAAGATACTTGTTGGTTTGTTTGGTCAGCGAATGGATCCGATGGTGATTTATTGTGATAACCATAGTTGCATCAAATTCTCATTTAATCTAGTTTTTCATGGCAAGTCCAAGCATATTGATATCTGGTATCACCATCTCAGAGATTGTGTGTAGAGGAGGATTATGTCATTAGAGTACATTCATATAGAGCAAGATGCAGACATCTTGACAAAGGCACTGTCAAGAGGCAAATTTGAGTTCCATAGATGCAAGATCAGGGTAGCATACAATCCCTTTCTTGTTGAGAGGGAGTGTTGAAATTGGAAACAAGAAGAGGCTTCAAATTTAATTTTTCCTTAATTAAATTAGAAGGAAATTGTAATTACACATCACGTGACAGCTTGTACGAGTTAACTAAGTCAGGAAGACTTAGTTAGCTCAATTAATTCGAGTTGAGGATCAAATTAGAGGCATGTAGATTTCTCTCTAAGTTTTAAGGGGTCCAGTTACAGGGTATTTTGAGTTTTAATTATTTAACTTAATAATTTGATTTAAAATCAGTTTAACTAGTTCTAATTGATGGAGGAACTAGTGAGAGGTCCAATGAATTAAATCTGAATTAATTCACATGCAGTAATAAATTAGATAACTGATAATTCACTATAAATAATTGTTGCATGTCATTTCTAAGGAAGGCCCAGTTGATATTGGAGTTAAGGGGAAGTGTACTATCAGTTGTATAATTAGAAAATTGTACAGGTCATGCATGAGGTCATCATAATGCCTTAGATGTATTGCGCAATCATTACTTAGGAATTTCCTAATTAATAGGGACTCAATTTTCCTAGGGTTTTTGCAAGCAAGGCAGGGCATCCAGAGACAAGGAATTGGTGAAGTATTGAACCAAAACTAGCCTAGGATAGAGTGAGACAGTCAAATATAGTGCAAAGAGCTCTCAAGCCTAAGAGAAGCATTGCATTGTTTCATATTCTTGATGTATGAAATATACATATAGTGGGGTTTATAGTTGATGCTTTCCCCAGATAAATCTGTGTGTTGTGTGAATGAAATTATTTCTCTTTCTTGTTCATGTGATTGTGCAATCGTAATTGGTTTCCGCAATTTGTAGAATAGATTCGAGTATTTTGTTTTAGCATATTACAATATCATTTGAATATATTTGGATTTTCTACAGTTCATAGATCCATCTCCACTATCAATAGTTTATCAATCTATTTCATAATGAAAAAAATGGTGCTTAGATTGGTGAGAAAGATTCCTAAAACAAGAATAAGAGGAATAAAAGCATCTCCACTACACTCACACAAGACTTTGTACATAGGCAGTGTGATGAGCAAATGCAAAGCTATGTCATAGTTTTCATCCACTTGACTCATTTCTCACTTGGGTGGTATATTGGGTTTTTTCTCGAATCATCCTTCACTTTGCATTCAATGAATGCTTAAATGAATGATCCATCTTTGTTGGGATACTTGATGCCATGGTTTGCAAAGACTTCATTGGATAAATCACCATAAGTGTTAAGATTGCAAAGAATAGAAAAGGTTATATTCCTCAAGTAGAATGACTTACAACGCAGGAATGGTTGATTTTGAACCATTATATATATAAGATTAAGGGGATGATTAATAATTTCAATGGCTTACATAATCTTATGCCTAAAATAGTTTAAGGGATATGAAACAGATCATTCATATAGTTATGTTCTTGGATTAAAATTAATAAATACATATTTATCACTTGAATAACTTCCTAATCATAGTTGGATTTCATATGTTGGCTAGACCAATAAAACCACTTTCTCGTTGTCCTAGACTAGGCCCAAAGTTCAATTAAGCTAGAAAACAAAACAAAAAATCACCATGATTATAACAACTCGAGGAATTGTTGATTCTAAACATAAGATAACTCTTACTATTATGTGGGTTTGGGAATTTAATAAAGACTCAACCATTTCATTTGGTACACCATCATGTTAGACTAGTTTCGAGAGCTTAAAGTGGGATACAGTAGATTTATGAGACAATTTGTAGTTACGTCATTTTTATGGAGCAATTGGTATACAAGAAAAGGTTCAACACATGTTAGTGACTATACTTCATAGATATATCTTGCACTTTGAGGTGGAAGATAAGCATAAATCAAGCCTGAAAATCAGAGAGGGTAATATACTTCAATTTGTAGTCGTCATCAACCATTCTCTATAGTGTTCATATAATGGACTAGAAGAAAAGAAAAATAAGACTTCCAATGAAATGTGAGGCATAATGATAAAACCAAATAATGAAAATTAAAGACAATCTATAAAATAAACATGAAAATGCATTAGGACCAAAAAAAAAATTCCTTTTCTCTATTTCCATTGGAGCCTTTTTCCCTTCACAAACATAATTGCCTATGGTAATAGTATTATAGATTGTTTTTGTGCCCTATATTTTCGCAAGAGTTTACGTCAACATGAAGGCTTGGTTCCTTAATGTCCGCAAAAAAGATATGATATATAAAAGGGATTTATCGACTCTATCTATTTAAAGTTCTAATGAATGCTTTATAAGCTACACTCCAATTCACAACTTACCCTTTGGTAGAGTGTATTTCAATAAAATGCACTTTGAATTAGCTTCGAACGATGTGAAGCATTTGAATAGGAATCTTGACATTACTTTAACCTTTCAATTTGGAGGATGAATTGTTTGTAGACATATATCACAAGATTTGATTTTAATCGTATTTCTCGAAAACAAAGTGAAGGCGTTTTTTTTCCATTAGGGTAGCTCAATTGGGAATAGTTTTGTAAACGAAGTATTATGTGCAAGGAGGCCTGGTGTGAAAATATCTCATTTCACTTTATGTGTGTGAAAAAAGGGTCTATTTACACATCTAGAGTTTATAGTGATAATGAGTATAAGGCTTGCCTAATTATTGATTTCTTAAAATAATAATAATAACAATAATAATTTTTTATTTGTCTGTCGGTGTTTGGGCTTGGGGCTAACGGAAGCTTGCTAAGGCATTCGTGCCACTGTGCAGGTCACGAGTTCGAGTCTCGAATAGCCTGAGGGTCGTTATGGCGAGCGGGCGTGGCGGTTCCTCCTAGGTTTATAGGCGTATTCAACGGAATTCAACCTCATTTCATGTGAGTATGATACTGTTGTAGTTGCCAATTCTCCTAGCACAAAATAATAATAATAATAATAATAATAATATTTTTTTATTTCCTGCTCAATGACAAAAACTTAAGATATTTAACTTTAATTTGTTATATCACATATCCAGAAAACAATAAACAAGCTAGATGTTAAGGACTTATGATATAAATAACTACAAGACTAAAGCAAATTAAACCCAAGAAACCACTTAGAAGAGGAAAAATCATGGTAAACATCCTCCGAATGTTTTGATTTGAATGAAGTTGTTATGGCTATTATCTTGTGCAGCAAAATCTAGTGTTTAATAAAAGCATATATATGCTTTTATCAACAAAATAGTTAGCCATTGTTATGAATATCAGGTTTCCATTTTGATAGATAACATCATACCATCCAATAATTTGTTGATAGTATGGACTTCGAAAATGGTTGGATTATAAGAAATTGCTACTGCTGAGGAGCCCGCGCGTGAACCTAATCGCTCCCTTGAGACTGCTCCGCAGCCATGGCCCTAGGAAGGGGCCCCAAGATCGATTCCTCACTTCCACCTGAGCTCTCTGCCTTCAAGAAGCTGGTGGCAAGTTGCTCCAAGTGCCCAGCAAACGAAAACCAGCAAAAAATTGTTAAAAGATTGGCTACTATCCCATCAGTGGATCTCCCGATTGATGAGCCTTGCAGATCAGCGCTAAATCTTGCAGAAAGGGGGCTCATTGGACAGTACACTAGGCTCTGGCCCTCCCCCAAAGTTGTCGAAGCATGGATACAAAGAAACTGGTCTCCCCTCATCAAAGAAGGAATCAGAAGCTTCCTTGTACGTAAGGGTTCCTTTGTCTTCGTCTTTGACATAGTAGAAGATAGGAATTTGATCTTTCGAAATGGGTCATATTTCATGGGGCCTCAGGGCCTATATCTGAATCAATGGACCCTTTATTTTGACCCAAGTCAAGATTTTCCCTTAGTAGTTATGGTCTGGGTGCGTTTGCCCCACCTCCCTCTTCACTTCTAGAACCCTAAATCCTTAGAAACTATCGGAAACAAATTGGGGAAATACATAGACAGAGTAGAAAAGAAATATCAATACTCTTATGCAAGAATTTGTGTAGAAGTTGACTTGGAAGAAGGCCTTCCTGTTGAACCCTTAGTTAAACTGAGAGGGGGGAGTGAATCAGTTTAACACATTCATGGACTTTTAAACTTTTTCATTAAAACTTATTTACACCTTCATTTCATGTTCAACTTAATATGTGAGTAGTCTTAGAATGTGAGCAACAAGTATTAATATAATGTAACAACAGATTTAATATGAGAGCAGCAAGTATTAAACAGATGAGATAAACCATATCAACTCATAAACATCATGCACAGAGACACCAGATATAAGTGGAAACCCATAAAGGGAGAAAACTACATCTTATTATTGTTGTGATACAAAGGCAAGCTCCAACTCCCTCTCACCACTGATTTTCTGTAGGCACCGACCTACAGGAGGCTCCTACCTCAATTTTGCAAGCTACAACTTGCAAGGAAGCTCCAACTCCCATCAATTTTCTACAGGCACCAACCTACAGGAGGCTCCTACCTCAGTCAGCTACAACTGAAATCTATCAAGCTACAACTTGATAGGGAAGCTCCAACTTCCTTACTCTTTCAAAAGAAAATTACTTGTTGATTTACCTTGGATATCAGCTTTGTTCTATACCTTCTCTTCAGTTGTTCATCAGTCCTCCTATCTGTCCTGTATCATCTCTGCATCTTCTTGGATTCTCTATCAGCTTCACCTTCTTCTCTGCTCAGCTCCTTCTTCTTTTCTGCCTCACTGCTTCATTTCTCCATTCTCTACACTCACTCTCTAACTCCTTTACGCATATCAAGGTGATATCATTTATAGGGATTTCTTTTTTACTGTTAGCATTCCTCAGGGAATTTGAAATGGACAGCCATGACTCTTTGGCTTATGCTTCCTCATTTCTTTTATCAACTCATTCAGAAAAATATAACAATACATATACATTTCAGTTTTACAGTGGAGTTTTCTTTTCCTCCGGAGACTTGCCAATACATCACAAACAATATAAAATCAATTACAACATTTACATTCACATTTTCAATTACATAAAGACAATTTTACTCAGCCCATTTTCTGGCTTTTGGCTTTGCTGGCTTTGTCTTTTCTGTTGCTGTCAGGTAACTATTCTATCTTCTTCTGCTCACTGTCTTCTGCATATTTTCCAGTTTTCTGTGCTTGTACACCTGTCAAATTCATTCCTGTGCATATTCTTGTTCACCGTGATTGTGTGTCTGTTGTATATATATATAGCTACGTTACAATATATATAACTGTTGACTTTAAATCTGGGCAAATTCCAATGCTTTGGTTTCCTTTACTGGCAGTTTAAATAACTGAATGCGGAGGCTTTAATATCGCCATGGTTATAAACCCAATATATGTCCTCTATGCAAGGTTCTCTCCTTCTATTATTTCAAGCAATTAATGTTCATTCTTGGCATTATTATTTTGATATTCGAACCTTAGAAACCATAACCCAATGGTTAATCAATCAAATATATACCTTAGACTTGCCACGACATTATAGGAATGCCATCACACATAAATATCCGCATATATTTACCTTCGAGTCCCACAATGACTTCATACTTCGTTAGTGCGTTTTATATCGACGATAATATTTTAATATATATTACCGCCCCGTTCAAATCTTAGAACATTATAATGAAACCCACTTCTCATATTAACAATGCGCCAACGCACATATAAAATACCAATCATCTGGTTTTATTTCTATTTACCCAACTTTATGATTAAAACCCCCAAGGCTTTACCATAGCATGTAATCACCTGCATATTTTAGTTCAAAAGTTCGGATTTGATTTAATTTAATACCAATGCCATACGCCACCACCTTGGTTAATTTTCGAGAGGATCTGACGGTCCATTATTTATCGCATTCCAATCCCAAATCCGACGACAGTCACGCTATAAACCTGCTCGTGCTTTAACTCCTCCAAATTGCGCAATGAAGTGGGTCCCAACGCTTAAATGACCCTTCTCATCTAACGGTTGCGAGCTTATCGCATCCACTTTGGTGATCCTATGGACGTAATGCAATATCGCGTTGTTTTCTCGTCCGAGGTTTAAAGCTCAAAAACAACGCGAAACTCGCGGTTTTCAAATACTGCCCAAATACACGTGTCGACCAATGACTGTTATCGCGTTATTTTCTTAAATACCACTTACCGCTTTAGGAGCTACGTGAATACCACTCGTGGGTTATAAAACCTGCTTTCACTGTTCACAGTTTCGCTCCAGGCTTCGTCCGCCTCAAGGTTCCGTTTTATTCCGCATTCACCCAAACTAACTCTCCTCAACTCTATTTTTTCACTTCGGGTTACACCTTTCTACTGTAACTTATTAATTCATCTTAAACCTAAGTATAACACTGCACACGCATACTTCCTTCCACTGTATCGTTAGTTACAGTTCCCCTTTTCGATTGATACATTCCGATTCAAGAGCCTGCGTCATTATTCCATATTGACTCCACTTTGTCTTTGCACTGTGCCTTGTGCGATACCTTCTCCGAAGATTTCATAACGTTGTATGAAATTACACAACAGAATGTGCAATCTCCTCCTTTGAACACTCTATATACTGTAATCTCTAATTGTAAATTAAAGCCTCGATTCACACCACCATGGTATGTAACTCTTATTTACTGAAACTAACCACAATTACCCAAGCATATGTAGAATTACACCGTAAAACTCAAGTACAGGGCTTAACGTACAATTTTTCAAGAACCAACATTCACTATGCATACACTCCACATACCAAGCCCTTAACACAGGGTTTCATCATACATTCAATTCAAACCAATACTGGATTCTTTCCTTATGTGCAGAGTATTATTTCAACTCCTATTTCAGAGTCTATTTATACATGATTCATGGAGATTCAAGCATTCTCTCACAGAAACTAAATCAACCAATACACATCCATTCAGGAACAATTTCCTTCATTCATATTAGACAAATGAATTCACTCACAACACAACTGCCTTGGCCAGATCTTCAAGTCAAAATCACTAGCCCTTCTCTAACTCTTCCTTTGAACAGGATATGGATTTTCTTCAATTATCTGCAGAACACAATCTCATCATACTCATGTAGTGCAAAACTTCTTCTTCACTACTCTGCACCTTGAATAGCTCTCTGCTTAAATTCACTGCTGCCTCTGCTACCTCTCTTTTGGCTTCCTCTGCTCCTTGACTGATGTTTCAGGTGCTCCTCCTTTGTCATCTCCTTTGCCATCAATGACAACATTTCCAACACTTCCTAAGGCTATCAAACTCAAGGTAGCGGATTGCTCTCACATCCAAGAGCTAGACTAAGAAAAGCTCCCATTTAAGTGCAGGTACTACCATGAATATGGGAATTTTTCCAGATATTGTAAAAAGAAAACAGTGGAAGAGACAGACAACTCAAAGGAGGAACAATGGTCTCAGGTTCAAAAAGCTGCTCCTAACAAATAGAACAACAAAACAAAAGGGAAAAGCAAGCCAGTTGGATCCGCCGCACCTACCTCGGTGGTGCAAGGGGTGGAGCCTCTAGGCCCTCCAACAACAGTTGCAAACGCCAACCCTTTTGAAATCCTAAGTACTCATGAAGAACAAATAGCTCCAACAGAAGATGCAGTGGAGGAAACGCAGCCTAAACCAACAATAGAAGAGAAAATACAGGAAGATGTCATCCCAATACAAATTGGATCTCCCAAAGGAGAAACCACCTTCCCATCCTATGCATAAATGACAAGAAAGAAGCCCCCATTATCCTTTGTATCCTCAGAAGAAGAAACTTTCGAGAGGCCCATCAAAAAAGTTGGGAGAAATTCTCATAGAGAGGCAAGAGAAGAAGAGGTTGAGAAGCAAAAATTGGAGGGTCGTCAATCCACGATTGAGATTTCTGTAGACATAAATACTAGACCCAAGCCTCACAAAGGCCATCCCTTTGCAAGTAAATAATGCGTATAACCTCTTGGAACTTCAGAGGTCTGGGGAATCCCACAAAAGCGGAAGCTGTGAGGAACCTCATAAAATTTGAATCCCCTGAGATCCTCCTGCTAGATCCTCTTGCTCCAAGAGACCAAAATAGAAGGGTTTTCCCTTCTAGACCTAAGTAAAGACAAATGGAAAAAAAGAGTTGGGAAAGCAGTAAGTGCCAGGGGAACCTGTGGGAGTCTTGCCACTCTTTGGGAGGATGAAAAAATTATTCTTGTTAGCTCCTTCGAAACGCAACATTGGATCTACACCGAAATTCAGCATTTTGCAAGCAATACCTGCCTTTCCATCTTTAATATTTATGTGCCAGTGTTATATGAGGAAAAAAAGCACTGTTGGCTTACTCTTTTAGACTTTTTAGAAGCCTACTCACCTAAGAATTTAATCCTCACTGGAGATTTCAATCTTGTCCTCGATCAAAAGGAGAAAAAAGGAGGTAACAGTAGCAAGGACCGCATCCTTCCTCTTGTAGAAGACCTGATCCATGATTGGGATTTATTGGATATCAAACCCAAATCTGGACTCTATACATGGTCAAATAATAGAGCTAGAAAGGATCACATTTCTGCTAGGCTTGACAAATTTCTGATACAACGCACCCTCCTCTCCGAGCAGAAGATAATCATCTCCAAAATCCTGCCCAAAATGACATCAGATCACAAACCCATCTTGTTGCAGATTGAAGAAGCGGAAAACCTTGGACCCATCCCCTTCAAATTCAGCCCTCAATGGACAGAAAGAGAAGGTTTTATGAAGACAATCATAAAAGCTTGGTCCAAGCCAGTCATTGGGTTGACTAGCTATGTTTGGGAGCAAAAACTCAAGGCCACCAAAACAGCTTTGAAGGATTGGTTAAAAAAACCCACATGCACTCCCACTAGCCTTAGAAAGAAGGCCTTTGAGAGTCTATTATATATGCCAATGCAAATGGAACAGCAGGAAATCACCAACTCTGATTTGCAACGTGAGAAATCTGCTCAACAAAGCACTCTTCACGCCTTCAAATTGGAGGAGGAGACTTTAAGACTAAAATCTCGAAACCTCTGGATAAAATCGAGAGACAGAAACTTTGCATACTTCCACAAGAAAATTAGAACTCGACTCTTGATAAATCACATAGCAGAAATAACTACTTCAGATGGGACAGTGCATAAAGGAATAACAGAGATTCGTGAGGCAGCTACCTCACACTTCCAACAGTTATACACAGAAAATGGATCAGACTTTGAAGAAGAAAGTGTTGAATTCCTTTCTCACATTCCAAGTGTGATAAAGGAGGAGGATAACTCCAGCCTTCTGAAGCCCTTCTCGGAAGAGGAAATAAGCAATGTCATATGGATGATGGAACCAGACAAAGCTCCTGGTCCTGATGGATTCACTATAAACTTCTACAGAATATGCTGGAATATTATAAAAACTGATCTAATACGGATGAAGAAGGGTTTTCAACAGAAATCCAAAGATGGTGGCAGCACCAACTCCACTTTCCTTGCACTTATCCCAAAAGAGGTGAGCCCTGCCTCGTTTGATCGCTTCAGACCTATTTCGCTTTACAATGCATCATATAAGATCCTTTCTAAGCTTTTGGCGAATAGAATCAAGCCTCTTCTAGGTATTCTCATCTCTAGCAGTCAAAGTGGGTTTGTCAAAGGAAGGCACATTCTAGAAAATGTGGCCCTGGTGCAGGAAACCATTCATTCAAGCCTCCATCGTCACGAGAAAGGAATGATAATCAAGCTAGATATGGCAAACGATTTCGATCGGGCAATACATTCTTTCCTTCTCCAAGTCCTTGTTGCTTTTGGTTTTAGCTCCGAGTTTTATAGGCTAATTAAAGCTTGTATTGGAGAGTCGTGGATTGCTCCCTTGGTCAATGGTAGGCATGTCGCTTACTTCAAAGCCACAAGGGGCATTAGACATGGTTGTCCTCTTTCCCCCTTCTTGTATATTTTGATGGAAGATTCCCTTAGCAGGAAGCTAAATGAAGAAAAGATTAATGGGACTCTCCCTGGAATTAGGGCTGTGAGAGGCACTGATCCAATAAATCATGCCTTGTTTGCTGATGATTCAATTCTTCTAGGTGGAGCCTCATTAAAAATTGCAAGGGCATTTAAGAAAACTATTCAAAGCTTCTGCAGAGTCTCTGGAGCTTTGGTCAACAGAAGGAAAAGTGCAGTGTATGGTTGGGAGATCGATCAGCAAGCCATGAACCGAATTGCACAAGTTCTTGGATATGTGGGCTATGCAAGATGGGATAAAATCAATTACCTTGGTCTGCCTCTATCCCTAGGCATCAACAAGGCTCTCCATTGGGCTAAGATACTAAGCGAAATCAAGGCAAAAATAAAAGTATGGGGCGGACAATGGCTCACCATAGTTGGGAAGCTCATATTGGTTAATTTTGTTATTTCCTCCCTCTCATTATATCAAGAAACCTTCTTACTGGCTCCAAAACCGATTAGAGATCAGCTTTCCAAGATGTTAAGAAAATTCCTGTGGCAAGGAGGTAAGGGAAATCAAAAGAAATTTCATTTGGTAAATTGGGACATTGTGAAAAAACCTCTTTTAGATGGAGGTCTGCAAGTAAGAGATCCTAGTTTGGCCAACTTGGCATTGGGTGGCAAGATGCTATGGAAATTTTTTTCGAATCACAGAAACTTGGTCAGTCAAGTCTTCATCAAAAAATATATGCACGGCCTCACTCTGCAAGATATGGAGAAAGGAACAGCAACCAAAGGAACATCTCTATGGAAACTCTGCACTCACAGTTGGGAGTTTTACAAGGAACAGCTACACAGAATTCAAGGAAATGGGAAAATCATAAACCTTTGGGAAGACAAAATTATGGGACTACAATCTCTAAACAATTCCCAGGAATTCGCAGAGTTGCGTGACTAGCTAATCAATCTTGGCATCAAAAAACTGGAAGACATATGCTGCTGGGACGATGAAGGTAATTGGCTGGATTGGAATATTCCACGTCACCCTGAACAAATGCGGCATCAAGTTCCCCTCCTCCTTGCGAATTTGGCTGGGTTGGCTCCAATACATCGCAACTCAAAAGACAAATGGGGATGGGGTAAAAACGGAGTTTACACAACTGCCCAAGGATTTGTAGCTCTCCAGCGCAGCATTCCTCTACACAATCCTTCGATTTGGAAACAGATTTGGGACCTAGCTGGGCTCCCCAAGGTAAATTTTTTTATTTTGCTACTCATTCATAATCATGTTTTAACAGGTGAATATCTGGGAAAAAGAGGAATAGTTGGGCCTCATAGATGCTCGCTCTGTTGTGCAGTGGTGGAGACTATGGATCATTTTTTTCTTGACTGTGTATGCCCAAGAAGTGTGGGCGAAGACGTTGCATGAGTTGGATGCACAAACCCCATCGCATATTTCGACCACCAACCTCTTCACCACTTGGCTCGAATGCTCTCCCCGTGATCTAAATCGAAAATCTATTTGGTTTAACATCTGGCATGCCATCCCCAAATTTGTCTATTGGGAAATTTCGCTGGCAAGGAATGAAGCAATCTTCAACAGCAAACTGTATTCCCCAACTGTTGCTGCAGCCAAAGCAAAAGCCTTGCTAATCGAGAACTTGGTAAACCTTCCCCACAAGTCAAGCAGTGATCTCTCTCCATATGTAATTAGTTGGATAGGCATACCTTTGAAGACAGCGTCCCGAATTAGGACTCACTCTAGACCATGCTACAACTCGGAATGGAGACTTCGAACCCTAGAGCATGAATTTAAAAAGTGGTGGCAAAACCATAACAGAGCCACAATATTTTTTTATGGTGCCTCAAAAGGACTTTCTGAGAAAATCTGGAGTTTGGGGAGTTATTTATTCCAAATCGAGCCACAGCCAAAACAGCGTCAGCTGGGGTCTTGGGCAGAACACCAACAACCATGCAGAAATCTTAGGAATGCTTAAGGCTTGTCAAATCGCGAAAGGGAATGGAGAAAAAGACATACAGGTCTTCGGAGACTCAGAAATCCTGATTAAAATCATAAATACAGGAGATCACTTCAGCAACTCGGCCCTCAACAAGACGCTGCAAAGACTCAGGAAACTGTTGCAAAGATTCACATCTAGCTCTTTCTATCATATTTTGTGAAATCTAAACAAAGAAGCAGATGCAAAAGCAAATGCAGGTTTTCTTTTAGATCAAGGAGAATTCTCAAAAAATGGTAAAGATCCCATCTGGTTACCCATCCCATGAAGCTCAGCCATGTAAAATCAGAGTTGGAATATTTGGGGATTCTGGAAAAGGCTTTGTAATCGACGTTGTTTAGGGTCCGGCCCAACCTACCTCCATAAATAAAAAAACTAACCATTCATGTTAAAAATAAAAAAATAAAATGGTTGGATTATGAAAATGTACACCAAGTTTATCTTTTTAAAATGTTCATATAAGTTGATGTAACTTTATATTAAAAAATCTTGTTATTTTACATTCAAAATTTTTGGAGAATGTCCAACCTTTGTTTTCAATGGAAACTAAGTAACCAGTGTAGATCCATCTTAACTCCAATCTATCAAACACCGAGAGGGATCAAATCTCTCGAGGTGCAAACCTCATTTATGAGTGCAAGACTTGAGGGAAGGTTTGCACCTTGAGATATTTGATTCCTTTAGAAGCTTGATAGCTCTGGAGTTAAGATAAATCTAAGTTAGTTTAATTATTAATAATTATTATTTTTATTTTTTATTTTATTTTATTTTTAATTTTATGTAATTTCACTAAGTCAAAATGTTTTAATTAATAATTAATATTAATATTTATTTATTTATGTAATATGTAATTTGACATATTACATGACAAAAATGTTTAGATAACATGACATAATAGGACATTACAAAAAAAATTCATATTAGGTTGAGAATGTCTCTAGGGCTTAAATGTAGTAAACTTGGAATTAAAAAAAAAATTATAAAATATTTTGATTGTGAAATGAGAGATGGTTTTTGGGCATGTCATATTGATGAGTCATGGTATTGTAACAAATCCTATTTTCAAATTAATACTATCCATGGTAGAGCGCGGGTGAAAAAACATGGTTAAAAATCTTGTTACATTGTATCTATTAATTTTGTATGTGGTTATTAATGAAATTTAAATATGTTTACAAAATTATTGTTTTAATTTATATGGTAAAATGGATCATAACTTATAACTGCTATTTATATCTTATATATTTCAAAGTGATAGATGGTTTAATTTTGGGAGTAGTCTTTAGTGCGACTTTTTGGAGTTTCCATTGCCGGAATCCGGTGAAAAAAATTGAGGTAAATTTTTTATTTATGTTATTTAAACTAGGTTTTTTACTGTAAATATAGATTCAGCACCCTAAAAAACCTCTAGAACACTTCGATTTTGCAAGTTACCCATCAAATTTCTGTTTTCAATAAATTCTTGACGGATTTTAAAGAAATTAGACCGGAAAAATCCACTAGAAAAGCCTTCAAAAAGTCGCACTAAAGACGACTCCTTAATTTTGTATGTGGTTATTAATGAAATTTAAATATGTTTACAAAATTATTGTTTTAATTTATATGGTAAAATGGATCATAACTTATAACTGCTATTTATATCTTATATATTTTAAAGTGATAGATGGTTTAGATATATCTCAAGAATAATTATAATCCTTTTGCTTTTAGATTTGATTAAAAACTGTTATAAAATTAAATTCAAATAAAATATTTATAAAATATTTTGATTGTGAAATGAGATATGGTTTTTGGGCATGTGGCATTGATGAGCCATGGTATTGTAGAAAAGCTTATTTACAAAATAATATCTATGGTTAAGTGGGAATCTATATTACTTTTAAGCTTCAATTATTATTTATATGTAAATGTTTACAAATCTTTTAACTCTTATAAAATTGAACATAATGTAAATGTAAATTGAACATATTATATTATATAAAATCAAAGCACTGAACCATGTAAAAATGTTTACATAACTCCCCTATACAGTGTAGTGCACCTCTCAATGCAATTACATGATGACTTTAATGGGGATACAAGTTGGTCAACCTTAAACCTATTGGGGGTGGAGTTGTATAGATTGAATACGAAAAAAATTGAACATGTTATATTATATAAATTCAAAGTATTGAACTGACATGTAAAAATGTTTACATAACTCCCCTATACGCTGTAGAGCACCTCTCAGTGCAATTACATGATAGCTTTAATGGGGATACAAGTTGGTCAACCTTAAACCTATTGGGGGTGGAGTTGTATAAATTGAATACTAAAAAAATGAAGCTTGCATAAAACCAGTGTTATGGAGGAAACATTATGAGTTAAATTTTGATATTAAACCTATTATTGGTGGAGTTGTATAAATTGAATACTAAAAAAATGAAGCTTGCATAAAACAAGTGTTACGGAGGAAACATTATGAGTTAAATTTTGATATTAAACCTATTATTGGTGAAGTTCTATAGATGAAATAAGGTGCAATGAAGCTCTTAGGTAAAATTAATGCTATGGAGAGAACATTATGGATTAAAATTTGACATGTAATCAACACTTCCTAATAAGTATATAATGATGTATAATTTGACATGTAATCATCACTTCCTAATAAGTATATAATGATGTAGAACTTTAGCGTGAAATCACCAATTACTTGATAGAACTATAAGGAGGATTTAGTTGTAATGGATCTCCTAGGGTAATTAACCATATGGAGCCTTTATAAGATGTGTAACTTTGATATCGAATAATCACTTTCCTAGGATGGTGGAACCTCAGGTAGATCTAATAGTAGATGAGAGTAGTACCGGGTGGAATTAATGATATGGAGAAATCAGGTAGATCTAATAGTAGATGAGAGTAGTACCGGGTGGAATTAATGATATGGAGAAATCAATGAAATTAATGATAGGTGAAACTTTATGATGGAACCATTACTCAATTTGAATTGACATAATGCTTTCAATGGGTACATGAATTAGACAAAGTCGCACCTATATGTGGCGGCATAATATGTTTGGAACAAATAGTGAAATGCTCGAGTAGAACTAGTTGTATGCAGCTACCATAAGGAGTATAAGGAATATAAGTTTGAAATAGAATAATATATGTAGCTGCATAATATAGGAATATAAGTTTGAAATAGAATAATATATGTAGCTGCATAATATGTTTAGAACAAATAGTGAAATGCTTGAGTAGAAGGAACAAATAGTGAAATGCTCGAGTAGAACTAGTTGTATGGAGCAACCATAAGGAGTATAAGTCGTATAAGTTTGAAACAGAATAATCACTTGCTTGGGAATTATGCAATAATGTTTACCCTATAAAATTGTATGATGGAACAAGGAAAATTGGAACTGTAAGTAAAATTAACCATGAGGGGTGGAACTATTATGTGGAACCATGAGTTATGTAATATAACTTAGAATAAAGTAAGGGAAATGGAACTATTGAAGGGAATTCACCAGGTAAAGGAGATGAAGGGGTGGAACTTTCATATGGAACCATCACTCGCATAAGAATGATGGAGTTGTATAGGTGGAACAATGAATAATGGAATTATTGAAGTTGTATAGGTGGAACAATGAATAATGGAATTATTGAGTAAGATCAGTAGTATAAAGGAACAATGAGAAATTGAACTTTGATGTGGAACCATCACTTACCTGGAACAATGAGAAATTGAACTTTGATGTGGAACCATCACTTACTAACAATTAATCAATGACGTTGAATCGTATGGAGAAACAATAAGGGAAACTTTCAAATGGAATAACCACTTTTCTAACCTGGTGGAAAAGTAACATGAATATGGGGTAATAATTAATTTAATAAAGCACTTTAAAGTAACGAAACTTTGACATGAAACCATTCCTATATAAAACTCAATTTACTTCTTTATACAAATTAAAGAAACTTACACCTTCACGTGGTGAAAACACTTCTCCCCAAAACAAGTGCTAGAAACTTACACTTTCACATGGTGAACACACTTCTCCCCCAAACAAGTGCTACAGATCCAGATAATTTTAATATCTGTGTACAAAATGAACACTTCATTCTACCTTTGGACGTTTGATTTCAATCTCTGCATTTGTGGACCTAATAAAAATATGTCCAACAAAAGCCCCAAAACAAGTGCTACTTATCCATATAATTTTGATATCTGTGTACAAAATGAACACTCCATCCTACCTTTGGACTTTTGATTTCAATCTCTGCATTTGTGGACCTAATAAAAATATGTCCAACAAAAGCTAAAGTATGTGAAAGAAACTCACCAAAATTTGGCGCCAGCTTAAAATTTATTAAATTATCTCAAATATCATTTGTAAAACATGAAACAGCAATAAGTAATAACTAATAAGTATTAAGTGCCATCTAATTTAATGTTCCCTCAAGTACATTTTCAGAGATATTTCGTTTTAAAAGGTGGTCAATTTATAATTTTTAAATCCAAGTATAATTTTCATTGTTTTCCTTTCTTCTTCAACATACTGCAAGTTCTTGATGGAATGTCTCTATGGAGAATGATTAGAGAATGATGCAGAAATTGGTTTATCTTACTCCGCAAATACTTAAGTTTTGAAATCTTCGTTGGTTTATATTACTCTGCAAATACTCAAGTTTGGAATCTAAGTTATATTACCAAACATGTTGTAAAAGATAACTCTAGAGATCAATTTGGTGCTAGATAAAAATAAATATTATGACCAAGCACTTCAAAGTTCACACTATTAATGCTCTTATCCTTTTTAAGTGAAAATAAAGTTACAGCTGTTAGCTTGCTTTTTAACAGACTTGAATTTTACCTCAATCGGCCAAACCAACTTCCCAGGGCATTCTGTCGAGGGGAAGGCCGTGAGTCAAAAGTTCAAATTCCACCAAGTCCCTCAAGGTGACAAACCATTATTATGGTTGATGGTTGAACCACCCTCTTTCTCACAGTGATCTATCTCCAAAGCTATGGTGAGAACATAGGTGCATAATGAGCATTTAATTTCATTTGAGCCTTTCTCACAGGGATCTACCTCCAAAGATATGGTGAGAGTGTACGGTGAGAACATAGATGCATAATGAGCATTTAGTTTCATTTGAGCCTTTCTCACAGAGATCTATCTCCAAAGCTATGGTGAGAGAGTGGATGTATAATGAGCATGAAGTTTCATTTCAGCCTGTGCTTTGCTAGTTCAAAGATCAAATCATACTTTGAATTGAGTCGCGGTAAACATGTTCTTTCAATTTATTCAAGCTACCAATTTAAAATATTGATTTGAAGGAAGATAATTGAGAAGGCAAGAAAGGCAACATTTCCGTGGCTAGTGCATGTTTGTACCTGATATTCTGTTGTTTCCCTCGTGGAAATTTTGCTTTCATATTGAGTTTAGCTTGTATGGTGTATGCATGTATAAAGCAGGTTGGATAGGTTCCACGCTGAATCTAGAATATTTTGAATCTAACGGCATATACATACTGTTCAAACTTCTGAAATATTTAAAATCTGGAGGAACCATCTGACAGTTTCATACTAACATGAATACAGTAATAAGTCCATGATCTATGCCCGCTGAAATGGTAATAACCAAATCCACGATGATACTAAACTTCTTAGAGCACAAACTTAGAAATACATCACTTCTAAGTTTCTAACCAGGTTTAAGTACCTATACCCAAAAATAACAATAACCTATTATCTAGGCAATGAATCTAGGAATAACAAAAATAAATGGGAAAGAGACTTGCAATGTCATTCAGGTAAATAAGAGATTTCGGGTTAATTTTTCTTGATGATGCTTTCTCTCAGTAGTTCCAAAGAAATGGTGTCATGTCATACCGGATGTGCCTAAATGGAAGGCTAGAGGAAGATTGTCATTTGCAGTATGCAGATAAGAAACACATTTAATAATGAATACAATTTTCATCTCATTTAGAACCTCGAAGTTTAATAAGCTTCACTTACCATGATAGCAAAATTCAAGAAACAAATGTCATGATCTCCACAACAGTGATATGGTCACAGATTTTCTTAAGACATATGTCATAAACAGCACCATTCCCCTTGTCCTCTAAATCCTCATACATGGCACTTCCTAAAAGGCAGAACAAAGTATTAAAAGGTACACATTGAAATGCGTATGCTCCACAACAGTACATTTTTGCATCAGACTCGAGCATGCGAACACCAAATGCTTCCATCACCTGCAGACTCAATATAGATTAACACATCAAACCCTTCATTAATAATTTAACTCCAAATTTGAGGTTATGGACACAGACTATCTAGTAGGATTTACAAATAATACGATTCCATAGCATCATCTCTGTTCTTTCCATATGCGGCCTGTGACCCTCAGTTTCAGCTCTTGCCTGTCACCACCAGAGAAAAAAAGGGCCATATTCCTCTGAATAATCAAACCATCATGACTGTCCCGGACTTTCTTATGGCTGTCGCGAATACTTCTTGGTATTCCTTGCCAACACAGCTTTCGTCCATTTGCCCCCACTTCAAGACTGTAGCCAAAATTTTTTGCTTCATTATCATCACCCATAAAGCGCAAAAAGGCCATATACACAGGGGCCATTCCAAGCTGGAATGCCTCAAAGTGAAGACAGAATTGTTGACCAAAACAATTGAATACCTGAAAAATATCGAAACAATTGAATTGGTATGCTTAGACTAGTGAATTTAAAATAAATGTCAATAATAAAAACTATCTCTAAAATTAAATGTTCTCCAATCCTTACCGTCAGCATCCATGTTGCATTCTCCACCTCCTGAGGATTAGGTTTTACATATCGATGATTAAAGGTGCAGCCATTGTGCATGTCCACCTTGTGATCATCTCTCAAGTGAGTCACAAGCGCTGGAATGTCCCCAGTAACTGAGCATTCAGAACCTGCGTAAGGGCAACTATAAGGCCTGAACATGCATTGTTGCTCATGCTTGAGCTTGCTATAATATGGGAATATGTCGTGACAACCAAGCTTTTGATATCTGCAAGGAAGTTCGAGAGATTCTGCAACTTTTTCAAGAGCCAAGCATCTTATATTCCCCAGTTCATGTCTGCAAGTGGGGCAACGGTTGTGCACTCTCAACTTGCAGCTTGAACAAATAGTATGACCATTTGGACACTATCACAAGCACCATCAGGATTAGAATTGACCAGCTCAATACATTTGTTCAATTTTGTAAGGTACAAATTGGTCATGAGTATCTATTGTATTTTGAATTAAAGACGTGATCCTGTGACAATGTTCTTGAACAAATTCTTTGATAGCAAGCAGTGCATGTGTGTGCATACGAGCATATGTTATGCAGAAAAAGAGAACTGGCAATCAATTTTTTATGAAAACTGATGCAGACAAATACGCTGACCAACAATCATAACAACGACACAACTAAATGGTAACTTTGATATGTTCTCAGCTAGTTGCAACACAAAGTCATCAATCTAAATCCACCTCTACGCAAGCACTCATAGTCCTTGCGTTGTCAGAGCTCCTGGGCTTTGGAATATGTCTGCACAACGTTGATTAAAGAGACATAGTTTGGTTGGGCAACTGTCAGTCCTCTGATTGTATCTGAACTAGCTTCACCATGATTATTATTACATGTATATCATCAATCTCATACAGTCCATGTTTAGGCACTTTCTGATACTGTGGTGTATCAACATACCCTTTCTGGGGATACCCTGAAACCAGCATATTGCAAGGGGCCAAGAAGTTTCTCGGCTTCTAAAAGCCTTTCAGGGCGTCACCAAATGGCCGATTGTGCATATCCTACGATGCCGCAGTCAACAAGACAGCATTGCAAAGGAATTTTATAAAATAGTTCAAATACATCAAAAATACTGGCAAGTTTGCAGTTTCTCCTTACACAATCATCAAGGGAAGATCCCACCAAAGTATTACATGAAAATCCACTTGTAAATCCGTTTTCATGCACCAACTTGTGGCTGGAGCTACCAAATTGAGAAATTTTCTATTAAGAATTGTAAAGGCAATTTGATACTGAATTGTTGATTGTTGAAAATTTTATAGGTTGTGACATTAGAACTCTGCTTTCATGGGATTATAGTACTTACATGCCCCACAACCATACATTTTGAAACAATGTTGAATGAACACAGGGTAAGGATGTTGAACACAGAGGTTAGTGCCACTTAATGATAATTCATCGGGTTGTAAAAGGATGGGTCAATATACTTGCAATAATGGGATAGTTGATGCTAAAGTGGGTGTTAGCAGAATCAATTGATATTTGATAAAACACTTCATATCTGCTGTATCTTTTAGAATAATTTTACAACATTTGGGTCAATAATAAATATTAAATATATAGAATAACAAGTGTCTACGTATGCTAAGTTGTAAAGCGTATCAAGATATCAGAAAGTATGCCATACATTTACCAGCAATAAACAATGAACAAGCTATAATATTTTTAATATTCATTCCCCACCTGAGATTCTCAGAAAGAAAGCACGTCAACAAAGTGATCTAAGGTCATTTGTATGCACGTATGGATTATAACTACATAAATACCTATGTTGCACTGCCTTTGGGGACGGGGGACTGAGTTTCCGGTACGGCTAGAGCGCACCCCCAAATTTTCAAGGAGACAGCAAGTTGGGGACAACAATAATATATATAAATTATAAAATAATAAATATAATTATTATTATTTTATATTCACCATGTGCATGAAGATAAATCATAAATAATAAATACATCATTGCAATAAAATTATAAACATTGAACTAGCTAAGAAATCCGAAACGAATATTAATAATTAAAAAGCCAAATACATAATCTCAAATCTAAAATTGAAATTGAAGTTTTTATTTGAAAGATGATGAGTCAAGAGCAGTGTTGAGCAAGTGAACTATTTTTCTAGTGTGACACATGGTAGTTAGTTGGAGGGTATCCATCTATATGGCGGGCGATACAAATGGCCTAGCGCTAAAACACTGACCCTTTCTACTTTGACCTTTCAAAGACCTAATTTGTCTTGCCATAAATGTCAAATCAAAAACCTAGGTTGAATTACTAGAGCTAGTTGTCTAGCTTGCTATTTTTGGTCAAATCCAAAAGCAGATTGAGTCTTACTATTCTTGGTTGACATTCTTGCATGTAAACTAATTTGCCTTATTATCCCAGTTGGAAAGCATGTTAATTTAGTCAAAATCAAGCATTGGATAAAATTCCTAATATTGCCAATCTCAACACCTAAATCGACCCCTTCTGTTGTTAGGTTTATCAAATAAAAGCCAAGTTTAATTGGTCAACCACACTAGATATTTTCTCAATCCCGCGAAAGCAAAAAGGACCTTTCTTATAGTCACTGCTACTAATATGGCCAAGTTAAACAAATTCAACTTCCTTGGCATAGTTAGCAAAGTTTCAAAGTGTGTTAGAACCTTAAACATAGTGTGGTTTCTTTACATTAGTTTGACATGTAAATCAATCTTGAATCCTGGTTTATTATTCTTGAACGAAGTAAGTGCAAAGAACAGCTTTGGAAACATTAGTCTTAAGAGGAAATGTGCTGAAATGAGTCACTGCTGGCAACCTTTAAACATCCATACAACCTTCACTGTTTGAGGGAAAAAATATTTGGCTACTAGGACAACACACAACAAAGCAGCAACCCAATAATTCCTTGCAAACAATGTTGAACACAATTCAACAACTTTCCTATAGGATAGGAGTGGGTTTAGAAACTTTTTAAATGTGCCACATAGGAACAGTCTCAAAAACAGTGTACTTCACCTTTAGGACAAAACTAGAAGGTTTTCATCAACAATAATTGTGTTATGATTCATGCCACAGGAAGTAAAGGTTGGCAGACTTTATTATTTCTAAAGGGATGTAGTTTCTAAGCAACAGTAATTATAGGCTGAAGTCCAGCACTGAGGGTTATTGCTTTAGACAGTTAAGTGACAAAGAGAGGTGAAAATAAATGTCAACACTTAACAGGAGTATTTTTAGTGGTTACCATCAGAAGTTAGCATTAAAAACAACTTCTTCATGCCAAAAGCTCATCCAAAACAGCAAGAAAATCCATCAAAACAGCAAAGTAATCCCAGTCAAAATCGGGTCAGACATATCGTTTTTTCCTTGGGGACAATGGAACAGTACTTGAAGAATCCCCAAAATCTGTCCAGTACGGATTGGGAACAGCTTGGAAGTCCCCAAAATATTGGGGACATTCCCAACCACTGTAAAAGTCCCCGGTACGCGGGAACGTCAGGTACGAGGTATTTTTTGGTGGGGATGGTCCCTGTGCAACATAGATAAATACATACATGCAAACTAAGTACATTCTACTAGTACATAATTGCTCTGATAACTTGAACAAGACATTAATGATGGTATATATCAATATAATATAACATTATGACAGTTGCATCAAAGCAAGCATGCATAATGATGGTACATATCAATATAATATAACATTATGAAGGTTGCATCAAAGCAAGCATGCATGCATGTATGCTAACAAGCAAGCAAGTGGATGTATGGTTGGATGTATGACACCACATATGGTAGGGTAAAACAAAGACAGTCAATGGTGCACTAGGAGGGGTAGAAGTGAGGAAATACTAATTAAAAACGTAAATTGCTAGATATCCCAATGGATTTTGATATATACATCAGTTGTTGAAGCCATATATGAATACCCAGTGGAAGTAGCAACAAAGAGTAACTCAGGAATGAACAAAAAGAGAAAATAAATATCTCAATACCATAAACGAACAAAGATATATCAGGATGCCATTGGCTTTTATGCCCCAAATCCTCAAGAAGACAGAAACGACAACAGTGTTGTCTAACTATTCTACGTTTTGGAGATTTTGGCCATAATACATCAAAACAATTTTTGGTCAGACCATGTTTTTTTGTTGTTTAAAATCCATTTTTGAATGCATAAATAGATTCAGCGCCCTAAAAAACCCCTAGAGCACTCGAACTGTACAGAGTTCACAGATCAAACTGGTGATTCCAACAAATTCCTGTCGGATTCTAGGCGAATTTCACCCAAAAAAATGTGAGGCTCTTCCAAAACGTAGAACAGTTAGACTACAACAAAGACAACAAGCATAAGCAATATCATTGCTATGACGATCTTAGATTCTACAATGAATACATTGACTTTTACAAAATATCTATTATATGCAATGTCAGAATTTGGGGTGCCCGAGGATTCAGTTTTGTAACTGCAGAATCAATGAAGTCAGAAGTTGGCAGGGAATTCCAAGAGTAATAGCAGTTCTACCATTATTCTAGGCAATGTGCAGGAAGTAATAGAAAATCCTTAAGAAACCAATCGAAATAAACCACAACTAGTGGCCACTGTTGACCACTAAAAGTTGCACTTGAAGACTCCATGCCCAAGGATATGTCAGATGCAATCCTGCACTTACCGAGTTCCAGATTTCATCGGGGCTTCTAAGCGCCTTTCCTTCTCTCTTTCTTCATTTAGTCCTCAAATTCCACAAACTTACGGGGATATTGTATAAATGTCACTAGCATTATGAATAAAGCTATGTATCAGACATAGGATGCTGAGACTCGATCAGCAAGCGAGTACACCTTGGAGTATTTTTTTACTTGGTTAATTATTCTCACTTTTTAGCGTTGAATAATTTTCTAGGTTTTTTCACTCACCGCACACCCCAAAGTCGGGGTGACGGTTTGAAAATCGTGTCTCAAGTCCATCTTAATGTTTAAGGTCAATGTATATTACCATGGCAAGTCATTTCAGAAATTTCGCGGAATTTGACTAAGTCTAAGTAGAATTTTCTTAGTAATTAAAAAATTCCCACAAAACGGGATTTTTTAATCATTTTCTATGTAATGATGTAAATAAGCGGTCCTAGGAAATGTCTGGGGCATGTGACTACTCAAAATTCATCCTCAAAGGCCCAGCGTTATCCTCAGACCCACTTTAAGGGTCAAAAACGACTTATGGTCACTCAAAAATCAATTTTCCTAATGTTAGTGGAAAAAATGAGGAAAATTTCAAAAAAAAAATTAATAATTGGAAAAAATTATTATTTTTTTAAAGTCAAGAACTTGACATGGAAGGTAAGTGGCATTTTAAATGATGACTGGCTATCTATCCTAGGGCCCACAAATCCAAGTCGCATGTGAGCCAACTCAACAAGCAGCTAAGGCGGGCCACGAATTTCCAAATCATGAGGCAAAAGTGGAAGCACAAAAAATTCATGTAATGGATTTAATTTAATTCATTAAGCCAAAGTCTAAGCTTAAAAGTAAATGAGTGGGGAGGAGACCCACTTCACTTCTCCTTTTGTCTACGCATAACCAACATTCAAGGAGCAACCCACATGCCAAATAAGATATCTACGTTTTCCCTGTCAAGGCAGGACAATCAAACTTTCAACATTGCCAGCAAGAAAATCAGCACAGGTGTTAAAAATTCAGTAGAGGATTTTTGTTGAGGTAATTGTGGAGATTGGTCTCCACCAACACTCCACTTGACTCCACACTTGTACGCATGGTCACACATACACAGCTGGAAGATTCTCAACAAATTCAACGCATAGGTGAAAATATATTGTTGAAGATTATGTGGAGTATTAATTCCATCCATCATACACTTGTACACAGCAGCCAGTTAGCAGTATATATGTACAGCAGATCAACCTCTACGTTGGCAGCAACACAGATTTGATTGGCAGTGTTGGCATTTGGTTGTAGAGGTGTCATATCACAGGTTTTAGTTGGAGATTTGTGTGGGATTTTGTCTCCCCTTACCCACTTGAAAGGCATGCTTGGCAGCTCATGGAAAATGTGCACATGGGAAGAGCTTGTATGCTGGCTAAAACAGGGATACGTTGCCCATTTTTTATGCCACATACCAGCAGTTTGAACCACACTTATCATTGTCTATCACTCATGAAAATCGATTTGCTCTCTTGAGATCTCCACCATCCTCCACTTCTCATTGGAATCTTCTCCATTTTTCTTATTTAAATGAGTCTTGGGCTCTTATTGTATGATGAAAAAACGAGTTTTGTGCTTGGGGGGTTATCTTGCTTTGTACACTCACATTTTAATGCAATAATAAAGACTTTGGGGTTCATATTTGGTGTTCTTCATCCATGGATATGATATGATCTTTCTGATTATGTGTTTATTGTTCTATTGGTAATCATTCTATTGTCATTTCCATTTGTTCTCATAAACGTACTAGTGTCTAGTTATCTTGCACTAATATTTGGGTTGGAGAAATATTCTAGATTTGGGATGCTTTAGTAAATTTTCGGTTAAATTTCTAAATTTTCATATTTCATTGTATCATTTAACCCCAATGGATCTAACAATTTATCTTGAAGTTGTGTAGAAATTTGTTTAAATCAGATCTCAAGTGTGAGGGGACATTCTCGGTTGAACGCACACTCTTGAGCATAGAAGCGGAGGAACCTACATATCGATTTTCCAAAAGCTTATCATTCGATTTGTTATGCAGGGGTTCCCTAATTCTTGACTTGTGGCAAAATCTACTTCAAATTATTTTTCTCAAAGATTTTTGTGCTTCTATTGATACAAATCTGCTAGCATAGAGCATAACATTTGCTAGTCAAGGAGAGAAGTCATACTCACAATCCTTGATCTAGTTTCTTGTAGACTATTTGTAATATTCTTGCATTCATTTTCTCACTATCATCCATTAATCATTGAAGTCTGTTTCGCAGAGATATAACAACTTATCCAAGAAATTTTTGGTCTAACATTGGCAGGGATTTAAAGAGCTCAAGGATGGAAATTCTTCACGAAATATTTGCAGGCTGCCATCACCTTATTGGAGCAGAGAAACCACTTGGCCGTGACCCCTTGAGGGTTGTCCTACCTCCCTAGCCGTGAGCACAAAAAGTTGCCATACATCTCTGTCAAAATAGTGAGAAAATGCTGCTCTTTACCTCTGTCATAACAGTGAACTAAAACAGGCACACTCTCTCTCTCTTTTGGGCAGATCTCCTCTCCACAAGTGATTGGTCCTTTGAGTACAAATCCCTTTGAAAATATTAGAATTGTATCGAGGAGTTTCTAGTGCCTCATTGTCTCTAAACTTGTGTAATTTCCTCACTGTTTTCTCAAAGGGGGATTCATTCTTTCTCAAGTTTCACTACCATTTGTAAAATGTCTTTCTTAAGGACTTAAGCCTTTCTCATGTTCAAAATCTCTCCTTTTGTAACATCATAATAATAGAGTGACTTTTTCCTTGGATCTTGGAGAACCATCCCCTTGGCATCCATCCCATTCTCTCACCTTCTTCTTGCTTGGTGTTTGATTAGCTTTCCATTTTATTTTTTTGAAGTTAGTTCTTGGTTTGTTAATGCTCTCTTTTATCTCATTTCGTGTCAAGCTAATTTTCACGATCACGTGCTAATTGTTCACTTAACAAGTTTTCCACTTTGTTTCATTTAGTTCACATTACATTTTATTGTCATCTACAATCTAGTTGCAATTTCATGATAGTATAGTTTCCATTTACACTGTAACATCTACTTATCTCAAGCTTCATGCTCAAATTGATTCAAGACATTTGCAATTTGTTTCGTTTGGAAAGTTTACTTTGAGAAAAAAATCTACACTTGGAGAAAACTTGCAAGTTTCAATTAGTTTGTTACTTCATTTCTTTACAATATAGTTTTAACAATCTCAGTTGCCTATGTTTTGTGATTTGTGATATAACTCTCACTTGGTTCATTGTCATAACATATCACATCATATCATATCATATGTGAAGATATATGTTGTAAAGCACTTTCGATTTCAAGGCAATTGAGTTAGTATTTCAACTATTGATCTAATTCTCTTTTATTGGCATTGTTTTCATTGAGTAACTGGTACATGCTTCATTGATCATTGCTACAGGTTTATGCCATATTGTGCTTAATATAATCTTGCTCACAATTTCATTTGCTATCTCTTTATTTGAAGCATAATGTTATCACTATATCTCTTTGAAGACATTTTATTAACATTTAGGCATCTCATTTGCATATTAGATTTAGACTTGAATTTCTAAATCCTACCTCCAAGCATAAGCTTGGTTGAATAGAAACTTTAGGATAAGTCTTCATGATTTTCTTTCACTTGAGTATGGAGTAAGGTTAAAACATGTCACCTCGCAATTCTCTTATGGTCGAGCCCTTGTAGAAACAAAGGCGCATGGATTGCAAGGAGCTTAGGAAGGGTATCAATAACGATGAACATGTGCCTCCTCAACCTATCCTCCTTGCAACTCACCCCAATCTTTACCTAGTTGTAAAGAATTAAAGGGAGATTTCTCACCATAGACTAGGCATTTAATTAAAATCAACCAAGATAACTTGCATTTCACATAGTCTAATTTGGTATCATCTCATTTTGCATCAAGTTGATTTGTGGGCATTCCATCTTACTTGCAACATTATATTGTATCTCTCTTGTACTTGTTATCTAAATTATTTTCTCATTGCCATTTGACGTTGTCCTATTTTATTTGAGCATTTCCTTTAAAAGAATAAGCTTCATTTATTTTTGCAAGTTGCATCATATTGCTCATATTTCAATATCTCTTGCACAAACACTTGTTTTGCAGCATTGCTTGTCGTTGTAACTTGGAAGTGTTATTTCCATTTTGCAAGTATATAATCTTTGCTTGAGCATTGTTTATAAGGCACTAGTTTATCATCTTTACTCTTGTTGAATGCCATATTGATCTTAATCAAATTTATCTTTTACATTGCTCATTGACTCTTGTACTTGCTAATTTTAAATCAAGTTGCATTGAGAAGTGATTGTCTTGCCCTTAGTCTCCTAGAGCTTGTTGTTTTCAACAAGCCCTTCCTTTAGAAACTTTCCTTAGGGTCCACCCACCTTGGCTTTAGCTAGGAGAGAGCCTAGACAAAGAGAGTTGGGATTAGGTGACAGCCCCTTCTCTGAGCTTTGCCATTAAGGCTACACCTAGTGGGGTTGAGGATTTTTCCCACATTAATTAGAGTATGTAAGCGATGCAGCAACAACCACAATTGTTAATTTTCGGAGCACACAAGCAAGAGATAACACGAAAATAATTTCTTGCCCAAAAGTTATTGTACTCATATTTCATAGTGTAATTCAGCTTTATAGTACAAAATTTGTTTCAAAATCAGTTGTTGAGGATAAAGATAGACCTCGAGCCAAAAATGACTCACCCTAGTGTTGAGAAATGTAACTAGGTTCAATCTCCATAATGACATGTGTAATCATGATTCTATGTATTTTAAGTAAAGAGAAAATAAATTTATTATTGTTATTCTTGAAGCATGGGTTTCATGCTCAAGGGGAATTTATTTTTAGGTCAAGCACCCATTGAGTGCTTCTAGGGCTTGTCATTTAGTCTACAAGTCAATTGAGTCATTGTCGTGTATTGAAGACCCATTTAGGCATGTTACATATTGTAAGGAAAACTTATTTGAGTCAAAGTAAGATTCAAAAGACCCTCCAAGACCTCGTCATGATGCTACAAGTCAGCCTATCTAGAAGGACATGTTGGCCCATTAAGGGACTCAAGGAAGCCTATATAAAGGAGCACTCAGCCTCATTCAAGAAGGCATTCGTTCAAGCATTAAGAAGTTCGATCAAGCTAGAAAAAAAGAAGCCTAATACTTAGCAAAGGAAAGGAGAGATAAAGGAAGGAAGAGCAAAGTACTTTAGGGACTATTTTGGGCCTCTACCATCTCACACGTGCAAGCAAATTAGGGTTATTACTGCAGTAGAAAGATTGAAAATTAGTCACTTAGGAAGACTGAATTTGGGTGACAAAAGGATCATATTGCAAGCCAAATTGTTGAAGAAGAAGCATCTCACCAAGCGAAGAAGAAGGGAGGATAATTTCTCCATTTTCTCTCTCACACGTGTGGCCTAGGGTTTCTGCAGTAAGGCTGAGTTACAGTCAAGAAGTTGGAGGTTCGAAAAAGAGGTCAAAGGAGAAGCTACAACTACTAGAAAGCGAGTTTGACTGAGGTTGACTTTGTGAAATAGAAGCTCATCAAGGAGACGCATTGACTTGGTCTTGGAAGGGTCTTGGTCAAGGGTCATAGGTCTTGGAATTCGCCATTTGAATTTCTATAAGAGAAGAATTCTTGTGGATTTTCCTCTCAAGAGGAGAGGTTTTGGCCCTGGTTGATCGTCAACATCTTGTTTTCTCGTCTCATTGTTCTTTATGATTTGATAGTAGTTTGATGATAAGAACACTAAATAAAATCAAGAGAAAGAAGAAGATAATTGAGTTAAGTAAAAATACATCACAAGTAGTTAGCAAAGTAACAGAAATCACCTAATTTAGCTGCCACTAGATTTCTCAACAACTAGAATAGACAAACTTGCTTTACCTCAAAACTATCTTATCCAAACCCCAGTATTTTTAGCAAAATAGGGCAGCCATCTAAAATAGCCATTATAAATCCTAACATCCCCATCCCTTAAGTGACCACTCTAATTTTCGTTGCACCAAACACTTCTCTAGATATAAAGGGGCATAGCTTAGGTTTACTAGAGGTTCATGTAGCCAAGAAACCTCCTTGACCATTTACCTGGTTCAGTTTACATAGCAAATACCCTTTCCCCATTTTTGCATAGAGCATCGAGCCTGCTGCACATACACTACTGCCAAATCTTCATTTAGAAAGACACTTGACATCCACCACATAGATTGTATTCATCTTCATAATGGGCGCAAAGATTATTCATAATTATTACGTTGTTCTTGTGTAAAACTTTTTTCCAATAACCTTTTTCTTTTCCTTGGAAATTGAACCATCTACTGTATACTTTATCTTGCAAATCCATTTGCAACTAACTGTACTTTTCCCTTAGGCAATTCCACAAGTTCCCACATTTATTTTTTGTATGGAATTACATACCAATTGTATCACCTTGTCCATATTTTCTTTTCCACGTGCATTCCCCAATAAACAGGTTCATACAATTCAAAATTATAGTCACAAACCTATACTTGTGAAGTTGACTGAGGTAGTCTTCTTGACTTCTTGATTTCTTCACTACTATAGCCCAAGGTTGCGGGGAAGCTTCAAACCCCCTTCGTTCCCGTTTCCGAAACGCGCTCTGTGCGGGAGCATTTTGGAAACGCTCGGAAACGCGCTCCCGAAAACGCTTCCTGAGGGGAGCGTTTTCGGGAGCGCGTTTCCGAACCTGTTAAAACGCTCCCTGCCTTTTCGGGAGCATTTCAGGAAGCGCTCGGGAGCGAACGCTCCCTGAGCGCTTCGGGAGCGTTTTTTAAACACCGGAAGGGATCGGGGAGCGTTCGCTCTCAAACGCTCCCCGGAACAAAAAATGCTTCCCGGAACAAAAAACGCTTCCCACCGCGCGCAAATTTTTTTAAGTGAAAAATCGATTTGTTTATAATTTGGGGGGAGGGTTCATTTTGGATTTTATTGTTTGTTGAGTGTTGAGAGAGAGAACAAGAAGAGACAAGGAGCGCAAGGAAGGAGAGCAAGGAGCAAGGCTGACAGGAGGATTGCAAGAAAGAGGTAGGCCTTCTAATCCAATTTTGTATTTTCTAGGATGAATTTGTAGATTGTTAAATTGTTTAAAAATGAAAACTTGAATTTTTCTTGAATGTTGCATTTTATTGGATTTAAAACTTAAAAAATGAATTGTTTTTTCCTATGTTGCATTTCCTATTCCCATTTGGCATTTTTCCATTTGTTTTGTAGGCTAGAAACTTGAAACTTGAAACTTGTTTCCATCATGGCTATATGGCTAGGGATTTTCCTCATGTTGGTTCCTTTCTTTGTGATAATGGTGTTGGAGAGTGCTAGAAGAAAGAGGCAAATCAGAGAAGAGGAGGATGAAGAGGAGGGTTATGGTGGATCTGAAGAAAATCCTAAAGAGGAGGAGGATTATGCTGAGGAGGAAGTGGGGAGTGGAGAACCTGAGGACACAAATTACCCAACTAAACGAGACCAAACTCAGACACCTTTGTGGAAATATGTTCAGAAAATGGGAGGAGGGAAAGGTGGTGGAACCACTAAATTTATTTGCCCCCATTGCAATAAACAATACCATGGTTCATACACCCATGCGAGAAGGCACCTTTGTGGGATAATGCCAGGGGATGGAACTAAAAAAAATTAGAATCAAATTTTGTCCTTTTGTGCCAGCACCACAGAGAGAGATATATAGGAAGGAAGAGGGGGTTGCCCTACAGAGATCATCTAAAAGATCTAGGGGTTTTGTTGATTCAGGCCCAACACATCATGGACAAACAAGTTCAACTTCCAACCATGCCCAGTGATTTTGGAAGCAGTGGCACTGGATTAAGGCGTAGAACCATATCTGATTTCCTGGACGAAGGGTGTAGGAATGATGTGGATTCAAAAGTTTACCGGTTTCTATATGCATGTGGGGTGCCATTCAATGTTCTTCGCTCACCTTATTGGCATGAAATGGTTTCCGCCATTAATGATGCCCCCAAAGGATACAAAAGCCCTGGGTATGACAAGGCCAGAACCGTGGGTCTTGATCATGAAAAAGCTAAAATAAACAATTCTTTGGCTAGAATGACAAGTTTGTGGAATGAGCATGGGTTGTCCATTGTCTCTGATGGATGGACCAATGTAAAAGGAAAACCATTGATAAGTGTTTTGGCTGTGTCGGTTAGTGGTGCAATCTTCCTGGCAGCATATGATTATTCAGACAAATTCAAAACCGGCATTAACATTGCAGAACCATTACTTGATATAATTGAAAAGACTGGGCCATACCATGTCATACAGGTCATCACTGATAATGCTGCTAACTGTAAGGCAGCAGGAGCAATTATTGAGGATAAATACCCCAACATTTTTTGGTCTGGGTGTTTGGTTCACACAATGAACCTTTTGATGCATGATATCATCAAAAACAAACAACCTCAATTCAAATAGCTTGGTGATTTGTACAAGAGGTAAAAAAATGATAAAATTTATTACAAATCATAGCAATACCCATGGGCTTTTCCGTACTCACTCCAAATTGGAGTTGTTGAAGATAGCAAAAACTAGATTTGCTAGCTATTACCTCACCTTCAGGCGCCTTTTGAAGGTAAGAGAGTCATTGGTTGCAATGGTATCAAGCCCACACTGGCAGCCTATTAAAGGACAGGGCAGCAACAATAGTTGACAGGCAAGGTTTCGAACATGTGGAGGAGACCGCCCTTGACCCTCTGTTTTGGGCACGTGTGAGGGAAATTTTGAATTTTACCAAGCCCATTTATAACATGATTCGGTTTGCAGATACTGATAAACCAATCATTGGAGAGGTTTATGAGCAGATGGACAGCATGTTGGGGCAAATAAAAGATATTGTTAAGGATAACGATCCCAACTTGTATGCTATGATTCATGACTGTCTGTGTGCACGGTGGAATAAACTCAATGTTCCACTACATGCTTTGGCATACATCCTTACGCCAAAATATTACTCTCCATCTTGGTTGGGCCAACCTGCACCTGGAGGTGGGGTTAGGATGAAACCTCACACAGATCTAGAGGTACAACAGGGGTACATGAAGGCATTGGACAAGTTGGTACCCGACAGGGAAGAGTGTGCTAGATTACGCCTTGAATTAGGCAAATACTTCAGTTGCACTGCTAACTTTGGTTCTTTCCATGCAATGGAAGACAAGGACAGATTTGATGCTCTCACATGGTGGGAAGCATATGGCGGCATGGGACTTTTGCCAAAGTTGGCTAAAAAAGTTCTCTCACAGGTTTTGAACACTTCTTTTGCAGAGAGGTGTTGGAGCACCTACAGCTTTATACACAATGTGAGAAGAAACAGACTGAATGAAAACCGCGCTGAAAACTTGGTTTATGTGCATTATAACTTGAGGTTGTTGAGCCATTACTGTGATCGGGCAAATGAGGATCAATCATACAGAGTCTGGGACAACAACCCAGAGGATGATAATTTGGAAGACAACACGTTACATCTGGAAGAATTGGAAGCAGAACTTTATAGGGATGATGATGAAGGATCAGCAGCGTCGCCACACACAGGGCCAGTCCCACCATCTACTGGTAGCAGTGCCAGTGCCAGTGCCAGTGCCAGTGCCACTCCTAGATATCACAGTATTGTTCCTTTGCAGATCCAGCCTCCACCTTCTAGTCGTGGTCGTGGTACTCCTAAGAGTACTAGAAGACCAACATTTCCTCGTGGCTCACAAAAATTAGACATTTCTCATGGGCGTGGCAAGGGGCCAGCCAGATAAAATAGATTTGTTGTTTACTAGTCTTTTCTATTTGTTGTTGACAATTGAACAGTTGAAACTTGACTCTTTCTGATTTCATATATTTAATGACAATTTAAGTTTGAAGTTTGAATTTGAAAGGTGAAACTTTGAAGTTGGCATTTATAAGTTTACTCTTTACAAGTCATTATGAATTATGAATATGATGCTTCATGAAAGTTATATGGTGATCAATGAATCAATGATGATAAATGTTATATAATATCAATGATGATAAATGTTATATATTGAATTTTGAAATCAATGAATCAATGATGATAAATGTTATATATCAATGATGATAAATGTATATTGAATTTTTAAATCAATGAATCAATGATGATAAATGTTAGATATTGAAATTTGAAATCAATGATGATAAATGTTATATATCAATGATGATAAATGTTATATATTGAATTTTGAAAGCTTGAAACCTTCAGATTGATGATTTGAGAGACTCAAGAGTCAATATGTTGTATGCTTCCAACTCGTGAGCGTGGTTGATGAAGATTATAACTTCTAGATGATTGATGTTATATGATTCAAATCTATGTTTTTATGTTTTTTATGTTTAAGTCATCATTCTACATGTTTTTGTTGACATATATGCATCAAAATATAAAAAATAAAAAAAATATATATATATATATATATATATAAACGCTCCCGAAAACGCTCCGAACCGGAGGCTTCTAAAAATGGCGCTCCGCGCTCCCGCTCCCGCTTCCAAGTAACCTTGCTATCACCTTTCAAGTAGCTCCTGTAACTTTGGAGACCAATGTTTTGCAAACTCAATTTTGGAATTTTCCTAGTGAGTGTTCCCTAAGCACTATTTGTCACGAATGGCTTCTTCATCTTCACTTGATTTTAACTGATTCAGCCTTCTTGAACTAGACGATTCTCTTCCACAACCTTCTTACCTTTGTCTTCAATAGGTCATTGACGCTTCAAACAAACCTTATCTCCATGGCTATGATCTTCATCAAATAGGAAGCATCTACTAACAACTATATCATTCTATTCGTGCTTTGGACTCTTCACCACATCATCCAAAAATGTACAAGTTAATTTTATCCTCAAGCTTATGCTTGTTTTCATTAGGAATGTGAACATTCTCATTATAACCAAAAACTTTGAGATGTCTCATTTATGGTTTCATACCACTCCATTCTTCCTCGAGTATAATGTTTATGACTAGATTTGTTAGATCTCCATTTAAATTGTTGTATGCATTGTTGAGAAATCTAGGGCAGCTAAATTAGGTGATTTCTCTTACTTTGATAATTGCTTGTGATGTATTTTTACATTACTCGATTAACTTTTTTTTTCCTTTATTATTATTAGTGTTCTCTATCATCAAAAAACTACCAAATCATAAAGAATAGTGGGACAATAGGACACAAGATGTAGGCGATCAGGCAGGGCCAAAACCTCTCCAACTGAGAGGAAAACCCATTAGAATTCTTCTCTTCTTATAGAAATTCAAATGATGAATTCCAAGACCTATGACCCTTGACCAAGACCCTCCAAGACCAAGTCAACTTCCAGCAACAAACTTCGACCTTCCAACAACTTCTTCAACGACTTCAACCCCAACAACAATTTATGCAACGTCGACCTTAATGCAACTTTAGCAACTTCGACCTAGCAACTTCATTGCTTCAACCTTGCAGCTTCACAGCTTTGACCTTGCAGCTTCAATGCAACTCCACAACTTTGATGCAACTTCAAAATTTCGTCTTGCCCAGTGTTATCGCTTGCCGCCTACACCTACCTGCTAGTTAGTGGGAAAAGCCTTCAACCCCACCAGGTGTGGTTAGTGGCAAGGAACTCAAAGAAGGGGTTGTCACCTATTCCCGACTCTCTCCGTTTAAGCTATCTCTTAGGTTAGATATGGGGGGTGGTCCCTAAAGCAAAACTAAGTTAAAGATGTGAGTTTTCTAAGAGAGTTGTTCGAGTCAAATAGATTGCTTCTTCAGATTTATAAGCAAAAAACGTGATATGAGCAATAACCATCAATACATAAGATAAGCATGAAACATATGAGAAACCAGTGCCTCCAGAGTATTGCTCTTTGAAATGAAAAATGTATTTTCTTAAATGAAGTAAAATTCTTCAAGATAAATAGATTTCTGAATCAAAGCATGAGATGCAATTAAACTAGATTTGGATGCAATTAATCTTGGTTACTTTTAATCTAAAATGCCTAATCTAGGTGAGATTCCTCCTCTTGTGCTCTTACCAAGGGGTAAAAATTGGAGTGACTGTAAGAAAGAGGGGGCGAGGGCACGGGGGTGTCATTAACAATACCTGTCCCCTAAGTCTTACGAGCCAGCGTGTGCCTTCGTTCCTACAAGGGGACAAGCCACCTTCATAACTGCAGGGTCACACACTTTTACCTTACTTCGTACCAAATGGAAGAATTTTCCAAGAAAGCCTTTTTCCTGTGATTTCTATCAACCGAACTTATGCTTGGAGGTTAATTTTAAATATGCAACTAAATTAGAATGCCTAATATGATATGAAAGTGAGTTTGCAAGTGCTATGTTTCTTTATGGAGATGCTTCAATAATACGCTTCATAGTTAGAGCAATAACTCAAGTTGCCATAAATTTTAAGTGTTATGCTTCTTTACTTGTAGTATATTATGAAACTTAACCAAATGAGAAATAGATCACAAAACACAAGTAAGTGATGGCAAATGAGATTGCAAATTAGGAAAATAAAGGGCTATGCGATCTAAGAAATTAATAAAATGAAAATATGATATATTCACATGCAACTAGATTAGATTAGCAAACGAAATAATGAATGCAAGTAAATTAGTTTGAGCAAATTAAAAACTAGACAAAAGAAAGTTAACCACTCAAGAAGATTTCCTCCCTCTAAATGAGTAGGTGAGATACCATGGGAAAAACTTCCCAAGCTCCCTCGAGAAAAGTCAGCTCTTTATTATTGAAAGTGAGGCCCTCCTATAGAAATGAAGGGCTTGGGAAGAGCTTACAATATGTGCTTTAAACTTACTCTTTCCTTAAGTTACAAGTGTAAGATTTTAAAGATTTAATTGTGAGATGTCACAAAGTAAAGGCTCAAAGCCATGGTGGTTACAATTCCTCAAAAGAATGAGGCTTTAGAAGAAGAGGTGAAGTGATAAGGCGAAACTTGGATTTGAGGTTCCAAATGGAAAAGTGTTCCTTAGCTTAAGCTTTAGCTCCCTTTCTTCAAACTTGGATTTTCTTCCAAGAACACCTATAGGCAAGAAAGCAAAAGAATTAGCATGCAAAAGAAATAGTGCTGAAATATGTGAGAGGTAATCACATGCATGAGAAGGAAAAAGTTAGAAACTCAATGCAAGTATAAAATACACTTCATATTACAAATTCTCTTACTAAGATCAGCTTTGAAAGAGTTGATTTAGTGAGAGAGAGTTAGGATTTGAATCCAACAACTTAGCCTCAAATGCTAGATAAAATCAATATGTGCACAAATGAGAGAAGAAAATATATGATTTTTTAGAGATAGAATAGAAGCAAAGTGCTCATGAACCCCCTTTTAAATAAATCTCTTGATTTCTTATGAGATTCTTGGCTTGAACAACTAGTTGGATCTTTGATATCCTTGGACATGACTTATTCCAACCGAAGAAGTCTTCACACTCCAATAGACTTGGCAACATGTCCTTCGAACACACAAATCTTTGCAAACCAATTGTTAGTGCAAAAGAAACTTGGCATATAGAGACCACGTTGAACTTGTCATTCAACCGAAAATAACAAGCTACAACAAGAGCACAAAATATACCAAGTCCAAAGGAGATCTGAGATAGCTACAAATCTCCCCTCCCTAGACAATAGTGCCCTCAGGCAAATGCACAAAAATAACCAACTAGATTGCAATGTAAAATCAAATGAATAACAACATCAAATGAAACAGGTATACCTCATCAACCAAATAATGCACCACAAGAGAAGCTAGTAATCCCAAAGACTTTCCTTTACTTAGCTCAATAACAATTTCGGCGTAGTAACAATAAGCACAAGCTTCAAAATACATCATTATAATGAGAGCCCAAGGCTCAATTTATACAAAAACTGGAGAAGATTTCAATGAGGAACTTCATGACATGTGGAGAAGGGAGATAATCCCAATGCAAAAACAAATTTGTACAAGTGGCTGATATCACTGATGAAAACGGATGTCAAGTGTTGAATGTGGCAGTGAATTACATCACGATTGTTCATCAAATATCCTCAAATCTCTTGTACGTGTGCTCTTGAGAAACATGTGTGAGAAGAGTGGAAGTAAGTGGGAGCAATATCCCACGAAATGTGCAGACCCAAATTACCATGTCACGATCCCAAAACATTGTATCTTCATTACTTGCGTTGAACTCAGAAATCAAACCTGCTTATGACTTCAAACTGCTGATGTATTGGTTGCAAACTGTTCCTTAAGTAGTGTATAATTTATGTGACTAACCGTGTGTGTCATCTCCACAGATCAATGTAGATATCCCTGACTGCCACCTCTGTTAATTTGAACCCAATGTTGCCAACAAACTGTGTGTAGGAGCTGCCAGCATAGAGGAAAATCTGTCGTGTGTAGATGTTGTTGAAGGGGCAGCGTACAAGTGGAAAGGGAACTCTACATTGGTGGAGAAATTCTCCACGATTCCCTCAAGTCAAATCTCATTAAATAAATTTAAAAACAAGTGTTGATTTGCGTGAATTTCTGAGTGGGTCAGCGTGTAATTTGATTGGCATGCGCATATATCTTGTTTGGTCTTCAAACTCATCATGTGCGTAACTCCAAAGATGTTGGCTGATTTATGTGTAGGCTAGCCTAACTTTATATGCCTTGCACTTTAATTACATACATTTGATTTAATATTAAATCAAAAGTTGAACTTTAGCTATACGTTGTATTATGAAATCAACGTGGAAATTTGTTGACTTCTCACTTTGGAACCTTTGACTTTGGTTGTACCTTATGTGGTGGGCCCCACATGGCTGCCACATCATCTTTGACCTTCCCTGGAATATCCACGTCAAAATTTGACTTATTTTGACTTTGGAAAATTTTCTAAAATTTTCCAATTTTTCATTTTTTTGAATTTTTTCCTCATTTTTGCCACTGACATTAGAAAACTCAACTTTTGAGAGACCATAAGTCGTTTTTTGACCCTCAAAGTGGGTCCTAGGATAATGCTAGGCCTCTGAGGATGATTTTCGAGTAGTCACACGCCCTAGACATTTCCGAAGACCACTTATTTACATCACTACATACAAATTAATTAAAAATTCTCGTTTTGCGGAAAATTTTTAATTATTAAAAAATCCTACTTAGACCTAGTCAAATTCCGCGAAATTTCAGAGATGACCTAGCATGGTAATATACATTGACTCTAGACACTAAGATGCATTAGGGGCTCAACCTTCAAGCCATCACCCCGGCTTTGGGGTAATACAATGACTGAAAAAAAACCTACAAAATTATTCGTCGCTAAAAAGAAGGAATAATTAACCAAGTAAAAAAAACACTCCAAAGTGTATTCACTTGTTGATAGAGTCCCAACATCCTAGGGCATGTTACATGGCTTTATTCATCATGCTAGTGACATTTATACAATATCCCCGTAGGGCTGTGGAATCCGAGGACTGAAGAAGAAAATGATAAGAAGAAGAAGTAGAGTTTAAAAACTTTGTTGAACTGAAGATATCTGATGATATCTGATGGCACAAGTGTCCTCTGGTTCATCCTTGGGCATGGAGGCTTCACATAATCATCAAGTGCCACTCTAGTGGTCAACACCCAGTAACTATAGAAATCGTAACAAGAGAGAGAGAGAGAGGCCCAAAACTTCGAACTCGTTCTTTTTCTCCTTCTTCGTCCTTTCCCAACTTCTATCTTGAGGGGATCAAACTTGCTTGAGTGTGCAAATGGGGTCGAGTTCCTTCTTATTTATAGGCTTTTGAGGGGTGCGAATTGCTCTCTTTAGGCCGATTTGTCCCTTCATGTAGGTCGACTTGATCTTTGTGCCATGCCGAGGCCTTAGAGGGTCTTTTGACTCTATTTTTTATTCAAATAAATTTTCTTTACAATATGTAACATGCCCAAATGGGTCTTCAATACATGACAATGACTCAATTGACTTTATGACAAACCTAGAAGCACTCAACGAGTGCTTGACCTAAAAATAAATTTCCCTTGAGCATGAAACCCATGCCTCCAGAATAACATTAATAAATTATTTTTCTCTTTTCATTAAATACATAAATCATGATTACATATGTCATTATGAAGACCGAACCTAGTTACATATTTCAAAACTCCCTCTTCGCAAGGGAGGTATTTATAATCCATACAAGGTACTTGGACATTCTCAATCTAAAGAATTCTCATAAGAAGAGTCGGATTGGTAACCCATTTGTTTAGCATCATAGCATCCAACGTTGTCACATACCAAGGCCTTGACTAACAGCTCTATCTCTCCACAAGATCAGAGCACAATGCTAGCATGACCAATGATTTATAGACACCTTCATCATTGTCTCAACAGGAGCATACCCCACCCGGGTGTTCACGAGATGTCCTTCTAGCACTATTCTTATCTTGGACTCCCAGTCCTCAAAGAATATCGGTCCTTCACAACTCCTCTTATCTTGGATGCCCTACCACATCCTCAAAGAGTATCGGATGCCAAATGCATACCCAATCCTCCATTCTTTCTTCCCAAATGAAGACAAGAATGATGTGTCTATCTCTCCCTCTCAATAGGGAGAATATACCCATTCCTATAAAGGAATGTTCTCAAGCTCCCTCTTATCCAAGGACTTGTCCAGGCTCCCAGGGACTTGCTTCCAAGCTCCCTCTTAGCCAAGGACTTGTTCATGGTCCCAGGGACTTGCTTCCAAGTTTCTACCAAGTTAAAAACTTGTTTACAAACTCCCTCTTAACTAGGTACTTGTTTCTAGCAGCGGTTTTTTATTCATTGGTGGAGATCATGGGACATTCAGCTGCTTGTAGCGCTCCTCCATTCGATGTCATGAATTTTATCTTTAATATTATGGAGCCTTCATCTTTGTAGGGCATTGGCCATCCATCACTTTCCTCAAGTCAGTCATGTCATCCTTCCCTTTATCTGAAAGTGATTTTCTAGTCCACGTCTGGATTTCCTTCATACAACTACCTCTTCTACATCAAGTTTCCTTTAGGATATTCCATCCCACCACATGAGTGCTAGTTGTAGACGACATCCACAACTCTTTTTCCGATAGCCCTACATTAACCCATCCAGATGTTACTCAAAAACCAAAAATGAATATCAAATCAAAATTACCTTTTGTGATGGCCCTTCATCATGACATATGTTTGCTTGCGATATTAACATCTCGCACACATATATTTGACACATCTCCAAGATATACAATGTCAAGGGTCTCCTTCTTTTCTAGACTTCATCAAGGTTTTCATATCTTCCCACAGAGATATCATAGTCAAATCTTTTAGTCATTGAATGTTGATTGCCTTCTCCATAGTTGCATCTTTGATGATCTCTTCTTCTTTATTCACACATTGTTTCCCCAGGAACTTCCAATCATAGTTCCTTCATCTTTGTCAACCACCTCATATTCCATATGAGGACATATTATGTTGATTTCATTTAATAAATATGCAAACCATGCCTTTATGCATCCTTTTAACGAGAGATATCCCTTTCCTTTGATCATACTCATGAAGTAGAGCATGCATCCTTACTATCTGCAACTATATAATGACATGACTTGACTCATTGAACATATGCATACATACCTCTTTTCTTCTTTGGTCATCTAGACTTTCTTCAGCAGCTTCCTGTCCTTGATTGAGAGTGCTTCAATCTTCTTTGATGTGTAGCATTCCTTTGTCATCATACCATCATTCTTCTAAACAATGAATCACATCCCAAGTGGAATTCTTAGCAAGACATCTTTCAACAGATGAAACTTCTAATGAAAATTCCAGCAGAGTACCCGGATTATCCTCATCTTGCAGATGCTCCTTCCCAATGATTTATGATGAGTTCTATACTAGATGAACTTATTTTTCCCATAAGTATTACTTATGCTTCTCATGAGGTTACCAAGAGCTACATCCTTCTATAGGTGACAGCCATAGACTTATATTTTAGCTATATTTCATGCTTCTTTACGATGATTTCGCGAGCTCTTACTTTCAATCATATGCTTCTATGATGCCATCTCCTAACATGATGCATCCTATCATGCTTCTAATGATTCCTACCATGATAGTTATACTTTACAATTGAAAAATTGAAATAGAAACCTTCAAAGAACTAGGTGAGGAAGACTATCTTAATCATAGTAGAGATCTTTTACTTGCTCCTCCTTGGATTTCTTCTTTTCAGCGTCTTCCACTTCTTCAATGGTATGGGCTTCTTCCCTTCCTCTTTTTGTTATTGTCCTTCTTGAGCTTTGGGTAATTTCTCTTGTATAGCATTGAAACTTCAACATGTTCTCCTTATTTTTCTGAGGACCAAGCTTTCCCAAACTTCCCTTTTTCTTCTAGCCATGGCAGCAAATGCTTGAGCTTGCTCGCTTGATTCTACATCGATTTTTTCCTTCAGCCCGATTTCTTCGATTTTGCACAATGACCATAGTTCATTGAATGGAGTAGCTTCCTTCTTCCCATAGATGTTTGATGTGAAGTTACCCCATTCCTCTGATAGTGCATTGAGCACCATGGTAGTCATTTTCCTTGTCATACATTATTTCTCCCAACTCTTGTAGTTGATCCCTTATTTCAGACATCCTCAAAAAGTATGAGACTAATTCCTTCTTCTTTGATATCTTCCAATGCTTTCAGAACCAAACCGGTGATCGAACTGAAAACCTTGTGGACTAGGAACTGGTAAAAACCGGAAAACCCAAAAAAAAAAGGCTTACCAAAAACACAAAATATTCATATTTTAAAGAAAAACATATATATTCATGTGCATCCATATGAATCCAAACCATTTATACAAAAATATGCAAAAGTTCTCATTTACATAGCATGTAAGAGTGTACATAACCAAAATAGCATCGAGAGTAATCCATCTATGAACTGAAATACATCAACAAATAGGCTCTAGATGGCCTCTAGCATCCAAAAAAAATCATGCTACAACAAATGCCTACATATCATCAAAATCATTGCCTATATTGGGGCCTTCGCCATCAATATAACCATTTAGGCATTAAAATAAGATAGAAAAAGCGTAGTATGTCATGTTAAGATTTTGTTTGAGTGATAGTTACATTATTAGTAGAGTCATGATAGAGGAGTTCGACAACCAATGCCACTAACATCAAAGTACATACAGGGGAGCTAGCCTAGGGGAGAGTAAAAAGTGGGCCAACCAACTAAAAAATCAAAAAACTATAAAAAAAGGCAAAAAAATTTGCACAGAACCGGTCTTGAACCGGTCGGTTCGGTGAAATAGGTCGATTCAGTACCGAAGTGGCCTATTGTAGAAATTTTAATACCCACTTCGGTTTTCAGTTTCTCCTTATTTCTCCCATTAAGTTAAATGCCCATTCCCATAACCATACATTCAACAAGCTAGAAAAATAAATTCTGAAAACATAAATTCTGGAAATTTCACAATGCTGAAAATGCATAAATAAAAACTTGGAAAAATAAAACAGCGACACAAAAATTTGACACACTAATTTTTAGTCAATATGACCCTGAAAAAACCCCCTACAACTCTTGGGAAAACCAGTTCGAAAGCTTCTCTTTATTTCTGAATAAGCTTTTACAGTGAATAGTAAAACACAGTAAAAATTATAGCAAATACAAAACCCACTTATCTCAATTTTCATGTCAACCTCCAACCTTGAAAATTGTGCCAACAGCAAATAGAAAATTAACAGAAAAATTACAGCATTAAATGTTGTACTTGCAGCCTTGGAAAATGTGAGAGAATTTGCCTGTACGGACTGTACAGATTCTGTATGTAATCGTACAGCAGTCCCTCCTCGATTTCCAAGCCCTTAAACAACCTCGAAATTTGTGCCCTTGACTGCTAGAAATCGTTCCTCGAAAATTGCAATGTACCTTGCCTCGAAATGCGTGCAACCTTGTTGTACGGATTTTCTATCTTGGTAAATGTGCCAATAAATGTTGCTATACGGAAATGCTACCTTAGGAAATGTGCCCTCCTGTTGTACAGATTTGTTGTGTATCTTTTGTTGCTCTCCCTCCACTCAGAAATTTCTCTTTAGCTTTCTCTCCTCCTCTCTCAATCTACTCATGAAAGAATGAATGATCTTTTCTCTCCTTTTCTCTCCTCCCTAAGTGACTTTTGGGGAATCCCTAAATCCAATGGCTGAGATAGTTTTAGATCTAGGGCTGAGATTAAATGCTCATTTAAATCTCACTTTCTATTTTTTAATTCACCCCACTTTAATAAAGACCCTCATAGTCATTTATTTCCAAAGTCACTCTTCACTTTCTAATTTCACATTAACTTTATTAAAGTCACTTTAAAATTAGACTCAGTAACTTTATCACTTAAAGTCACTTTTAAATTAGAATTGAAGTCACTTTAGGAGAAAACTTAAATTCTTTTGGACACTTTTCCCTAGGCCAAAGATCAAAGCCTTAAGGAACCACCTGTCCTCCGGTAACCAAATTTCAACACTCCCTCTTACCGAGGAAGGTGTTCCTCACCACACCCATCTTGTCTCTGAAGTAGACATGCTTGCCCCATGGCAAGGCTTTGGTAAGAATATCTGCTACCTGCTCATCTGTGGAAACATACTCAAGCTTTACAGCTCCCTTCTGAACATAGTCTCTAATGAAATGATATTTGATCCCGATATGCTTTGACCTGTCATGAAATACTGGATTCTCTGTGAGTTTAATGCAAGTATGATTATCACAGTAAATCACTGAAGGTCTCAACGGTTGACCAAATAAGCCAAACAACATCTTGTGAAGCCATATGGCCTCACAACTAGCTAGATTGGCTGCCATGTACTCTGCTTTTGCTGAACTCAATGCTACTGACTGCTGCTTTCAGCTGAACCACGACACCACTACCGAACCCAACCCAAAACAGCACCCTGAAGTGCTCTTCCTATTAGAAGCACAACCTGCCCAATCAAAATCAGTGTAACCTACCAATCTCACTCCATCTCCCTGCCTATAATCCAGATCATACTCCACTGTCCCCTGCAAGTATCGCAAAATGTGTTTCGCAGCAACCCAGTGCACCCTCCTGGACTCACACATGAACTGGCTCGTCGTGTTGACTGCAAAACATATATCTGGTCTAGTGTTGACCAAATACATCAAGGAACCAATCAGCTGTCTATACAATGTGGGATCCACCAACTCAGAATCTGAAGCGTGAAGCTTCTTCCAATGGGTGATCATGGATGTCGACATGGGTCTACAATCCTCCATGTGGAATCTGCCAAGGATGTCCACAATATACTTCCCCTGTCCCAGGAAGAAATGCACCTCCTCCTACCACACCTCCAAACCCAAAAGGAATGCATCAAGCCAATGTCCTTCATCTCGAACTCCAACGCAAGATCTCTCTTGCAGCTCTCTATGAGTCTCTCTGCACCCATAATGACCAAGTCATCCACATACAGCACCAGAATGAGAGGCTCCTCGCCTATCACAATAAAGTATAGGTTCGGACCTGCATCACTCTTTGTGAAACCCATCTCCTGCAAGTACATATCAATCCTAGAGTACCAAGCTCTAGGAGCTTGCTTCATGCCATAAAGGGCCTTCTTCAGTCTGCACACATGGGACTCCTTCCCATGCACCTCAAAGCCCTGTGGCTGCTCAATGGACACCTCATCCTGTATGAAGCCATTGAGAAATGTGGTCTTCACATCCATCTGGTGGATCTTCCAACCCATCTCTGTTGCTATCGATATAATGGAGCGAACCGAAGTATATCGAGCCACGGGAGCGAAGGTCTCCTCATAATCAACTCCCTCTACCTGGGAGAACCCTCTAGCCACAAACCTTGCCTTGAATTTCTCAATGCTGCCATCTGCAGCATGCTTTACCTTTTAAAGTCATCTGGAAGTAACCACGAATTTGCCCTCAGGCCTCAGCACCACCTCCCAAATATCATTCTTCGTGATAGAAGAATACTCCTCCTGCATGGCCTCTCTCTCGACCTACTGGCTAGCTGCCTCCTCATAGCTAGAAGGCTCAGAGTCAACGATGTTGGCAACCATTACCATATAGCTACAGAACCGCTCAAGTGGTCTACTCTCTCTAACCGGTCTCTTCGACCCAGCAATAGATGGGGCCTCTCTCAAGGTATCCTGAAGCCACTTGGGCTTCCTCTTCCCTGAGCACACTTCTCCCACTAGAGAATGAAACTCCTCCTCCTCATCAGTAGCCTAAACTCCTGAATGTCTGTCTATTGTCCTCCTGCCTGAACCTGAACCTGTAGATGTTTAAGTACCGTGCGAATTGTCCATCAGTGGACTACCAAGTGAACTGCTCTGCGGACTACTCTACATGTTGCCCGAAGCACCACCCCTCTGACTCTGCGAGCCACTGCTCACTGATGGACCTGACACCAAAATCAATGTACCTCCTGATCCCTACCCACTGGATCCCTGTGACTAACTCAGCTACTCCTGAGGGTCTCGCTGATCCAGATACTCTAACTCCCGTGACCTCCTGAAAGACCTATCCTCCTCGAACTTCACATCCCGCCTGACAACAACTCTCCTCTGTGCAGAAATATAAATCCGAAAGGCTTTCAAGGTCTCACTGTAGCCCATAAAGATACCCTTCTCTACGGTGGGCTCTAGCTTGGTCCTCTTCTCCTTGGGTATGTAGGAGTATGCAATACACCCAAAGATACGAAAATGACCAACATCAAGCTTCTTCCCAGAAAAAGCCTCCTCTGGAGTCACATGCCCCAAGGCACGATGCAGACTCCTGTTCTGCAAATACGCCTCCTCTGGAGTCACATGCCCCAAGGCACGATGCAAACTCCTGTTCTGCAAATACACAGCAGTGTTGCAAGCCTTTGCCCAGAAAAACAATGGTAACCCCTGACCATGTAGCATGGCTTTGGCAACCCCTCCGAGGGTTGTAAGGAACTGTGAACTCCCTCCTAATGCCTGCCTCCGCACAATAATCAACAAACTCACCAAGGGTGTACTCCCCTCCATTGTCTGACCTCAGGGACTTGATCTTTCGACCTATCTGAGTCTCCATAAGAGCTCTGAACTCCTGAAACTGCTTGAAGACCTCACTCTTGGTCTTCAAGAAATAAATCTAGGTCTTCCTGGAGTGATCATCAATGAATAAAACATAGTACTCATATCCACTCAAGGAAACATGAGACATCCGACTGCTCACATCGGTATGAATCAAATCAAGTATCCCAATCGATCTGCTGTCACTACTGGGAAAAGGGGATTTGGCAAACTTGCCCATCGCACATCCTCTACATGTATCTAGGTGATCAGTACTGAAATTTGGCACACTTGTAGTGATCTCCCGCAATATCCTCAAGGCTCCATGATACATGTGCCCCATCCTGCGGTGCCAAATCTCGCACAGCGCTGAACTGCTAGCTCTGCTACCGGTACTACTGCTCAATGCCAAAAGCGACTGAAATGCAAACTTGTACCCCTTTGCATGGCGTACACCAATCACTCTAGCTGACTCAGTTGGAGCGCCCCTGGGATATCGAAGCACCTATCCTCTACTGAACAATACCTCGTACCCTCTGTCCTCCAATGCTGAAACGAATATAAGGTTCTTCCTCATTCCTGGCACATATAGAACATCTGACACCTTCAAGGGAGGTTTGGGTTCCCTATCAAATGTCAATGTCCCCACACCGACTGCTCTAACAATGTTGTCGTCTCCGAGTACTACCTCTATATCAGTACCACTCTCTGAAAGCTCTGAGAAGTACTCACGGACTCCTATCATATGACGTGAGCCCCACTATCAGCATACCAAATACCTGAAGATGCTCCGCTAGTGGAGGGAAATGCAGACTCCCTCTCATCCTTTGTGGCAGGTGATCCTGGACTAGTGGACTCACAAGCAATGAACCCAAACTCCCGGTCAAAGCTCTCTGAAAAGTCCTCTATCTCTGCTGATGCTACCATGGTCTTGTTCTTCCTCTGACAATTCCAACACTTCACCTTGGAATAGTCCTTCTCCTTGTTCAGTTGCTTACCTTTACCTTTGCCCTTGCCCCCACCACCACTTGTGGAAGCTTGCTTCTTTCCCTTGCATACATTGTAATTACTATACCCATCCAACCTATCCTCCACCCTCAAGCCCAAAGACATGCTTGTTGTCCTAATAAACTGAAAATGACACTGTTGTAGTAAAGGTTCTGATTTCTGTGTGTAAAATAAGCTTGTTGTAGATTTTCTCTTTGTTGTCCCAAACTGCACTTTTCAGCAGAATAGCTCCGATACCATGTTAAAATTTTAATACCCATTCCGATTTTCAGTTTCTACTTATTTCTCCCATTAAGTTAAATGCCCATTCCCATAACCATACATTCAACAAGCTGGAAAAATAAATATTTACTGAAAACACAAATTCTAGAAAATTTCAGTGTTAAAAATGCAGAAATAAAAACTCAAGAAAAATAAATCACCCACACACAGAAATTTGACATGCTAATTTTTGGTCAATATGACCTTGGAAAAACCCCCTAAAACTCTTGGGGAAAACAAGTTCGAAAGCTTCTCATTATTTCTGAATAAGCTTTTACAGTGAACAGTAAAACACAGTAAAAATTACAGCAAATACAAAACCCACTTATCTCGATTTCCATGTCAACCTCCAACCTTGAAAATCGTGCCAACAACAAACAAAAAATTGATAGAGAAATTACAGCATTAAATGTTGCACTTGCAACCTTGGAAAATGTTCCAGAATTTGCCTGTATGGATTTTGTACGAAATCGTACAGCAGTCCCTCAATTTCCGAGCCCTGAAACAGCCTCGAAATTCGTGCCATTCACTGCTAGAAATCGCTCCTCGAAAACTGCAATGTACCTTGCCTCAAAATGTGTGCAACCTTGCTGTATGGATTTTATGTCTTGGTAAACGTACCAATAAATGCTGCTGTACGAAAATGCTGCCTTGGGAAATGTGCCCTCCTGTTGTACGGATTTGTTGTGTATCTTTTACTGCTCTCCCTCCGCTCAAAAATTTCTCTTTAGCTTTCTCTCCTCCTCTCTCAATCTGCTCATGAAAGAATGAATGATCTTTTCTCTCCTTTTCCTCCTTTAACCTAACCCTAAGTGACTTTTGGAGAATCCCTAAATCCAATGGCTAAGATAGCTTTAGATCTAGGGCTGAGATTAAATGCTCATTTAAATCTCACTTTCTATTTTTTAATTCACCCCACCTTAATAAAGACCCTCTTAGTCATTTATTTCCAAAGTCACTTTTCACTTTCTAATTTTACATTGACTTTATTAGAGTCACTTTAAAATTAGACTTAGTAACTTTATCACTTAAAGTCACTTTTAAATTAGATTTGACTTTATAACTTATAAAGTCACTTTAGGAGAAAAATCAAATTCTTTTGGACACTTTTTACTAGGCCAAAAGATCAAAGCCTTAGGGAACCACCTGTTCTCCAGTAACCAAATGTCAACACCTATTCCGGTTCAAACCGGTTTTGGGCCAAAAACGACCAAACCAACCGATTCGACGAGTTCCGGTCTGGTTCTGATAGCATTGATATCTTCATCTTGTCTGTATATTTTTCGTTTCATGTATTTTGCTAGAGCTTCAGCTTCTTCTTTTGGCGGTTAAACAATTAAACCTTTAACATGCTCAACGACTTCATTTTCTATAAGGATCAAATCTATCCTCTTCTTCCATGCAAGAAAATTTTGCCGACCCAACCAATTTGTTGCTTTCCTTACAAAATGAAGTCATCTTGATATATAAATATAGATATAAACTGTTGAGATTCAACAAGAATATCCTAGTGAAAATTAAGCACCTACATTAGGATGAAGCCTCAGGCTATTTTCAAGTGGAGGTCTATTTATAGATGCAAGAGCAAATTCTATTTATATATGATGTCTATTTATAGATGGTTGAGCAAATTCTATTTATAGATGATGGTCTATTTATAGATGTATGTGTGAGTTCTATTTATAGATCGCATGTCTATTTATAGATGCATGTCGACTATTATTATCCCTTAATAATAGTTGGACAATAAATAATAATCTATTCTCAATGAGCACTTGGAAATAGTTAACTGAAGTGGCAACTCGGTTAGCTATAGGAAATTCGAGTTCAAAGGTTGGTTGGTGGGACACGCAAGTGGACTTAGTTGTAACTAAGTGATTCGAAGTTGTAAAAGAGTAGGATGTGTAGTTATGTGAGTTGTAAAGTAGTTTAACTCAGTTAAGTGAGTTAAACTCAATTGTGCTAGTTGTAACTGAAGATAAACTAGTGAGAGATTAGTGAATTAATTATTTGTAAAGTAGTTTAACTCAGTTAAGTGAGTTAAACTCAATTGTGCTAGTTGTAACTGAAGATAAACTAGTGAGAGATTAGTGAATTAATTATTTATTAATCCACAATCAGTGGTCTCACATGCAACTGAAGATTTACTAATGTTAACTACATGCATGTCAAATTCAGTGCAAACCCTGTTGAGATGTAGGGAAAGGGACAGTTTGACTATCAGTTGTGACATTAGTGGGTGCACTCATGCAACCACACACACATTGGATGTGCCCATGAGGATTGCGTAGTCAAGGCAAGCAGGATTCCATTCATTCAGGGATTGCTATCAGTTGGGATTGCGCAGTGGAGGCAAGTTGTGTGGAGGCAGTAAATTGGCACATGAATTTGCCAATTTTTGTATGACAGTGTGAGACGATTGTACATTGTACTGAGAGCTCTTGGATTAGAGTTTTGTATGAGATTGTTTCATGATCCGTGATATATACAATGTACATAATATATGATAGTGGGGTTTTTAGCTTTATGTTTTCCCGATAAAAACATTTGTGTTATGTGTGATAGATCTTTCTTCTTGATATTGCAATTGGCGATTGTGTTTTAAATTCCTCAAGATTTTTTTGTAGAAGCAATTCTGTATTGAACAATGGCATATAATTGTTAAATCAAGGGAATCCAGGCAATACATAATTTGAATTAAAATTTCTGCATGGTATCGAAGCAAGATTGCAAATTTTGAAGTAGGAACTGAGTTTGTTGGTGGAAAGAATTCGAATTTGCAGAAAGATTTTCTTGGTGCTACAGTTGAGTAAACATCGAAATGGCTTTCAATGGCTTGCGGCTAGAGTATGCACTCGAGGGCAGCTCAAACTACATTGCCTGGAAGGACAAGATGGAGGCGGTGCTCGAAGATACTGGCTTGAAGGAATTCATCGACAGTGATGTTCCTAGGCCCACTTCGACAGATGCTGCATTACTTGATGCATAGAAAAAGAAAGTGGCAAAGGCAAGAAGGATTCTGTTGGAAGGTGTATGAGACCACATTGTCTCAAGCCTTCATGGGAAAGCCACACCATATGCTATGTGGAAGGCTTTGACGGATCTTTTCCAAAGCAGCAGCGACCATAGGAAATTGGCGCTCAAAGATAAACTCAGGAAGATCAAGATGGAAAAGGGCAACAACATTCCAAAGTATCTCATGAAGTTTGTCCAATGTAGGAATAAACTGGAGAGTGTGGGAATAACTGTTGCTAATGATGATTTGGTGAGCTTGGCTCTCTTGGGACTTCCTAAGAGTTGGCACAGTTATGAAGACTCTGTCAACGGACAGGAAAAACTGCTGGATTGGGAACGACTTTGGTCGGATCTAGTGCAGGAGGAGTTCAGGCGGAACACCAGAGATGGCTCTTCATCAAAGAATGATGATGAAGAGGATTGTGCTTTCGCTGCCAAGGCAAGGAAGGGGAAGAGGAAGGGAAAGAAATTCCATTCTAAATCCGAGTCTAAAGGCAAGAAGCTGGATTTGTCCAAGTGAAGTGTTTTCACGATCACGAACATGGGCATCTCGCTACTAACTATATGCAGAATAAGAAGAACAAGAAGGTTGTCGGAGCTGCAGCTGGTGAGGCCCTTGCCTCGCAATTTGAACTTGACTTATCCTTGATCGCATGCATGGTGTCAAGTGCATTCGGATCAGTGTGGTATTTGGATAGTGGCGCTTCCTTCCACATGACGGGAGATGAGGAGCTTTTCAGTGACTTAAAGGAGAAAGATCTCCAAATGCATATAGAGATGGGCGATGATGGACGATACAATGCGACTGGCATTGGTACCATTACCTTTCAGAGGGAGTCAGGTAAACCATTTCAATTGAAAGATGTTATGCATGTTCCAGGTTTGAAGAAAAACTTGGTCTCGGTCGCAATGTTGGAGGACAGATGTTATGACGTTGTTTTCAGCAATGGAAAATCTTCCCTGTGACATAAAACAACGGGTCAAGCCAAGAGGATAGGGATTCGAGTTAAGAATCTCTACACGCTAGAGGTAGATGGTTGCACTGTCATGATGGGCAAGGTGGAAAAAGTGGTGAGCCGGGATGAGGGCGAATTATGGCACAGGCGATTGGACCATCTTCATCATGGAGCCTTGAAAGTCATGTAGCAAATATCTACTGAACTTCCAATGGGAACACTTGCTCAGTTAGATAAGAGCAAGGGTTGCACCATGGGGAAATATGTAAAGTCCACCTTTCATGAAAAGGAGAATCGTGCTTCGGTGATCCTGGAGAGAGTTCACATAGACGTGTGTGGACCATTCTCAGTTGCTTCAACAGCAAAACATAAGTATTATGTTATTTTTGTTGATGACTTTTCTCGTAAATGCTGGATCTTCTTCATGCAGAAGAAGGATCAAACATTCTCAAAGTTCTGTGAGTTTAAGGCATTGGTGGAGAAAGAGTCGGGGAACCAAGTGAAGGCTCTGAGGATCGATAATGGTGGAGAATACATTTCTAACGAATTCAAAGACTTCTACAGCAAAGAAGGAATTCGAAGAGAACTCATAGTGCCTCATAACCCACAGCAAAATGGGGTCGCGAAGAGGAAGAACAAAACGATCGTGGGTGCAGCACGAGCGATGTTGCATGATCAGGGCCTACCAATGCATTTGTGGGCGAAAGCATGCAACACTGCGGTTTATGTGCAATATCATTGTCCTCATAGAGTACTTGGCATGAGTACACCTGAAGAAGCTTTCACTGGTAAGAAACCGGATGTTTCTCACTTTAAGATTTTTGGCTCATTTGTTTATGTGCATGTGACCAAGAACGCCAGAAAGAAGCTAGAGCCGACTACTGAAGTTGGGATATTTGTGGGGTACACAGAGACACCCCATAATTATCGTGTGTATTTGCCTAATAGTAAGATGACTGTTATGCGACGAGATATAAAATTCGATGAGGGGAAAGCCATGTGGTTGTCACTTGAGAGGGAGCTAGACTTGCATGTGGAGGAGGAACTATTGGTTCCCAAAGATGAGTCTCTAGATGTGGATCAGCCATAGAAGGAGGTTCATGGAGTGGAGGAGTCCACTCACGCAGAGCCAAAAAATTAGAACAGGCAGAAGGCGTACCACAGAAGCTGATAGGCTGAGACTTGATGCTGCGCAGAATGTAGGAGCCCCTACTTCACAGCGTAGACAAAAACAATCTCCTGACTGATTTACTGGATACATGGGTCTCATGACCAAATGTATTGTGACTGAGCCATCTTCCTTTCAGGAAGCAGTGCAGGAGCCCACATAGGTAGATGCAATGGTGGAGTATGACTCCATTGTCAAAAACAGTGCTTGGGAAATTGTTCCAAGGCTGGTTGATAAATCAGTGGTAGGTTCGAGATGGATCTACATGGTAAAGCAAGCAGCTAATGGGAGTGTTGAGAAATACAAGGCCATAATTGTGGCTCGGGGCTTCTCACAAATCGAGGGGATTGATTATGAAGAAACCTTTGCACCTGTCGCAAGGTATTCTTCCATAAGGACCATCCTTGCTCTCTCAGCGTAGATGGGCTGGCGCATTCATCAGATGGATGTGAAGACTACGTTTCTCAATGGGATCATTGAGGAAGGGGTGTACATAGAGCAGCCTGAAGGATTTGAGATCTTCAGCAGCGAGTCGCATGTGTATCGACTCAAAAGAGTGTTCTATGCGCTGAAGCAAGCACCTCGTGCTTGGTACACTCGGATAGACAGTTATTTCACCGGACTAGGCTTCACCAAAAGTGAGGCGGATGCAAACCTATACCAAATTGTGGTGGAGAGTAAGTTTTTAATCATTGTTCTTTATGTTGATGATTTAATACTGACTGGTGATGAGTAGTTGATACACTCATGCAAGGAGGATCTTGCAAAGGGGTTTGAGATGAAGAATATGGGCCTCCTTCATTATTTCCTTGGATTGGAAATATGGCAGCGAGATGTTGAACTATGTGTGTCTCAAGGCAAGTATGAAAGGGAGATACTGGGTAAGTTTCACATGGAGGGTTGCAAACCCATGGACACTCCTCTTTCAGGAAACTGGAGGAAAGAGAATGCTACATCTGGAGAGGTAGTGGATGCTATTGTCTATCGATAGTTTGTGGGTTCGCTAATGTATCTAGTGAACACGAGATCAGACATTTGCTATGTGGTTAACTAGCTAAGTCAAGCGATGGTTAAGCCTACCAAGCTCTTTTGGAAGGCGGGCAAGCATGTCCTGAGATACCTGAGGGGCACATCTGAGTATGGCTTATGGTACAGACAGACAGATGAGGTGAAGTTGCATGGCTTCACGGATGCAGATTGGGCGGGCAGCCCAATGGACAGAAAGAGCATATCAGGGGGGGATCTTTAGTATCGGATCTACAGTTGTTTCTTGGTACAACAGGAAGCAGAGATCCGTGGCACTCAGTTCAGCAGAAGCAGAATACATGCCAGCGAGTCAAGTTGCATGTGAGGCTATCTGGATGAGAAAGATCTTGGTTGGTTTGTTTGGTTCTCATTTAGATCCGACAGTGATTCATTATGATAACCAGAGTTGCATTAAACTCTCGATTAATCTTGTGTTTCATGATAGATCTAAGCATATCGATATCCAGTATCATCATATCAAAGATTGTGTGCAGAGGAAGATCATGTTGCTTCGGTACATTCCTACGAAAAATTAGGATGCAGATATTCTGAAGAAAGCACTCACCAGGAGCAAATTCAAATACCACAGAGACAGGATCAGGGTGAAGGATAATCCCTTTCTTGTTGAGAGGGAGTGTTGAGATTCAACAAGAAGATCCTAGTGAAAATTAAGCACCTACACTAGGATGGAGCCTCGGGCTATTTTTTTGTGGAAGTCTATTTATAGATGCATGAGCAAATTCTATTTATAGATGATGTCTATTTATAGAGGTTCTATTTATAGATGATGTCTATTTATAGAGGTTCTATTTATAGATGATGGTCTATTTATAGATGTATGTGCGAGTTCTATTTATAGATCGCATGTCTATTTATAGATGCGTGTCGACTATTATTATCCCTTAATAATAGTTGGACAATAAATAATAATATATTCTCAATGAGCACTTGGAAATAGTTAAGTGAAGTGGAAAATCAGTTAGCTATAGGAAATTCGAGTTCAAAGGTTGGTTGGTGGGACATGCAAGTGGACTTAGTTGTAACTGAGTGATTTGAAGTTGTAACAGAGTTGGATGTGTAGTTATGTGAGTTGTAAAGTAGTTTAACTCAGTTAAGTGAGTTAAACTCAGTTGTGCTAATTGTAACTGAAGATACACTAGTGAGAGATCAATGAATTAATTATTAATTAATTCACAATCAATGGTCTCACATGCAACTGAAGATTTACTATTGTTAACTACATGCATGTCAGATATAGTGGAGACCCAGTTGAGCTGTAGGTGAAAGGGACAATTTGACTATCAATTGTGACATTAGTGGGTGCACACATGTAGCCATACACACATTTGATGTGCCCATGAGGATTGCGCAGTCAAGGCAAGTAGGATTCTATTCATTCAGGGATTGCTATCAGCTGGGATTGCGCAATGGAGGCAATAAATTGGCACATGAATTTGCCAATTTTTGTATGACAGTGTGAGACGATTGTACATTGTACTGAGAGCTCTTGGATTAGAGTTTTGTATGAGATTGTTTCATGATCCATGGTATATACATAATATATGATAGTGGGGTTTTTAGCTTTATGCTTCCCCAGTAAAAACATAGGTGTTATGTGTGATTGATCTTTCTTCTTGATATTACAATTGGCGATTGTGTTTTAAATTCCGCAAGATTTTTTTGTAGAAGCAATTCTGTATTTAACAGTGGCATATAATTGTTAGATCAGGAGAATCCAGGCAATACATAATTTGTATTAAAATTTCTACATGAACATACTTACTTGTTAAGTGAAGATGCTCCTAGATGATGAAATCTTCAGCTTGATGCCTTCTTGATTTTGATGATGATGTAGATAATAGAAGATGTATTCTTGGTGAACATGTCTTCCTTCAAAAGTGATCCTTGGCTCACAGGGAGATCACATTGATTCCTTAATGATGACAACACTTTTTCCTACTTTTCTTCCTTCAAGTCAACATTAGTCAAACTTGTTTCACAACCTCAAATTTTCGGCCCTTCTTCAGAATTTCAGCTTGTTGTAGCAAGTCTGCAATTTTGGTCTTTTTCAGCAGAAACCCTAGATCACACATGTGGCTGGAATATGGATAGATTTGCCTCCTTTTGACTTCGCTTGACCTTGACTCCTCTTGACAATTTAGCTTGCTAAATAGTACTTCTTTGGCCCAAACTTTGGCTCCTTTGAGTGACTGCAATTTTCGGCTTTCACTGCTACAAATGATACCCTAACCTTCGCGTGTGTGGAGGAGAACAAATCAGAAAATGCTTCGTTCGTCTTTATTGTTCCTTCGCTAAGTATTAGGTTCCTTTCTCTTCCTTGATCGAACTCTTCTTAATGATTGATACTCTTGATGTCTCCAAGATGATTTCTTCATACTTCAGCACTTGAGTATCCTTCTTTGTTTTGCCCTTCCTTGATGTAGTAACCTTAGCTCTAATACCATGTTGAAAAAACTAGGGTGGCTAGATTAGGTGATTTCTCTTACTTTGATAATTGCTTGTGATGTATTTTTACTTTACTTGATTAACTTCTTCTGCCCTTTATTATTATTAGTGTTCTCTATCATCAAATAACTACCAAATCATAAAGGACAATGAGACAATAGGACACAAGATGTAGGCGATCAGCCAAGGCCAAAACCTCTCCAACTGAGAGGAAAACCTATCAGAATTCTTCTCTTCTTATAAAACTTCAATTAACGAATTCCAAGACCTATGACCAAGACCGTCCAAGACCAAGTCAACTTCCAACAACAAACTTTGACCTTCCAGCGACTTCTTCATCAACTTCGACCCCAGCAACAATTTCTACAACTTCGAGCTTGATGCAACTTCAGAAACTTCAACTTAGAAGCTTCACAACTTCAACCTAGAAGCAGCTTCACAGCTTCGACCTTGCAGCTTCACAACCTTGACCTTGCAGCTTTGATGCAGCTTCACAAATTTGATGCAACTTCAAAATTTTGTCTTGCTTATTGACTATAGAAACCCTAACAAAAGAGAGAGAGAGAGAGAGGCCCAAAACTTTGAACTTGTTCTTCTTCTCCTTCTTCGTCCTTTTCCAACTTCTATCTTGAGGAGATCGAACTTGCTTGAGTGAGTGTGCAAATGAGGTCAAGTTCTTTCTTATTTATAGGCTTGTGAGGGGTACAAATTGCTCTCTTTAGGCCGACTTGTCCCTTCATGTAGGCCAACTTGATCTTTGTGCCATGACGAGGTCTTGGAGAGTCTTTTGACTCTATTTTGACTCAAATAAATTTTCTTTACAATATGTAACATGCCCAAATGGGTCTTCAATACATGACAATGACTCAATTGACTTTATGACAAACCTAGAAGCACTCAATGGGTGCTTGACCTAAGAATAAATTTCCATTGAGCATGAAACCCATGCCTCAAGAATAACAATAATAAATTTATTTTTCTCTTTACATAAAATCATGATTACATATGTCATTATGAAGACAATACCTAGTTACATATTTCAACATGCATTACTTCAAGTTAGTTGTCTATAAATTCCCTAAGACTTGCAGTAAATGTCTTTGGATTCGAATTTGACATCAACTATCTAATCTAAGAACCATGATTTTGTTTTTTCTTTGCCTTTCAACCATAGCCCTAAATTCTTTGAACATTTCAAGCAGCCCTAACTATTCTTGAGAAATAGTCAAGAAAGTACACCAACACTTTCATAAAGAATTATTCAATAAAGACCATGGAAAACTTCAAAACTCCCAATGATGACAATCACATATGACCACATAGATCACTTTGTACCAACTCTAACTACTTATTACTTTCTCTCCAAGCACCTTTAGCAAATTTTACCCTATGCGGCTTGCCTAACACACAAACTTCATGGACACTTGTTTCTTATTCAACAAGGGGCAAACCATGAACTTATTGCACATATTCAAAAGTTTTAGGGTTGATACATAAGGCAGCCAAACCCTCATGACAATGTATACTTGTGATCCTATCTTCAGTGGTGTCAACCACAAGATTTGTTCACTGGTTGTAGCTATAAACTTATTAAATAAACTTCTTTAATACTTGTAGCCCTTACTTCATAATTGACTTATTAAATAAACTTCTTTAATACTTGTAGCCCCTACTTCATAATTGTTCTCTTTGTCCTTCTTCAAAGTTCAAACTCCATCTAAAGTGTTGTTTTGCAATATGACTTATTCAAAGATGATTTTACTCATCTATCTTGGTACATACAACACATCAAAGCATTTCATTCACTTTTTGTGGGAATTTTCATAGCAACAATGCTTTGACCTTTACCATGAGTATTCTCTCTTATCCCAAAGCAACCTTCACCCTTTGACTTTTACCATCAACTAAGTCTACGTACCATGCATCTTCCTATGCCTTTTCATATTAGTAGCAATGATTTTATGCTCTTTAACTCCTTGACCATCGTAACTTGTTCTTCTTCAATAACGTGATTTGAAAGCATATTCATCTTAACCATGATAAATCATTTTTCCTTTTCACATAATCCCTTTCAAAATTTCTAGTATCTACCATAATAAGAACACTCCCTTACTTGAATAAATGTTACCCTTCTTTTAATCTACACCTCTATGTCCTCACCAACCAAGGTTTTGTTTCTGTCACCTTTCTGCTGTCTATTGCAAACACATGCTTAGATTTTACATGATTATAGATATTTATTATTTTCCCTTTGTTCCAATTACCTACCGCGAAAGTAACACTCCAAGTTCATCAAATGTTAATTCATCACTTCTAGTTGATAAAACTTATACTTGTAACAAACACTTGCACTTAGATTTTACATGATTATAGAGCTTTTCGCTTTGTTCCTACGGAAAAGAACCCTCCAAGTTCATCAAACATTAATTCTTCAATATGTAACTAATAATCTTATGCTTGGAACAAACGCTTTGAATGATTAAGGCAAACTATTCGATAAGCAGTGATTAAATCCCTATTTTCAGTTTTATCACCAATTACAATCAAGTTTCAAGTTTCAACTAATCTCTTAAATTCTAAGTTTTATGAAGTGTGATGTATCACTGACTCACTTTCACCTGTACTCAAACTATACAAATGATTTCTCAAACAGAGAACCTCGGTTACATTTGGAGTCATGTTCAGGGAATTCAATCTATTCCAATTTCCATGCATGATATATCTTGTAATCTCCCCAATCTTGCATTCGCAGAATGACTTCATCTAAAATCGACATGCTAATAATCGCACGATAGGCTTCTCATTAACAACATCCCCTATCCCTTTGATAGTCTCCTCATTCCTTCATGCAATCTCCATGTCTCAATCGTTTCTCATTAACAACATCCCATAGTTCCTTAACCACTAGAAGATTATTGATTTTAAATTTCTAAATGGTATAAATTTTTCACCATACATTTGGGAAAATACTGCTTTGACCACTTATAACCATGATAAATTGGTTTCAATAACACCTCGTCTCTCTTACTTAAGTTTTAACCTAACTACTATTTTTAGCAAATAAGTGGAAGCATCTAGAAAGGGCATTGCATCTTCTAACACGTCATAGAGAGGTGTGGATTGTAATGTCCCCGAGAAATTAATTGCTTAAGAGACAAAGTAGCCTATCAATCCTCGTAGGCTATAGTCCTTGAGGGAAAAACCCAAAATACCCAAGCGTGAATTTCTGGGCAGTTGGGCAAAGAAACCTAGAGTTGGGGTGTTGAGTGAACCTCACTCAGTCAATTAAGGAGAAAGACCCCCACAAAGAAATCTATAAATACAAGAGGGCTAGATTCATTTGGGGCATCATTGATCTCTGTTTTTCTTTGAGCCTGAGGCTCTGAGGGTTATAAGACCCCTTTTCTCCTATCAATTTCGGTAAGTGAAAGATTCAACCCTAGTTGATAAACCTATTTCTCTTTATTTTTCCTATTTCTTTTCTTTGTTCTAACACAGGTCATAGAAGAAGTCTCTGGTCTGATGAAGAATTAACAAGTCAAACGAATTTTTTCTAAGGCATTATCCACCTGAAGCAAGTTAATCTGAATTTATCTCTAAGGGCAGCGAGACTGTTTGAGGTCAAATCATAGAAATTTCAATGACAAACCAAGTTTGAAGCCTTATGGATCTGTTCTGTGGCAAACAGAAGTAATTTTCTGAAGCAAACACGTATATTGAGGTCAAGCAAAGGCAGAACGAGTTTCATGTAGCCTTTTGTGACAATACATGAATTTTGTAACCCTCTTGTGACAGGCCGAAACCGCAGCGATGGGTTTGAGACAGCCCGAAAGTGCCTAAAACGATTCAGTAGGTTAGTCTGACTTTTTCCGGAGGTTGACTGCAGATCTCAGTCTGCAGACTGCAGGGCCGCAGTGCCACAGGGCCAAAATTTCTGAATTTATGTGGTTTGGTAGCGTGGAAGTTTGGCATCTCTTCAAAAAAATTGAGGGCTTCAATAAAATCGAGAACTCTTGTAAAATTACCCACACTCTGTGATAGTTCGAATGTCCTAAAGCAGTGTGTGGCAGAGGTTCCTGTAGTGGTTTGTGTGGTGGTCCAAGCATCCTGAAGCGGAAAGTTAGCGGAACCCTGTAACAAATCCGACCTCCTAAAGCAACTAGTAAATATCATAGTATTCAAAACAGGTCGGTTTGAACCATAAACCAGTCAAACCGATCGATTCATTAGCAAAGGCCACCAAATCAATTGAAATTTTGGGTTAACTTGCCCCCCTCACCGGTTTTTTGGTCAAAACGAGCATAAACCGGTCGATTTATTTCCAACCTAGCCGCGGACCCCACAAAAGGTTGTTTCACGGTTTTTCAAGTGGTTTTTAGGGAAACTAGGAGTTGTTTCCCTCTAAAAACAACCCCTCCAAGCCTTTAAAAGGATGTCTCCCCTCTCATTTGCCTCACACATCTCATTTGGAATTTTTGTGAAGCTTCATTGTAATCTTGGAGAGTGTTGAGTTTTCGCTAGAGTAGTAGAACAATAGAGTGTTTGGGCTCAGTAGTAACCACCATGCCTCCAAAAGCCAAGGAAGAACCACTCACCCTATACACACATGTCATCAATCGTAGGGGAAGGTGAACCACTCACCATGTACACGTGTCATCAATCGTAGGGGAAGGTGAACCACTCACCCTGTGGTCGCTCATATCTCTAAGTGGTACCTCAAGCCCCCTAGGAGCTCCGAGAGCTCAAAGTTCAACAGGGACACTCATAGTAGGGTCTACCCATGATTTCAATATCTCTCTGAAGAAAGATAATCTTGACCTCAAGAGGTTATGAAAGGAAGATGGTAATTTGCTCATCCATTCAATAATGATGGAATTTGGCAGCTTTCCAACGTATCAGCTCAAATGGCTCACTGAAGAGCTTCTTCAATCGAATGACTTCATAGTAAGCTATGCTTGCTGCTTTCAGCCTCAATGGCACTCCCACATTACCGTCTTTGTTTTATCCACGGTGGATTCTAAAAGGTATAGCACCTAGATCATACTGCCAGGCTAGCAATTTCCAGAGATGTACATCAGACCAGAAATATCTCAATGGGCAACTATCATCTCAGGGGCTTATCCATAGATCCACTCAGAGTCTTTATAACGATGTATATGAATTTATCAAGAATACCAGGGCCCCCACAGGTTGATTATGACTAGATCAACAACTTTTCAATTTTATAAGACCTTTCTTTCATCTTGACTTGAAAATTCAACTCCCTCTTACATCTCCGATCATGGCTCCCTCTAAATATCAGGAAAGTGACATACTGCTATCTTTCCTGTCATTATGTGCTTAAAGTTTTCATGCAACTTCTCAGGAAATCAGAGATATATTGAATCATTTTCGGAGTTATTAGATCAGCACTCATGTCTTTGCTTTTATCAAAGTCTTTTGACATGATCTTCCTTCTTATAATAATCATTGGGCAGGAAGAGACATCAAGCCATTTTGCCAGGGGTTCTGCAGACTTACTTCAGTTGGTCATCGGGCCTTCATCGGACTACTTTTCATCTTTAAGATCATAAAGTCAAAGTGCCCAATGATCCAAATAAAATTAGAGACTTCTCAGTTCTCCCCATCAATGCTTTCTCAGTGGGGTACTTCTGTCCTTTGTGATTGTAAGGGCTGCTGCAAGATTCTGCTCCAAAGTGCCATGAACATGCCTTTAAAAGAGGAAACTTCCAAATATTGCAAGTTGCAACTTATATTCTTTCTGAACTTTTGCTTTCTTCAAAACTTCCTTCAGACTAGCCTCAAACAGCAATGGATCTATTCATCTTGATGTAGACTACTTTGTTTTGTAACTAGTCTTTTTACAATAACTTTTGCTAGATCCCTTTCAAAAGATGACAACTCTGCTTTCCTTGAGCTAGCTTTTGTGCTTCAGACAGCGTGATTCAATGATACTACTACAGGTCTCTAAGATGAATTATAGTATAGAAAGTTTCAAGGAGACCATTCGTTCTCAAAACTGAAAAAGGATTAATGCCTTTCTATTCTTCTGTTATAGAGTGTCAAATGCTTCCTCTGCTTGATGGTGTGACCAAGATGTCTATACCTTAGGAGTATAACAATATTGCCACCGAAAATCAACAATCTCCACAGGTCGACTCTTCTGAATTAAGAAGTTTAGGCCGTGTACATATGTGTGTGCTGATGTTGTCACTTTGTGCATAAAAAAAGTGATATGAGTCTCGATTTCTCTTCCTTTGAGACAGAGTCTTGAATTAAGTTCTCTTGAAACATGAAATCCTGCAAATCAAACATCTCTGGACAGAATTTCTTATTGATATTCTGATCACTTTCAACGTCAACAATTTGTCTGCATCACTTACTCAAATCAACCCAAACATTATGTCACTTATCACATATTATTAATATAACTACATTGTTCAACATAATGCATTCATCCTATAAGCGACACGGACATGCTAAAACACCACAGTCTAGTCACAAGTATAACTGGATTTGGCTTTTCAAAGCACAAATCTACACGTCCCAAATTACATTTCCAAACTCAATGTTGCTTGATATACTGTGATTTTGATTCTTAGCGATATGTGACCCAATTTGAGTGTTTAACCTAGACATCTCACGCACTCTATACAAATTTGAACAATTTCCACTTGATAGTGCCTTTCAAACAAATCATATTTTATATCTCAAGTTTGCCACTGTTGTGCTTGAAGTTGCCCTGATGATGTCACTGACAAGATTTGATCCCATTTGATTTTTTCAGCCAATTTGTGCTGAACAAACCTTTGTCATGTCTTAAACTAGTGCTGAAGATGCATCACATGAGGAGGTCATAAATAATGCTAGAATCTGGCCCACATACTTCAATGAAGGAGGCTCGAGTGTTGTCTTCAAGTTTCTGTCAGATCGACTGCTTTGAAATGCCTTGAATTCTTCATCTATAGACAGTGAGACACTTCTTGTGACTGCTCCAAATAGAACTGTTAAATACCCCTTCAAGACAAGTCCATAAGATGACCAGACTTTTCAGATTTGGCACAACTTATGTTACCGGATCCGCCATGCCAAACTGCTGGATCCGCGGATCCCCGGATCAGAGATGGATTCGGATCCGGATCCGAGGAGATATGCCCCCAGCATTGGTCAGTGGGTTAAGTTGTCAGCACAAAATTTAGAAGTAGACGTCAGTGCAAACATCAAAATAAAAAGGTCTGCGAGTTAATGGATAAGTGATAACCGATAATATGTGCTAATAAGTGGATTATTCAGTGAAAAAATGAAAAAAAAATCAGAAGAGGGAATAATAAACCACTATCCCGTTAAGAAATTGATTATGGTCAAGAAATTATTCAAATGAATTATTAACGGACGTAAACGAAATTAGAAAATTGAGCCGTCAACCAAAATGAAAAAAATCAAAGGTGTTTATCGCATATATGGTAAGCCACCAAACATTTAGATATTTTAATTAAATATTAATTTTTTTTTAAGTGTAAAAAGGGAAGTTTTATAAATTAAGTTTCATAACCATGTAATATAAATATAATAACTATGAATTAAAGTATTTATAAACAATGCATTAATTTTATTTTTTAAAAATATTATATAGAAATTATATATTTAAAATTTAAATTATTTTATATTAATTTTATTATATTTATAAATGATACATTAATTTTGATATTATTCATGTAATAATTATTTTTACAAGTACTAAAAATTATATTTTAAAAATAATATATGTTTATATTTTTATTTTTATATAAATTTAAATTTAATAATTATAAAATATTTTATATTTGTTTATACTTGCCGTTTCCTTGTCATATCCAGATCCTGGATTTTCAAAAAACTGGCGTATCCGGATCCGAATCCTGGTAACTTAGGGCACAACAGATGGATCCTTGATCCTATTGCAAATTTAGTGTCACAGAATAGGGCTTGGACTGCCATAACTTCACCACATACATTCTTTTATCCACACAATGAAACAAACTTCCATGCTCAGAATAGTGACACTCAGGGTTGAGTTTCAAATGGTGCCTTTATACTGACAAAATAGGTCACAGGCATAGAGATTAATTTGATAAATGGTCCAATGATTGACCATGCAGTAAGTCCTTAAAAGGTGAGCACAATATTGTCTCAGATTCCACTCCAAATAGACTTTAACGGATGCCTTAATAAATCAGTGAATGGCTTCCTTAGATTAGGCTCGCATTAGATGATAAAATCATCATAATTGATGCTTCAGAAAAGTAAGATCAAACCGTAGACAGAGATGATTTAGCCCAGAAAATTTCACTTGAGACAGATTTGATTAAGGCCGAAAATGCTACAGATAAAGATTACGAATTAGGCCTCAAGAGTTCAACGAAGGCAGACTCCATACATGCTTGGATGAGGGCATGTGAATAGCTTTAGAAACCCATACAGATTTTCCTTAGATATTGGTTTCACACTATACCTCAGGAGCCGCAGAGAGTTGAAATTTCATGCCATAGTAACCTTCCAAACTTCATAGACTTCCTTCAGACTTGGAGGAGGAGGAAACCATGGATACTTGTCAACAAACTTCACTTGCTGATTGCTTTCTCTTACACTTTTGCTTGGGCTTGTCCTCACCTAGGCTATGATACCATGTTAATTTTGAGTTAACATGTTCTTTGCTTAGGTTAGTTACTTCATTAGATCATTAGCCCATTATCAATTACATTAGTCCATTAGCAATCAATGACAGTAACTAATGAAATAACATTAAATGTAAATGCAGAAGACAAGCCAAGACAAGAGAACGCAGGAATTGGCACAAGCCAAGGAAAAACCCCAAGATGGGGAAAACCCTTGATCAATTCTTCTTATTATTATAATCAAATGCTTCAGCAGAGCGAGAGAAAGTACAATAATAAAAAGGTCGAGATTGACTTGCCAATTTGAACTTTCAGTGGCACAACCCTTAGATAAATAGATGGCCCAATCACAATTGAGATTCTGGAGCAGTCAAGACGTTCCTGTTGTCATACAGCTGAAGGGGCTTGGTCTAGTTGCTGTTGCTTGCAGATTCTCTCCAATCACATCAGCTATGCACATGCCTTTTCTACTCCTGGGTAGGGCTTGTGACATATAGCAACAACCCTCACAAACTCAATCAAAATATTTGTCTACTGATGCGGGCTCTCTTCAAGATGATCTGACCTTACTTTGATACAAGGTTGCACTTAATTCAGCCTTCAAACAGACTTACACGCCAACCTGCCTTCATTCAGATGGGTATGCAGTCAACATGGGCAGATGATAATCCTCTCGTTTCACTAATCAATAAGATAATGCATGCGGCTATCATGAGGAAGGATCCTTGAAGATGAAGCCCACCAAGGAGAGGATTTTCACACCACAAACTTATAGCCAAACTCTGCTTATGCCTGCGCTTAGCCTTCATGATAACTCGGACCTGTAGTAGGAGATAGTAGAGCCCAAAACAGTCCTTGAACAAACCCAAACACGCCTTTAACAGGCTCGTCCTTCTTCCTGAGGAACTCGGTTCATTAAGTAGCCCAACCAAGATATCCATCTACCCCTTCCTTCTTCCCTGTAGCTAACCTTCCTTCTGCGGCATTTCAGAGAGAGAAATGTGTGATAGGATGTGTCCAAAATGGTTGGAGGACACTTCTATTAATAGGGATTTGGAGAGGGGTTCCACTTAAATAATTTACCCCAAGCCGACCTTGACAAATTGCACATGTGAGGGATTAATTTCGAAAACATATTTTTCCTTGTCCAAATTTGATGATCTTTAGGTCAATTTTGGTCCTCTCGAAAAGAGGAATTCAATGCCATAATTATCTTTTTCAAAAGACCTACCCAAAGTGGAATTTGGCCCTAGTTGCCAATTTTAACATATGCTTATGACCTTATATTGATTGCAAAATCGGCCCATGGATTGCAGATGCACCTATATGCCCTTGAGCATTTTAGCAGAGCAGTGGGGATGCAAGTCAATACCAGCAAAACCAAAATATTGATTTTCCCTAATAAAAGGAAGCAGAGCCAACACACGTTCTTCTTTGAGGGTAACATTCTTGAAGAAGTAAATGAATACAAGTACCTCGGGATTGATTTCAACAACAAGCTCAATTGGGAGGACTACAGAAAGAAGAGAATTTTAGGAGGGTGGAAACCATTATATGGTCTTCAAAACAGATGTAGAGAGGCGGAGATATGGGATTGGAAAACGATTAAAGTACTTTTTGGACTCCTAGTTTTTCCAGTGATACTAAATGGGTGTGAATTATGCGCTAGCAGTATCCCCGTCTCGAAATGGAAACAAATTGAGAAAATCCAAAAACGCTTGCTTGATCATGAGCATGTTCAAAATAAAAATTTTGGTTCCTTATGAGATAATGTTGAGTGAAACAGGAGCAGCTCCCATCGAAGCAATTGCTATGGTGCATCTTATAAGATATCTAAAAAGAATTGAGCAACTGGGATTAGGTAGATGGCGCCTAAAGTTATCTTCAATGAAGGCATGAGTGAAAGAAAGAAAGCATGGATGAGACAAAGCAAGAAAGGAATGCAAAAATGGGATATCTACCTCAATGATTGTCCCTCAAATAGCAAGGAGTTAAAGAATTTTGTTATGCAGAAGTTTTGTAAGCATATATGGGGAAACGATCTGGGCAGAAAGAAGAAGTACTATGCTGAGGAATTCAATCCCACTTGTGACCTCCAACAAAAAGAGTACATTGGAGCTAGCATTTTGTGGAGAGCAAAGATTCTTATTGCTCAATTAAGAACTAACTCGCCTCAACTTCGGTGTGAAAAGGGACGGTGGAAAAGACCTAAAGAAGCTTGGGAAGAAAGGGTGTGTACTTTTTGCACTTCTAGGGCAGTGGAATCAGAAAAACATTTCATTTGGAATGTGATGTTTTCAAAGACATCAAGGACAGTTATGGCAATATCTTAGCAACTTAGCATCAGTCCCTTGGCATTGTTTTTTCAGCGAGGGGACTATTAGAAGGATGGACCAGTTCATCATAGATTGTGAATGGTTTGAAGGATTGAATTATAACTTTTACTATATATTATTATTTATATTTGATTAGAGTGACCTTTATTGTCTTTATACTAGGCCTTTGCTGATTCACATTTGTCCCTTTGTGGGGTTTTATAGCAGCCTAAGTGTCAAAGTACTCATCCTACCAGAAAATACTAATCATCCCACCAGAGAATTCATTGACATTCAAAAAGGGCTAATGGATATCATAACAGTTGCCTTCCTTATGACCAGTCAAGATAGGGGTACATGTGTCGCCATCGAATTTTCAGTGTAAAACATGTAATATTGGTAGAACCATGGCCTTCTAGCTATTGGGAATCCAAACATTGCATTGTCAGAAGTAACTGACTTGTTGCAACCTAACCAACCTGAAGCTGGCAGTGAACCATCACAAGAGAATATAAATGGTACTATTTATAAGGTTTGATTTATATATCTAGTTTTAGATATCTCAAAAAGCCAAGTTACAGTAAATCTAATTATTTCTTGTAATAAAGAGATTTCTAATCATTTCAATCCACATAATCAACCATTCTGCAATTCTAGTTCAGAGTAAAATTTAACCGTTGATGCATGGAAATAGAGGAATCTATAGTATACAAATCCAGGAATTTCTCCAAAAAGCTGTATCAAAGAACAAACAGTAAATGTGAAGAATTCTATCCTTTAAACAACAAACCTGGTGAATAGGAGGGTACATAGAGTTACTACAGATGGGGCAGTCAAGAAGCTCATGTACACCATTTGTCAGAGATATGCCACCTTTACCAGAAGATGCCGCAGTAGCATTAGGTGGGGAAATAATCTCTCTATCACCCCTATTACTGGTTATATCCGAATCTAAAGAACCTAATTCGGATATCTCCCTGCAGTCACTTCCCTGAGACATGTTTTAATTCAGATAATTTGCAAAACCACACCCTAGTGTCTGATTCTCGAAAGTCAAATCACCACTATATCTTTTCACATCTTTGTTGAATGCCTTAGGCTTTCACCCTTTATTATTCGAACAAAAGGATATAACCTGCAAACACCATAAACAGTCAATCAGCATTTGCTGTCTACTCAAAACATTTCCTTACCAACCAAGAAAATATAATAGGCAGGCAGAATATTTTCCAGCACTTGCCATCAACAATGAATGTTATGAGAAATAATACACATCAAGATAAAGCTTATAATAGGAAACTATATACTGTCACAGAGCAAATGTTTATCTTAGTTCAACTATTAAAACAAATGGTTAAATTGCCCTGTATTAAGGGACAGAGTATTCATCATATAGGATATCAAGAATGAAACACCTCTCAAGAATTGTCAAAAATCAAAGGCATTTAAATGTCAGCAAATGCATGGACTATGGGATTCCATGGATCTCCAATCAAGTAAATGAAAGTATAGCAATAAGGTTGAAAGAAGGTTGAACTAAAATTTGATCAAGATAGTACACATCAAGTATTTGACCATTCTACCAAATGCCCTATCATCCTTATGGGTAGTTGTACTAGTGTGCAGATTTTCTTTTTGTTTGATAATGCTGCCATATTAAGGGCCAGAGTATTCATTATATAGGATATCAAGAATGAAACACCTCTCAAGAATTGTCAAAAATCAAAGGCATTTAAATGTCAGCAAATGCATGGACTATGGGATTCCATGGATCTCCAATCAAGTAAATGAAAGTAGAGCAATAAAGTTGAAAGAAGGTTGAACTAAAATTTGATCAAGATAGTACACATCAAGAATTTGACCATGCTACCAAATGCCCTATCATCCTTATGGGTAGTTGTACTAGTGTGCAGATTTTCTTTTTGTTTGATAATGCTGCATATATACATTAAGAATTGTAAATTGCGTATAGCCCAGTCCGTTGAGAGGAGTGTTATCCTCTCTACCCAAGATCAATTCCCACAAGTGACATGTTTGAGATCCTAATGAGTATATTGTCGTGCTGGCCTTCAGCCCAAGAATCTGGTTTACCATAGGATGGATGAGGGGAAGCGCATTTCCTTTATGAGACGCACTTCCCCTCATCCATCCTAGGGTAAACCAGATTCTTGGGCTCAAGGCCAGCACAACAATATACTCATTAGGATTTCAAACATGTCACTTGTGGGAATTGATCCTATAAAAATCAAGATCATTACATCTAAGGGTCAAAGAAAGGACAGATAAGAACCCCCTACCTCCACAAGTATAACAACAACACAAACACATGAAGAAAACCATGATTGCATTCATAATGAAAAAGTGAAAGTTTTCTTATAAAGGGTTACAAGCTAGTCAAGCCAATCTACTTTATCAATGTGAGATGGACCAAAAAACCCACTAAAGTGAAATAAAGCATAAAAGCATAAAATAACTTGAAGTCGAAGTGATATTATGAATGCCTGTGTCTAATATCCAATTGACCATTACAATCTAATATTTACTTTAACACCCTCCCTTTATGGTATTTTCCAGGACCCAAAGACCTGGTGAAAATTTCTACAGTTTGGTCCTCTGTGGTATAGTATTGTAACTCAATAGATCTATCATCTACAAGTTGTCTGATGAAGTGGCAATGTACCTCAAGATGTTTGGTACACTCATGGGAAATTGCATTCTTGGCTAGTTTGAGCACCCCTTGATTGTCACCTAGTAGGAGTGTTGGCTCATTCTGCGACATTTTCATGTATGAAATCGTCATCCTGATCCAAACTCCCTCATATGCTCTTTTCACTTATCCTCAATATTCCGCTTCTATCTATGAAAGATCTACTGCATGTTGATTCTTGTCGGTCCATGTGACTACACTCATGCCAAAGCTGAACACATATCCAAAAGCTGATTTTCTATCATCCACGCAACCTAACCACCCTAAATCTGGATATTGACACAGTCAAGCATCTGTATTACATATCTCAACGCTCTTTGTCACAGTGAATGGTATACCTTCAATGCTGTCATGAATTTGGAACCTCACAATGTAACTCAAGTCAATCCTAGTTACTGTAAGATATAGCAAGCTCCCCAGTAGCTGCCTGTAGACTAACTCGTTAACTACCTTAGAGTCAGTCTTCACTGAAAGCTTCAACCGTTTGTCCATAGGTGTAGATGAGATAATCATCCTGAAGTTGTCAAGCAAACTCCTAGCATATTTTGTTTGTGAGACAAAGATGTTGCTACCTGTTTGCCAAACTTCTACACCTAGACAGTAATGTAGGAATCCTAAACGAATGATGTCAAAACTTACTCATATAAGATTTTATATGTTCAATAGCACTTGCCTGACTACCTGTAATAATGATGTCATTTACATAAATGGCCAATAGAATGATATCGTTACCAATGCTTTTGATGTACATATTGGACTCTAAAGGACTCCATTGGAACCCCTATTCATCCAAATACAAATAAATCTTAATGTACTATGCATGGGGTGCCTGCTTCGGGCCATATAGATCCTTCTTCAATCTGCAAACAAGACGCCCCTTCCCTTTAATCTGAAACCCCTATGGTTGATATGGTTGATACATATACACCTCTTCCTCCAAATCTCCATTTTGGAAGGCACCCTTTACATCCATTTAATGGACCTTCCAACTAACTATGCTACCATGGCCAAAAATAATCAAATGGTGTTCATCTTTACTGTAGGAGCAAATGACTCCTCATAGTCAATGCCCACTGAGAGAACCCTTATATTACCAACCATGCCTCATCAATTGTGCCATGGACCTTATAGTTGACCTTGTATACCTATTTGCAACCTATTACAACAAAATCAAGCACCCCAAATGATGTAAAATCCTAGGCATTAAGGAGCTAGCTTTATGACTTGTTACCTACCAAAAGTGGCTAACCGCATAGGAGAAAACTTTTCTCCTAGATTGGACAGCCACCCCGCCATCCACCCTATACATTGCTCAGTTATGATGACATGCCATTCATCCGCCATTTGCACTAGTCCTACACCTCTCACCATCCGACATTCCTTTTGAAGGAAGGTGGGTCACTACTAGGCAAGTACTTTAACCATTTTGCAATCAAGTGTTTTTACTTAATGTTTCAGGCATTCTAATATGGATAAAGGGGTGATTTGGATGATTAATCGATCTTGACTATAAACTTGTTCTTACCTTACCAAGGGGGTTGGCCTTTAGCCCTAGTCCAGTGGAACCTCCTTTGAGGCTTTTAGGGTTATAGGATGGGCACTACTTGGGAAACTTGGATTGAAGTATTATGTCCATGGACCATAACCATTCCATACTTAACACCTTTCATCATTCCCTCGATTTCACATCCATCCTTCAAGTTTTACTGTCATTGGTTCATATGGATTTGGCACCCTCATACCTACATCCTTGAGTCAAGGGCCAAGGCTGAAAAACTTTGCCATGGAGGTTGATGTAGCTAAAAGAAAGACAAAAGCATAAGATGGCCAAAACAAAAGAAAAATAGAAGTTAAAATGCAAAAGATGGCAGGACATTGATTAGTGTGTGGAAAAAAGCCTAGCATGAGCTTTATACCCCTCATTAGCCATCACCCGGTTCCTGAGCACTAAATGCTCCATCATATAATATAGGAACCCTTGCATGTCCCAGCCCCAATGAGTGAGAAATGACTCATCCTAAAGGAGTAAATAAATGCTATATCGAAAAATGGAGCGAAGCGGAGTTTTTTTTCGTGGAAACCCTAGGGCACAGGGCTCGGCTGCTCTGTCTACTGTGGCGGCGGACCATGATTCTGAGGCGCCGCACCGATCCTTTGTGCCTGTTTACCTTTGTTCGGAGGCGACTAACTCATTCCCCCTCGTCTGCACTGAACACAGGACACGATTTGGCGCAGATTACATACTTTTTAGTGGATTTCGGGGCACAGAGCGGCATCCACTTCGTAGAGGAATATCTGTTTTAAGTTTTCACAGCACTGGATCGATTCTGGTGGTATTCTTCCAACGGCAACAGATCTCCGAACCTGCAGGCTATGGGTATCTTACCTCTCTCATCCGCAGTTTTTACCGTTCTTTTTGCTGGGGGTCTCGGCTGTTCGCCCCTGTACACTTCCCTTCTGCGCCGGATGGGCCATGGATCTATGGATGCGGTTGCGTCATTGACTTTGGTCGCCGGGCGGGCTCTATGCGGGCTTTATGGCAGCCTTCGGACCATCCTTGCCAAGCATTGGCTCACGACCTGCACGATGTGCCTTTTGTCAACAAATGCAGCCCGCTCATCAGTAACACCGACCATCAGGTAGGCTCGAAATCTTTCCAAGTTTTCATTAAGCCTCCTGTAGGCAACAGCTTTATTTTATGGATTCGACCAACAGATTATATACCACAACTGAAGGATGAAATCTGGTCTGTGGCGGGTTACCCAGTTCATTCCCAGTTACTGATATTTGGGGGAAAGGCCTTAGCTGACCAATGCACTCTTAATGACTATGCCATTGGCCCTGGCTCTTCCATCTGCCTCAATCTTAGACTGAGGGGTGGAATGATGGGTCAAAACAGGGCACAAGGACCCTCCATGGGAGCAGGAACATCCAGAACAGTTCCCACTAAAGGCTCATACCGGAATGTATTACAAGGGGACAAAAACTGTTCCACAGTACCTGCTGCCCCTGCTGAAAGTTCCCCCAAGCCATACATTGTAGAACTGCAGGACAGCGTGCCTGAAATAAATATAGACAGCCTAGACATTGATGTGCATAGAACTGCCTACGAATCCCAAGCCATTATAGGCAGATTCAACTGTTTCTGGCCCAAACCAATGGAGCTGTTCCATTGGATTTTTACAAACTGGACCATGGAATGTGAAATACACCTATGTTCTAAAGGTTTCTTCATTGTCAAATTTTCATCTACAGAGGCCAGAGATGACATTATCAGTCAGGGACCATGGTTCTGGGGCTCTACGAGACTATTCATTACACCATGGTTCCCAGATTTTGACGCCAACACCATGGAAGTGACCAAAATGCCGGTCTGGGTAAGGCTCTACAATCTCCCGCTACACTTTTGGAATGAAAATGTACTTGGCTGCATTGGAAACACCCTTGGTAGATACATTAAAACAGACACTCAACGCCTGGAGGAGCGCATATTCACCTTTGCACGAATCTGTGTGGAGGTTGACTTGAGCAAGGGACTCCCAGAGTCCATTATGCTGAACAACAAACAACAGAGATGGACACAGCATTTAGATTATGAGAACACAGCTTTCAGACGCCGGATTTGTAGGTGTACAGGACACCTACAAAACTCATGCCCGGCAGCCAAAAGGGATAACAGGAAAAAGAAGAAAACAGGCAAAGCGGCAAAAGGTTGGCAATTTCCCTCAGAAGAGCCAGAACTACATGAAGAAGAGGTGGAACCAACACCACAAGAGAATCAACAAACAGATACTTCCTTGGGCACACAAGAACAGGAAATGCAAGATCCTCTCGACACCACCACAAAGACTCAGCAGGAAATGGTACCTGGAACACTAGACAGTGGGGGATATAAACGTACACATACAACAGACACATCAGACTCTGATAAGGATAATGGAGCACCAATGGAAGAAAATCAGCTCGTCCTTATCGAGACCGGGCCAACACTTGGTGCTTGGCGTAAGGTTGAAAAGAAGAAGGGGAGAAAATCCTAATTGTATCTCATTTGCTTATTATTTCTGCGGCTTTCTGAATGTCTTTGGACATATATCAAGCTCATACAACATGTAATTTTGTTTACTCATAAATAAAATTACGAATTTTTTCTTTGTGAAAAAAAATAAATGCTATATCATTAAAATCAAGCTTGGACACCTAAGCTATGCTCCTTATCAAAGCATTATCAAAAAGAAGTAAAAGGTGCACCAAAGGGGTGGAAAAAGCAGGCCAAGGAAAGGGGTAACTCATGCCTCCACAATTGCTCCCTCCACACATCTATACACACAGGATGATGGATTCCCATTAGTTGGTCCCATGGCCATGGAACCAAGCCATGATGCCTTTCCCCTCCATTGCCACTACTACCATAAACACCTATGAATTGAAGGGTTGACCTTGCACATGTCACCTCCCCTTATAGGCTGGTTTAATAAACAAAGCAATCAAATAGTCACACCCAACTTACCACCACAAAGATCAAGCTCGAGATGTGGTTGTATTGTTTCAATTATCCCATCCATAAGAAGCAAAGCCATAGTCATCAAAAATACCAATAGTCAAAACCACGCCCTAATCTAGGCATGTATAATGTGCCTAGGTAGTCGTTCCCTAATTACATGCATAAATAGTGCACTCACATTAACAATTCAGCCAACACACCAATGTGAGTATTATAGCAACAAGAAAAAAAATGAAAAAGAGGTAGCAAAAGAAATAGAAAATAACTAGAATTTCATGAAGAAAGAACATGCTACCAAACCATTAACACATAAGAAATTGGAATTGCAAGTAGAAGCATTTCCAATAATCTAAAGATTATTTCCTAGAAGGTTGTTCATTATACAAAGGAAAACAATGCTTTTGAAGATTTGAAGCACAAAAATATACGAAGTATTTAGATTATTACTTTAAAAACTTTCAACTCAATAGAGATAGTTGTTTACAAACATGGAAATACGTGATAATAAAGAAACTAACAAAAATAGATTTCACACATGGAAAGTGAAAATGTAATTGAATTTAATGAACATAAATATATGGAGCTTAGTAAAAGAGAAATGATGCCTACCTAGTATGAAAATTTGATGAAGTGAATAGATAGAGATGACAAAGCAAAAAACCAATATTGATTTAGAAATGTCCAATACTCAACGCCACCATTTGAATTTGATAGAAAACTCCAAGGAAGTATGAGAGCAGTTAATAAAAATTTTGGCAGAAAAATATCATAATGCAAAATTTCTTTTCGTGAAACAAGTTTTTGCATTAAAATGGGGGAAGACAAACTTATGTCCAATGATATGAATATGTTCCAAGCATTAATAGAATGACGAATAGAAGCAGGTGCCAAAGATAAAAATGATGAAGCCAAGGTTGTTCTATTAAACAATTTACCTTCCAACTACAATAACATTGTATTTACGCTCAACAATAATCCATCACAAACTCTAGTGGCTTTGATGTTTATCACAAAGGAAAAATGTGAGCCTAATGATGAAAAAGATGAAGAAGCCAAGGTTGCTCTATTAAACAATTTACCTTCCAACTACAATAACATTGTATTTACGCTCAACAATAATCCATCACAAACTCTAGTGGCTTTGATGTTTATCACAAAGGAAAAATGTGAGCCTAATGATGAAAAAGATGAAGAAAATGTCTTCTTTAGAAGAGGAAAAGGCAAATCTAAAACAAAGGAGATGGAAACAATGCAAAAAATTATCTCTAAGAAGCAATTTTTGCCTCTTGTTATGTGCATTTTGAGATTCAGCGTAGCCCAACACATCTCTTCTCAAAGATAAGCTACCATCATTCTATCCAATTTGTATTTCAATGTTTTTATTATTTCATTCAATAGTAAAATTTGGCTTCCACTATATTAATATGATTTTCGAAATATCTATGTTGTTATGTTGTTTTGTCTATTATTCCTACCTTCATTTTGTTCTCAACACAATATGGATCATCTAGGGAGTGAGTATTTATATAACCACTCTTATTTTTCATCTAAGGTCGACATAGCTCCTCTTAGGGTAAGTGCCCTACCCCCTTGAGTTGCATATATATACAACAACTCTAATTTGTAATATTCATTCAATGTGGATTCTTTTCCATCATTAATAAAGCATTATGCGCGAGGGCACCATCAAAGTTCACAGTGTTGCACTCTCTTGTTCTTGGGATCTTCCTCTCTCCAAAACTTACGATTGGGTTATTTCTCTCTCTAATGCACTTATGTTTGGGTTTATTTTCTCTCTATATATATTTTTGCTTGAGTTTATTTTCTCTCTATATATATATTTTTTACACTGGAGCCAATTTATTCTCTTTATTGCAAAATTGAGGTTTCTGCAGTTGGTTCCATTTTACTATTTCATGTGAATCCCAACAATTGAAAAATGATTGCTTCAGTGGATAGAGGACAATCTGACCGTGCACCAACATAAGTCCCCGTTGAGAAATCAAGCGTAATGAGATTAGGCTTGATTTCTTTGTCTTGATAATTACTTGTGAATGTTTGATGTATTCTTATTACTTCTTAAGAACTCCTCCAAATCTGGTCAACTCTCTAAAATTTCAACTGCAGCAAGGGTCCGAAATTTGGCCTGTTGTGACCTCAGAAATTTCAACCTCTTTTCACAGAATTTCAGACCACACGTGTGAGCTTGCCAAGGTCAAAGATTTGGTCAACAAAAGGATATCTTGTTGTCTTTTATCTCATCTTTCTCTCTCCTTTTACTTGCCTTTTCTTCTCCTACGCTAGGTTCAGATGTACTTCTTGATGAAGTGATTGGATGATCTCCCAAATGACTCGAACTTGCTTCTTATATATAGTTGTCCAGGAGGTCGAACAGGTGTCTCTTGGAGGCCCAGGCCAACTTGTTCCAAGGAGGGCCGACTTGACATTTTGTGGACTTATTGACTCAACATAAAATTCAAAATTCTTTCTTACAAATCTCCGAATGGGACATGACTCAAGTACATTTTTCTTTGACTCATAATAAATTCTTTTGACTCTTTCTTACTCTATAAGCATGAAGAACATCCTTTGACCAAAAATAAATATAATAAATACATCAATGATAGTTTTACATTACATTATGAAGAGCAACACTAGTTACAACTTCAATAGTCCCAAGATTTGGAAATATAAGATGCTGAAAAAAAATTAGTTTCTTATATCATCCTCGTAAGTTTTTGAAGTAAAGGAGAGTAATAGTTAAAAACTAGTATTATCATATTAAGAGGTATTAAAGTATTGGTACTTCAATACTAAATTTTGAAATGTAATAATATCACAGTTTTATTAATGACTTTAATAAAATGAAATTAGAGCATTTGTTAAATAGTGATGAGGATAATTAGTGTAACAGTCCAGTTTTTATCCCCAAAATGTAATGTAATATATGTCTATATATATATATATATATATTAGGATGTGAAATTAACAATATGGCCAAGGACCAAGTAACGTAAATGATGTACATAAATCTTATTATAATAAAAAAATACAATGTTGAATGCCAAACGAAGGGGGCTAAACAATGGGGTGATATGATTCCACAAGGAGCCCTAAAACAAGGATCAATGCTAAATATCATATTATATTCCAAAACAAGAGTCAAATGAGCATTTTATCCTAAGTTGGGAAAAAGGTTTCCAAAGTGGTTCTTTGAGTGCTACGTAGCAAGTTCAAAGCATGCATACTTAATCCTTGTGTTTGGACTTTGGGGAATTTGGGGATTATTTTGAGTCTTGACCATCACCTGTACCATCACTCTAGCCCAGGGGAGTTGCAAGAGGACTAGCACCAAGCCTGTAATGGGGGCTGAATTATAATTCTGTTGGGAAAGTTTACACCGAGAATCCCTGTAAATCACCCAGCATTGATTTTTTCCTGGCCAGCCTATGTTGGAGCCCGAAAAGGGGTGTGATAGCCCGAGGGACTGCAATACAAAGAAGGGGATCCACCCTTTAGGTTCTGTAGACTAAAGGAGGAAAGAAAGTTGGTGATTGGGATGGTTGCATAAGTGAATAGGCTGAGATATTAGTGGGAATTGGACTAAGAGAGTACTTGTTTGTCAGATATCTTTGTGGACTCATAGCCTCAGTGTGAGGGTGGCCTGTTGCAGAAAGATGATTTGGTGCAACAATGCCTACAGCTGGGAGGAATGTTCGATGTCAGCATCCAGTTGGTGTAATCTTTCTTTAAAGATAAGTGTTCCAAAATTTTGGCTTGATAATACTGTTTATGCTGATTATAATGTTTATATTTGTGTTGAATCACTATTATCTTTAAGAACAGATGTGTATTTTATGCCTTTGTATGTTTCTACGAGTTATCGTGACTTTGCATGTCATTTTGCATGTAGATAAGCATTATTTGACAGAGAAATTTATTTATGGCAGTAGAGTGGTGAATTAATGAGTAAATGGAAAGGAAATTGGAGAAAATTTCCAACTTCCCACCATCCCAGTAGGCACAGGGGTGGTTGGGTACATTACAACTAGGCAAGTATAACCACCACATTAATGTAATAAAAAGAGATCCCTGTCATTGTATACAATGACTCCTTGAAAGATAAAAGAATATCCTAGGAAGTCCAACACAAGGAAACCATACAAAATAAGAGACTCCTCCAGCAGATAAGGTAGAAGAATGTAGCAATTATCAAATTCAAAAAGTAAATATCTTTGCTACACTTAGTAGGGAAGCCGTCACACTGACCAGAAAGACTATAAATCAGAATTCTCAATAGATTCAATCACAAAATTGAAAATACCAGATTGGAATTAAAATGGAAACCACCATGTGCCAAATACAATTAATATGGTTCCAAGAAAATAGCTTAGCAAATAGAACAAAATGAAAATTATGGCAACACTTCGTGAAATATCAAATTCCTTAGTCTTTTTCAAAAGTAACCATCTGTGTCTCACATGTGTAACTTTCATCTGTTCTCAATGATTGAAGACAGACATGTGAATCTTACACTTGCTAGTGTATATTAACATATAGTTATCCTAATGTATATGTCTAGTAGGAGTCCATGTATTGCCTATAACAAGGAGCAAGCCTTTACCAGGCTAATATTCTGTGGTTATTAATAAAATCATCTGATGGCCAAATGGCAAAATTTATTGATAATGCAAAAAAATAAGGAAGTCTTCCTGGCCCTCTAAGTAGCAAAATAAATCTGATTCAAATTATATTGCCAAGAGATATAAATAATCAAACTACACTGATAATATAACATATGTGTCTGTGCAGACATGGGATAGGTTAAATCCAAGATGTTCATTGCAGAAAAAGTCACCAGTAAGTTCGCAAAGTACGATCTATGGAGGGTCCAACTGGGTAAATGAAAATCTATAAAATCATAATGGCTTTCGCTCACTGGGCAATTATTTGGCAGACAAAAAGATGGAAGATAAGTTCATATCTGCCAGAACAATAAACCAAGTTAAATGAAGATCAGAGGATAACTCATAACTATCCTCAAAAGAACAAAGCCAGGAAAACATCCTTTCTTTTAGTGTCGTATCCAAAAAAAACAGCACTTCTACATTTAATCTCTTCGCATGTCATCTGCCTACTTTTTGCAAATTTCCCAGTCTCTCTGTTCTATGAGTACACAAAAAACAGGTTTTATAAAACAACTGAAGGACAGTTGTATACAAGGTGCCTATATCTGGCAAACTAATTGCCATGGTATTTATTTGAGATTAAATTAAACAGTGCACAGGAAAATTAATTAGAACTTTCGAGAATTTGTTAGATGTGGTTATGCCAAATTCACATAGTTGCAAATGATCTTCATTCCTCACATGTATTATTTGATGTAAAATGTGGTTAACTTGATAGAACCAATGAAGGGGAAAAACTAGATGAAACTGACCGGCAAGTAGTCAGGACTTGGATCTTCAGTCTAGAGTAATGAATCAAGATTTCAATATCTTGTACAGAATGTTGTTTCAAAATCCTATTGGGTTAACTGAGACCCATCAATGGGCATGTATGCTGTTGAGAAATTTTCCATTTCTTCTTTCTACTGAGAATGGCAATCACTTGCAGGATTTTCGAACTGCGGCGTGTTGAAAGAGTATGTTGTGACTTTGAAAATCGGTAAGTCTGATCCCAAAAGGTTGTGGCTCTGTCACCAGGGCATTGGTTCATTGGGGGGCTGTTAAGCCATCTTACTGCCTGACACATGTAGCATGAATACCAAAGGGATGAGACCACGTGCAAGTCCCAGACTCTCGTGGCATAGTAGATACTCCTCGGACCCGGTACCTAGTCCAAAAGAAGCACACCCTTTGCACAGCAGCCCCTCTGGAAATATTTCTTAAACCACCGCCAGAAAAGATAAAAAATTATGGATCTAGCTATGAGTAGGACTTGGTCTGGTTCTATTGTAATACTAACGAGATAGCACTTCGCAACCAGTGACCATCACTTCCATCCTAGTATCTCCATTAGTTACACACAACAGAGGCCTGCCAAATGTAAAAGACAGGAACTTGGGTATGAAGAGCCAAACCTCAATTCTGAATATAAACTTAATCCCAAGTGTGCCAAATTACAATATATCTAAAAGGCTATCACAGCTTCATCATATACTCATTAAGACAATATAAACAGCTAAAGACACATACTGAATCCTCGACTAAATACACACACACCCAACCTTGAAATCACAACAAACGAAAACATAAATCAGAGGTAATTAATTTCAGATGCATATGTAGAGTTACCTTCATTGTAGGTGACCATTGGGTACCTCAATCTCAGCAATGGAGCGACTCCTAAACACCAAACTTGTCATGAGCAAATGCATACAGTGAATCAAATCCGTCAATTCAACGCCCTAATAATGATTTCTGCAACATACCGAGAAACCATTTTTACAAATTCAGGTCTCGACGCCGTGTAAAAGAACACAAGAACCCAATTCAAAACCAAAGCCCGCATGACCCAAATTCAACAAGAAACCAATTTAAGAATCCAGGCCTTGCCCCTTTATAAAAGTCGCGAACCCAATTTAAAACTAGGCCCATTCGACCCAAATTCGATGGATTCCACGTAGCTTACCGGAAATTCCAGCTCCCCGGTCATCTTGAGCGAGAAAATGCTCACTCAAACGCCCTCGGAGGCACCCCTGCTCCGCCTGCGGTCACATGGGATGACGATTTATATCGGGCTGGGAAGGATCTGTGGTTAATAGACCTCCTGGCGCTGTTTAAGCTGTTGTGGGTATCTGAATGTTGAATAATATTTGCCTGCCTGTACTCTTTCAGCGTCTTGTACCACCGAAATTTTACATCACCGCGGAGAATTTTTATGACTCTGTCGATGCATAGACAATCTTTATTGACTATCGGGGATTGGAGGCATCAATCTACTGACACGTGTGGTTGCCCCGAAATTCGTGTTGAGTAGTTGGCATTTTCAGATTTGTTTGTGATTAAATTTAATGTGGAATGATCTCTGACTATTTCCCACGGTTGGAATAAGATGTCTTTGTTTGGAATTTACTCCATTTGTTTAATCAGACCACACACTCCCTCAGCCTTGACAAAACCGGGGCGACTTGCTCTCAAATTTAAACCGCGTTCATGGTGAAAAATCTAGTGTCTGCCCACGAATGTTTTTCAAAATGGAACCCGTTGCACGACCCATGGAATAAGGTAAAGAAAATACCAATGAACCTGATTCCTGTAGTGAAGTTAACAACCATGAAGAATCTTTCGTCACACCTTAACGAATATAATATATCTATTTATTACAGGGGTGCTGGTTGTGGACAAGATGTGGGATATATCTTTATTCCAAGCCGTTGGTTGTGTACACGCAATAGAATACAGGAGCAGAGATATGGGTCCTCAATGTCTGAATTATGATATGCATCAGAGAGTGCTTAATTTTCTTTTAGAATATTGGTTTTAAAAAAAAAAATCTATTAGAATATTGGATTATTCTTGCTTTGGAGTCTATTTATTTCTTAGTTTTTCTTAAATTTTTATTATATATTTATGTAAATTTAACTAAATTTTTAAGTTTATATTTTGTTGTATAGTAATAATTAAAAGCAAACTTGGATTTTGAATTACAAATATGTTGTATTTTGTTTTAAATTTTGCTTTGTTATGGATATATAATGGTTTTTAATCTAAAGACAAAGTTTTTCTTTACTTGAATAGGAAAAGCATAAGAGTTTTTTTTAGTGGTAAGATATAAAGATAAACCATCATTAGTATATCTGACTAAGATTTTCATAGCTTAATACTTGTTTCTTTCATAACTTCAGCGATTGTAGTGCTTGAGAGTGGCAAAGAAGCTATTGCAATTGTTAAATTGCAAGAGCAACTTCGATGCATAGAAGTTTATGTAAAACTAGAAAGATGAGATATGAATCAAAGTCTTTGTTCTCCATAGATGGAGAGCAACAATTGATAGTGACGAATATTTCAATAATGGATAATTTTAAAGGTCAATTTTCATTTTAGAGAAATTAATATTAAAGAGAAAAAAACATGAGGGTGTGATTATATGGTCATGATTATGAATAGACAATTTAAAAAGTTGGTCCCCATTTTCGAAAAATTAATATTAAAGGGAAGAAAAATGAGGGTGTGATTATATGGCCATGATTATGATTAGCTTATATTAAAATTTGAAATCTAACCTTGGATATAAAGAGCTAGATCAACATTAAATAATAAATTTGAAATATGGTCATCAAATATATCTCTTGTATTTGTGAAAATTGTTCATGGTGTTATTCACATGGTTTGATATTTACATGAATTACAAACATGTGACATTATTTGTTTTTTACGACATCTCAAACCTTTTTAGTCAAGTTCGTCAATTTTAGGAGACTTGTTCCTTTATGTAAGAAAAATTATGAAGGAATATGAATCTCAGTACTTTTATTGTGCTAACAGACACTTTTTGCAACCTAGTATGAGGGAGATGTGTAATTCCTTCCATGCTCAATATAGAGTTGACATGTAGCATATATGTGTGTGTGTGCGTAAGAGAGAGAGAGAGTAAAATATTCGTATATCAACTTTATAGAGAGAGGGGGGAAGAAAGAGGGAAAAAATATTATTTAGTCGATAGGTGCTTTTTACATCTAATATGAAGTAGATATGTAATTCCTTTAATACCTAACATCGAGTGGACATGTGACATGTGAAAAAAATACAATATCAATCATAAATAAGATATTTCAATATCAACTTCATGTGTGTGTAAAGCAATTGAAAGTAGAAAAAAATAACAATTATGTTCAAAGTCACTTTCTATAGCCCCATACTAGGGAGATGTGTAATTCCTTCTATGTTCAACATGAAGTTGACTTGTGACATTTAAAAAGAACAAAAAATATATATTTTTATCTCAGCCATAAATAGATTATTTCAATATTCACCTTTTTTTTGTCAGTCAAAAAAACTTCCTTATATTATCCGAAGAGAACTGATTACATTTCGGTGGTCTTCGACTTTCCCTGCTTCACTCCGACCAAATTTGTTAGCGAGAAGAGCCGAACAAAAACATAAGAGTTGAACTCAGTCCTTGCATGTGTCTCATGGACAAAATGGCCATATATACCAAAAAACAAACAAAACTAGAACACCACCTATAGATTTCATGTTAAGGAGGGGGATTATGAGCTTGATTACCCAGATTAGTTGGCTTCCCATGATATTCATGTATATGATAGTTTATATGGGCTAATGTGTGCTTCACTTTCATCCATTCTTTCATTGCTTCGACATTGACTATGTCTCATGGCATCCAGTTGGTCCGGGATCTCGTTCTGATTGAATTGCACATCATTGATGTATGCCACGATCTCATTATGGTCCTCGTACTTATACTCCTGCAGAATGTCCAAGTTGGCCTGGATATCTCTAAGTTGTTCTGCAATTGTGTCCAAAGAAGGTGGTTGTTCCACATGACCTAGTGAAGGTGTTGGCGCGTGGGTACCCTCTCCTTCCCTGTCAACAACTTCAACCTCATCCTCGTTGATGCCCATCTCCATGTTGCCCCATGCACCCGATTTCCCATGACGTTTGCCTCAGTGGCAAGGACGCCCTCATTGACGGATCATTGCAGCTACCTGAACCCAGTATCCTCCTTGCCTCATGCCTTGTTGTTTGAACGTCGTCCGCCAAGACCACACTCCCCTCTAACTCAAAACCACTCGTTCCACCGCTGGCTAGGCTAGACCAGCGAATTTTCTTGCAGCCACCTCCCAACCCGACAAGCAGCGAAATAATAAGCAAAGACCCCAGCACGGACACATATGCCTCTTAGGGTCTTCAACGACGGTACTCAAAGCCCACACTACACAGAAAGAGTCCCAAGAGGAGAAGGAGACCCACCAGGAGAGATGCCAACTTCAGGCCTCATAAACCTTAAGCACCCAACCAATCACCCTCCCAGGAATATAAGGAAAAACAAAACAGTTTCCCTAGAGCCTTATCACAAAAAAGGCCACATTATCATAAAAGTAAGACCACTCGACCCACAACAGTAGATTCCAAACAACCTAGATAAGGAACCAAAGTGAGACACAAGACCATCCACCGCCAAGGAGAAAGTGAAAGCACCAAAGGATAATCCACCCCAACCACTAACTCGACGTCCAAAAAATAAGGATCCCAATTAACACTTCCAGGTTTGGGAATGAAAACAAGGACCATTGTAAACTCCACTCCCCCAACAAAGTTCTTACAAAACAAATTCCCATCAAAAGAAATAACCAAAAGAAAAAATATACCTACCAATATATTGCGTTGCAGAAGCTTGCATGGAGAGAACAAGTGCCAAGATCCCAGGTGATGGGTTTTCTTACTGCTTCAAGCCAACCATCCACGGAGCCCTCTCCCAATTCTATGCAATTAACTCGGTGAACAATCGAAGGTTTGCGGTGCATCCTAGAGCAGCACCCTACAACATTCTCACTGACAAAACCTTCACCCAGCCTTCCTCGCAGTTGTTGGATGTAAATAATGCCCTTATCATTTCAACCCAAAGCCAAATACACCATCCTACCTTAAGAATGATTAGGTATTGATCCCAAGTGCTTCAAAAAGTACTATGTCGCATCCACCTATTCTCACATGGGGTGAGCCTCAATGTTCACTGAATGCATATTGCCATTGTCTGTCACCCCCATCAGGGGATTTCAATATTTACCTTAAGTAAATTAATTTTATGCATTTTTTTACACAACAAGAAAAATTTACCTTTCCAATGTCAATTGATTTCTACTTCCTAGTATAAGATGTGTAATTTCTTTAATGCTTAATATGGAGTAATCATGTGGCATTATAAAATAATAAAAATATTTCAATGTAGGCCATAAATAAAATATTTCAAATATCCACATTAAGTAAAATATTTTAATATCGACTTTGATGATATGCGCGTGCGTGCACACTCGCACTCACACACACACACACACATATAAAGCACTTGTTTCGTTGAGTTTATCTTTAATGGTTTGATGGAATGATTGGTATCCTCTTCACCCGTGTTCAATTCCCTCGAATGACATATTGAGTTGATATGAAGTATATTGTTGTAATAGCTTTACATGTTAAGCTAGTATCAAGTTTTTATAGCATAATATAATGGAGATGTATATTTTATTTATGTGAAATATATTTTTTTATAATAAACATACTAGGGTATAAAAACCACGTGTGTGTGTGTGTGTGTGTGTGTGTGTGTGTGGAAAGAGAGAGAGAGAGCATGTGCTTCTTTGTAAGATGTAACATGTTTAAATCCAGAGGGGGGTAGAGTATGTACACCCTCGTAAACATATAAACTTTATTTATGTGTATATCTTGAGTGGCCCTAATGGTTAAGAGAATGTGCTTCCTTATAAGAAGTCACAGGTTCAAATCTAGAGCGGGGTAGAGTGTGTATACTTTCATCAATTTTAGTAGTCAAATCAATGCATAGAGACGTGTCCCTTGTCCCATGAACAAGGGGCTCTCATACACCAATTTGGTGTCTGGCTTGACCATGACCTTATTATTATTATTATTATAGAGAGATAGAGAGAGAGAGAGTTTTTAGTTCTTTCTACTTCCCATTATGAGGGAGATGTGTAATTCCTTCAATGTTTAATATGAATAATAGTTAAGAAAAAATAATAACCAAAAAAATATTTCAATGTAAGCTACAAGTAAAATATTTCACTATCCAAGTTAAGTACTCTCTCTGTAGAGAGATAGAAAGAGATAGTATGTGTTAAATCATTTCAATGGTGTATTGTTCGATATGAGAGACTCTTTGTAATTATTTGTGTGCTCAATGTGGACTTTGACACATGGCACACATATATAAAGAAACAAGATAGATCTATCTTAACTTCAAATCTATCATGCACCAAGATCTCAATGTGAATTTTTTTAAATATTAAAAAGATTTGAATTAAGGTTGCAATCTCTAAAGATTTGATCCTTGATTAACGCATGATAAATCCAAAATTAAAATGAATTTATATTATTTTACCAAAAATTAATATAATAAATAAAAAATTCAAATAATAACTTGATCGAAAATTCTCACCCTTAGAAACCATTACCAATTAAAATGATATTTACTTCCATTATAAGATTTTGAAATTTTTTAAGAGAAAACTCTCCAACCCCATATAAACAATACAGAAATAATTCACAATGTAAAATGATATTTATCTAGTTATTCATTGATGTAAGGGTATCATTGTTCGTGCACCTAGAAGCATTAACGAGAACCATAAATTCTAAGAACCCAGAGTTATAAGTCATAATGGAAAACGCTGAACTCAAAAGCATATAGTCATAAGAATTTAAAAAAAAAACATTCATTAAGAAATCAACTCATCAATGTATGGTAAACAATTCAAACGAAAGGTAGTTTCTCCAATTCAAACTTTTTAGAGGTAAAGGTTCACATTTACTTTCTGAAAATGAAAGGAAGGAAATAAAACAACAAAAAGTCAGAAGGACCTACTTATCATAACCAACAAATCGAAGAATAATCCATACTAAGCACTTACGTTGTACATCAAATAGAACCTTGAACACATGTAAGGCAAGAGGGATGCTAGTGATCTCTAAAATTTACAAGATTGCTTTAAAGTACGATCTTGGATAAGGCACTAACTATTGGCAAAAACCAAAGCAAAACAACGTAATTTTGGCCTTAGCACACAAAGAATGTGTAAATGGTATTATGATCATTAATGGGGATTTGAAACTAGTTGTGGAATGTATGAGTGATGTAAGAAATCAAAGAAGTAGGGAATGATAGTTTTCAACTTGGAGAGGATATCAAAAATGATTTTGTTTCAATTTTCTTCATCATATTTTCCATATTTTCTAGAAACACCAGGGAGAGTTAAATATATTGTCAAGTCAAGCATGTGGTGGAGGTATAGGTACATTGGCTTTGAAAGTCTACTAACATGGGTAGAGGAAGTCTTGCTATAGAGGTTTATCATATTATAACATATTTTCCAGGAACACCAGGAAGAGGTAGATATATTGTCCAATCAAGCATGTGGTGGAGATATAGGTACATTGGTTTTGAAAGTCTACCAACATGGGAAGAGGAAGTCTTGCTATAAAGGTTTATCATACTGTGACAAGATAGTGATAATATTTGAAGCTTAAAGCTAATAGAATTTTTTTTTTTTGGATTTTACAGTTCAAATGTGATGGTTTGGAGATTACTTGGTTGAAGTATTTATGCACTTAATTGATATTTGTAATTACTCTGAATCTTTTTATATGTTAGGAATTAGGAGCCATTTAATTCTCTTTAGATGATTTATGAGAACAAACATGATTATCTGTGTGTATATATATGAAGACCCCATGGCTTGTGTGATAGACTACATGCAATCTTTTTATTTCTTTTAATGAAAATGATTATTGATTTTTCTTATGTAGAGCAAAACAAAAAGAATAAATTCATATAGGCTCACAAAGTCGGTAGTAATACAAAGTTACAATCAAATAAGAAATTCAAAAGATTACATATGAGCCAATGGTCCTCGAAAGGTTTGTGTTGGTTAAGTCCTGTGAGTACAATAACAATAATACATGCATGTTTTATGTGTTACATGTCTCATTTTTTTGTCTCAAACATCTTTCATTGCATAAGGATACTATATTTCAATAAAATAAAGAGATAGTGAATAATCATTCTAAATAGTTGGTGCTTCAGTCGCCATTCCACCACAAGAATAGTAATGTTTATTGTCCTTCCTCCTTTATAAGTCTGCAAAAGACTAGCATAGGGTCCACAAAGTGCTTCAAAAAAAGATAAGAATGAGGAACTATAAGACAAGTCTTCCATCATTGAGGAGTTCAATAGAGAAACCTTGATTGTTGTTAATCCATAGAGACATTATGCATTGAAAGAGTGATTTCGAGAGAGAAAGTGGGACCACACAGGAGAGATATGTGAATGACATTGTGGTTGAGGCTTAGAGATGCTTATCAATAGATCAAGATATAGAATCAATTCTTGTGTACCTTCTTGAAGATAAATGACCCTCCATTGATGTCTAATTCATCATGGAAACTCCTTTCTAGCCTACTTTAGCATGACCACTCCACTATCATTTAGTTATCACTGTCCCAAATAAAAGGATATTAGATTATCAAATGTGCTTCAGTTCTCTACACATGATAGTGTTAATATACAAAGGTGATAAGTGCATGAGACCAAAACAGAGAGTTCCGAGATTGAAGGAGGCTCTAGCAGAGGAGGTACTTAATGTTTAAGCAACTTAGTATTAAATAATAGATGCATTCCAAAGTAGGGTGAAATGGAAAGCAAAAAAACAATCTCACCTGTCAACTTAACAATAGTGCAAGGATCGTATCAAACATGCTTATTTTCTTTTATAAAGATCCTCAAAACATTATTTTTATCAATGAAGCTCCACAACTGAGCTAACAAGGGGCATGATGTGTATTATGTTGTTTCTTGTACTTCAATGATTACTTTACAAAGAGATCTTAAAAATATATGAAATGAATCTATTAATTTTTTTGGACAAAATTATTAGCATTATCTTATTCGCATACTTGTGATGGAGTCACTAAATTAGAAGGTACCTAAAATGAAAGATCAAAAGAACAGGGAATTGAAAACCAAGATAGTCTCAAAAGGGACTATGGTCTATAGATATATGAATGGATTTATTATATGCATGTTGAATGTGGGGAAAATGAACATCCTTTGTTGAGCATGATTATCCTTATATAGTCGATAGTTATACATATAGAGTATTATAAGGACGATGAATATAGAGCAAACTATTGTCACAATATGCTATAAATTAATAACCAAGTGAATCAGTTGCAAATAGATCATCCATTTTATATGTTTATTATTCTCTAACTCAACTTATATACAAAGAATTGTAGAAGTGGTGAATAACCATCTCCTTACCAAGGTGATAATGACATAATGGAAAAATTGCTAAATAACAATGACATATGGCTCCATGTCGTACATAGAGTATCATTCAACCACATCACTAAAGTTTGTGAGTAAAAATCAATAACATGTCCATCCTACACAAGAACACATTCCATAATGTAATATCAAGGATAAATCCCATTCGAATGGCTAACTAAGATCCACCTGAGATCAAGAATGGTAAGAACTAATATTGAGTAGAATTTATCTTAAACTTATTATATGTTTTTTATCATGACTCATTCCACTAAAAGACCATTTTTTATCATCGCTTATAGAGCTCTAGTTGGGAACCCAAGTCATGTGTGAATTGCAAACAACAATATTATTGACAAGACCAAGGCTAAGGAAGGTAGGACATTATGCAACTAATTTGTAGTGAGATGAAACAACAATTAAAAAATGTTCCAAGCAACATACCAAAATGTTAATCTCTCGGGTGATATTAAGTGAGTAAAATTCCACATGAGTTTCCTTGGAGGTATCCATGCTTCACATAAAGGACTTAAAATTGACATCCAAAACATATATGGACACACATTGGATCTCATGGCACTAGTTAGTTACGTGTTTAAAATGTTTAATGTTACTCACATCTATTTATTCCTCAATCTTATTGTCCATTGCATTGTCATTTTTCACAATCTACAACCTCAAACAATGACTTTGTAACATTTGTCATTTTTCATAGGGTGAAATCCTTTCAAGCATGTTCATGGGATTTTATGGGTTGGTGTCTTTTGAAGATATTAAGAAAAATGCAGTGTATTTTTCTTCTTCTTCTTCTTTATACTTTTTTTAAAAGAGAATTTTTTTCGAAAACATAGTGTTCGACAAATTGAGATACTAAGGTGTACGCTATTCATGTGGAGTCAATGAGGACTAGTTTTGAAATTAGACACCTTACCCTAAACTTCAATAAAGTCCTTTACAAGAAGTGAAACTTGTAGTACACTCCATTCCATAGTTTATAAATAACTTATTTTATATATATAATAAACTTGTTGTGGCTTAACTTGTACAACATCTGCTACAAACCTCAATGTAAATATGTTTAGGTTTAGAAGAAAACTTCATCAAGTAAAAAAAAAAACCTTTTAATGGAGCCATGCCTACCAAATCCAAAACTTACTAGAGTATTCTTGTATAATCTATCCTAATTATGTCAATATAAATCCACATAACAAAAAGAAACCAAAACAAAATTTAAATCCCTATTTAGGCACTAATAATAAATTCCAAATGAGTCAGAGTAGTCATGAGAGTCATTAAAGTTCTCTTAATGGAAGTGTGCTACCACAAGCAGATATTAGGAAGAAAAGTTGACAATGCCATTCTTATGAGATAAAAAAATATTGGATGATAGACAAAGAGACCTCCAATTCCAAATATTTTCATCCAAGAATGGTCATGGTGAAGTGAGATTCCTATTTCTATCCTTTAAGCTCCAAAACTTATTTTCCAACCTCAACATTAAACCCACCAAGAGCTTTGTTGGATTCTTTGGCCTAAGACTTGTACTAGGTTCGCTGTCATTTAAACACTAAAGTTGAGCAAGTGACATTAGCCTACACTTCAACTATTTCCTTCACATGATGACAAGGAGATTGACTAGGCTTCTAACCTTTCGTACCATGTTACAATGATAACACCGACAATGCTCCATAATAGGTGTCTCTACCGTAAAACCAAGTGCCCTATCCACAATGTCAATCCACTAGCTATGACTAGTGTTTGCAATTATTTTGAGAGAAACCAAAATAATTGAAAGAATCGAGACCCATAATCCTAGATAAATCAATAGCCATTAATGCTCAAAGTGTGGGAGAGGATTGGTGGTAAGGCTAATGTCCTTCACTAGAACTCTCATAATGAAGTTTGGATGGAGGTCATACAAGGAATTGAAGCCCCTAACATGTTGAGAGTTACAAGGATAGGGTGATGATAGAAGGGGAGTTTACTCCCTCCTCCCTCCCGAAAAGTTCTAATGTGATAGGTGATGGGGCATTAAGCCACCTCATTTTTATTTGCTACTTTATTTTTATTCTTGGAATAAGTATGAAATAGTGCCTTCACCTATCTAGAACAATAGTTTCTTTCTCCACGAGTATAGCACCTAGTTTTCTATGACATCTATCCCAAGATTAAGGGATAATTTCACCTAATAAAAGGTGATTTCCAATAATTGTTGAATCATAGGTGTTCTCTAAATTATTCTTGCCACACTTTCTAAGAGCCTTACTTCAGTCCCTAGACAATGAGCATAGAGACTTTAACGAGATTACATCAACTTTGGATTAGTTGATCAATAGTTGGAGGTCTTGAGAAGATGTTAAAGACTCCATCTTGTTGTTTGTGGCATGGTCGTGGCATGCCCCAATCCCAAGCAAATGCTAACTCTTATTGTCCTTTGGGATTAAAATGAACCCCCACACTTTCTATCCGTCACAAGGTGTTTTAACATTTACATATATACATTGTGTTTTAAGACACATTTATTTATTTCTTTTTAAGGAAAAAATATAATTATATAAAAAATAACTCCTATTCTCGAGAGCTACTCATATATCCAAAAACATTTACATGTATTTCATCATTGAACCAAAAAACAAGACTTATGTAGAAGGTCATTTTTCTAAATACACTTACCATTATTATACATAACTTCAATCTAAAACATTATATTAAATAGTTTACCATTTCCATATCAATTACTTTAATACAAATCAAAATTGACATATACCTCCCTTGACATAAACAAATTTAAATAAAAATACTAAACTAATATCAAAACTTATTCATACAACTAAAAATAAAAATAATGAGAATTCTATAGATTGCTTTAAATCCTAAAAATTGTTTTGCACTTACTACATCATTCTCTTCCTCAATATATAAACTAAAGATTAACACATCATAACAAATGTGTTAGATATTCCATAGTGCGCTAACTTATTTGCATATGTTCTCTTCTTTTTATTATTCTTTCTTAAAATTTTAATTATAAAATATAATTTTTACTTCTAAATAATTATTTTTTCTTTTATTTTAAATTTGTTTATTACTTTATTTTAAATTCTTTTTATTCTTTATTATTTCACTTTAATAATAAATTATATAACATAATTTCTCTAAAATAATTTAGATTCACAAAACTACCTTATAAAAAATCGAGGGTAATAAATTTAAATCATAAATACTTTACACTATTCTTTCAATTCAAAATATGTCATTTGTTTATATAGTTATCATGCCTATAATGTACAAATGCACTCTTCGTTCTTAATCTCCCATAAAAATTTCTATGAAAATGTGTGGTAAATCCAGTGTAAACTGATTGAAAAAAAGATTTCCATGAAAATGTATTCTTTACCATAAATTCAAACATACTTACTATTGTATCATTATATTAAAAGTGTGATAGGAAATAAATACATTAAAATGAATTAAAAATGTGATGAAAAATAAATGTATTAAAATGGATTTAGCTCAGATGTTATACATTTCATGTAAATATATTTAAGTTAGTTTATGTAGCATTTGATGATACTTATCATCTTTTTCTTCTTTTTTTATTGTTGGTTTGTTAGATGATATAACTTGAATGGACCTAATAGTTAAGAGTATGTGTTTTTTTTTGACCTAATAGTTAAGAGCATGTGTTTTTTTCTTTTAAATTACGTGTTCAAAACTAGAAAGATAAAATATATATGTTTTCATAAACTTAAGACTCAAAATCATTACAAATATGTGGATCCCTTGTCCCACAAACAAAAAAATCTCATATATTAATTTAATACCTATAACTTAAAAAAATAATAATAACATTTTTAAAATTTAATATTTGCTTTCTCTAATTATTAATCTATTAATAAAATATAGATGTAAATGATAATAATGATGTTAATTTCTTCTTTGCCTGTCCTAAATTGGCAATGAATTATATACACCTAATCATATGTCTCAATGTAGGTGCTTTTGGAAGATCAACCCTTCTTCAGGTAGATACGTTTAGATATGGTAGCATGTACCATCATTTGAGTATCCACTTAAGATATCGTAACATGCACCATCATTTCGATACACACTTAAATCTGGAACAATTTAATGAATATTTGCTTCTTTATTAATTATTAATAAAGAATAATGTGACATTTTAATTTATTTTTAAATATGAATGTTTACTTTATTATCACTAAATAATAATGTGATATTTTAATTTAGTTTTTAATATGAATGCTGGTTTTATTATTAATAAAGAATAATGCGATATTTTAATTTATTTTTAAATATGTTTTAGTGTCTCACTTGGTTTAAGTTGTATGTATTTTGAATGGAGAGCAAAGGGCAAAATTATTAATATTTTAGTAGTAAGGCAAAGAAAATTGTTCATTATTAAGATTAATATGTTATTATAACAAAAATAAAATAATTAAATTATTATTAAAATTATAATTATAGTAATTATTAATAATAATATATGTTTTTTATTTATAAAGATTTAATCAAGTAATTAATATTGATTTAACAAAAATAATTAATATCATTGTTTATTAAAGGTTTAATTTTTTCCATGTATTTAAATAGTTTATTTAGGTTTACTTCTTTCATGTATTTAAATATTTTATTTTCCAATTTGTAAAGGTAAGACATTTTTAAGGTTTAAGGCATATAATAACAAGGGTTGAAATTATTATAACAATATATTCAATATGAACTTAATATTTTAGTTATCAGAATTGTATTTAGGAAGGGAGGACAATGTGCCACTTTTGTTCCCTCCTTTCTTGCAATGTGGCATTAAGCATTCACAATGACAAACACAAAAGTAAGCATTTGGACTAATTTTTTTCACATTTTATCATTCATCAAGTTTTATGAGTTTTGTAATTACTCAAAGCAAAAACATTCTCAGAAAGTGAATGAAATTTGCTTGACCAATATCATCATGCATGTTCAACTAAGTTGTTTTTCCTCTAAATTGCCACATTTTGCTTAAGGCACTTTCTTAGTGACATGCCAAGTTCATAACACACATAAATGACTTGAAAACTGGGGCAAATATGCCATATTGTCGCTGAAAACTTTGCATATTTTGAAAGGGGAAGGTCATAAAATCATCATCTAAAACTTAGAGATGGATAAGATGTCAGTTATAACCAAAATCAAATTTACTGCAAAAGCCTTAGACTGATTTAAATCTCAATAGAATTGTAAGACACCAGTAGAAAAATGTTAAATGATTTTACAAAATTTATGAAAGTGTGCAAATGAAGCAAGTACAAAACCTGTGACTGCTCTACTTTTACCCACACGGACAAAAGACACGAAGGGGCACCAATTAATCCAAATCTTGACCTTTAAAAACATGGGGAAATTTTATTTGAGTTGGGATCGTCAAATTTGTCAAATAAACCTTCAAACATCCTCACACCATAGCACGAGATCTTAGTTTGTGTGCTTCAATGGACTTCTTGTTTATGATGTCTATGATATCGATGCTGAGAATGAACATGAGACTGTGGAAATTATTGGCCATGAACCTATTGAAATGGAAACATAGAACTCATTCCCTTTTATTGATACTCATTCCAAGGAAGGAATCCCCTATCATATTATTGAAGACATTCAAAATAATTCTTGCACCTACAATTTTGATTCTAGAATTGACACAAGGAAATGTGTCATCACATTGTTGTGTATTTTTTGATTCCAGAGTTGACACAAGGGAAGGTATACTCACCTATGTGATGCATTTGACACACAAGAAAATATTTATAATAGTATTTATCCATAAAAGGCCAAGGAGAAGGAATCCTCTCAAGATTTTTTGGTCACATAAGAACCCAGAAGGTTTTCAATTCCTTCTTATAACATTACAGACTGGGTTATTTTTTTGTGAACACAAGAGGAAAATATATTTGAACCTCCTATGAGAAACTTAAAAATGGTATTAATACACTAATACCTGGTCCTTGTCTTGAGAAAGTTACCATCGATGATGAAGAGTCCTATGTTTGCAGCGCGATTAAATTTGACGCAACTAGACCACATATTATTAAGATCGTGGTTGAGCCGAGCTTCGATCTCTACCAAGTTACCTCATTGTTTTTCCTTGTGAGTTTGTCTTTGCATATGAGGAAAGGATGTCAGAGCACCTAGAATAGGATCCAAATAGTTCAAAGTACTTGAGAAATACTAAAGTAGAAGCACTTTATACCCATATATGACTGAGGTATGAGAAAAAATCTCAAACTGTATTGACTGTTGTTTCAATAGTATGTCATCTGTTGTCTTAAATCACATGTTGGCATTTCTAAAGAAGCAACTCAAGTTGATGTAGAGATATACAAAATATTAGAAAAATGCAATATATTTCATGAATTTTCTTGGATACTTCCATTTCACATATTTGTCATGCATACATGATCAATGAGGATTCATGAGTAAAAAAACATAAATTGATATGATGTTGTGCTTGGGAAGCAAGGTTGTTATTCTCAAATAGATTCTAAAAGTTACAGAGATAGGAATTTGTTGTTATTTAAGAGTTTACATAGTTCTAGATTAGCATGTTCAGAATTTGGTGGTGGAATTATTTTGCCCATAATTGATTCAAACAAGACTTGGAGATGTGATGCCATTACAAATCTGGTACATAGAATTAAAAAGTGTCTAAAAGCTACTCCTTTTTTCACTCGAGGACCTAGCGCTTTCAGAACTCTGTATATTAAAATTAGGCATTCGCTATACTCTATTTAGATTTTAGAGGTGGGTTTATTTTGCGTGAGACAAATTTGCACCTAAGCAACTACAATAAACCCATTATCTCATACATTTATGCACACCATCACAATGCAATGACCATTAAAATCTAGAAATGAACCTCTTCAACTCAATTTAGTGAGCATTAATAAAAATTATGCATTTTCTCTTTATACAATGGTATTATGTAGACAAATATCAATGAAAAATATTGTGAATGATATTGAAATTAGTTACAAGAATCCATTGAGATAAAACGATAGAGTATTCTTGGTTTATATCAATATTGTGCAAGAGTGGTGGCCAACATCTATGAGAAAAACATCTGTATGTTCTTAGTGATAAAAAAATAGGACAAAGATATCCTTCCATTGATATTAGTTATCAACTTATCCCAGATCTAAAAGAATGAGGGATAAGTACATACATTAACATGCACATCATCATCGACCTTAACATAGAAATCTACATCCCATTTTGCTATTGCTGTATAAAACTAGGTCTTGGTCTTTGCTGAGAGCTCGTGGTATAGCCTTCAACATGTTCCAGTCTAAGGAAATCATGATGCTGAGCATCTTCTGAATCAATGGCACAGTGCAAAATACCACCAGGTGTAACGTTGTTTCCAAAAATACATCTAATAACAATGTCTTTCTTCTCTTCCAATTGTTTGAGTTTGGATCCTATGAGGAACAAAAGGTCCAAATATCAAAATAAATGGATATCTATAAAAGCTATAGACAACAAAATATTCCTGCCCTAGGTTCATACACGCTCATGAAAACAATTTTTGAAATTAAAAAAAAAAATTATTATTTATTAGAATGTGGGAGCACCCAAAGTTGATGCTTGATGCTATAGAGAATGTGGGAGCACCCACATCACAACGTAGTCATAGAAGGTCCCCAGGGCGATACACTGGCTACATGGCTCTTATAAGCGAAGGTGTAGAGATAGAGGCATCCTATTTCAAGGAAGCAGTGCAACAACCAATTTGGGTTGATGCCATGGTTGAGGACTATGATTCCATTATCAGAAAAAACACATGAGAAGTTGTCCCAAAACCAGAGGGGAAGTCAGTTGTAGGATCCAAGTGGATCTACAAGGTGAAGCAGTCAATAGATGGGAGTTTGGAGAAACATGAGGCCAAATTTGTGGCCAGAGGGTTCTCTTAAGTGGAGGGGATTGATTATGATGAGACCTTTGTACCAATCACAAGGTACTCATCAATCATATCCATCCTTGCACTCTCAACGCATATAGGATGGCATGTAAATAATATGGATGTAAAGATAACCTTCCTCAATGGGGTGATTGAGGAAGAGGTGTAAATTGAGTAGCCATAAGGTCTTGAGACCTTTGACAGAGAGTCACATGTGGGCAAACTCAAGAGAGCATTGTGTGGGCTGAAGCAAGCACCTCGTGCTTGGTACACCAGGATCGACAACTATTTCACCGGGTTGGGCTTCACCAAGAGTGAAGAAAATGAGAGCCTTTACCATATTTGGTAGAAGGTAAGCTTTTGATCATTGCACTTTATGTCAATTATTTAATACTGACAAGAGATGAGCAGCTCATCAAGTCTTGCAAAGGGGATCTTGCAAGAGAATTTGAGATTAAGGACATGGGGCTCTTGCACTATTTCCCGGGATTGGAAATATGGAAAAGAGATGGGGAGATATTTGTATCGCAGGGAAAGTATGCCAACAATATTCTCAGGAAGTTCCACATGGAGGGAAGCAAACCCATGAAGACTCCTCTAGTAGGGAAATGGAGGAAGGGGGATGCTACTTCAGGTGAGGTAGTAGATGCTACTGTCTACATGAAGCTTATGGGTTCACTCATGTATTTGGTGAACACATGACCAGACATATGCTATGCGGTTAACCAACTGAGTCAAGCTATGGTTAAGCCTACCAATCTCTTTTGGAAGGTAGGAAAGCATGTCTTGAGATACCTCAAAGGCACTACAGAGTTTTGGCTATGGTACAAATGGACAAAGGGAGTGAAGATTCAAGGCTTCCAAGGTGCATATTGGGCAGGGAGGTCATCTGAAAAGAAGAGAACATCAGGGGGAATCTTCAATATTGGATCAATAATAGTTTCTTGGTATAACAGGAAACAAAGATCAGTTGCACTTAGTTCAGCAGAAGAAGAGTACATGGCATCCAATCAGGCAACATGTGAGGCCATCTGGATGAGGAAGATACTTGCTGGTTTGTTTGGTTGACAGATGGATCCGACGGTGATTTATTGTGATAAATAGAGTTGCATCAAACTCTCGGTTAATCCAGTTTTCATGACAGGTCCTGTTAGACTCCGTCTTGTCAGTCTGCTGCAATCAAATTCATCAAGGTTCATTTCTCCTTATTTGCAGTTATTAAAGAGTAATTCTGGAGTTCAGGGTTTAGTCTTCAGAGGAAGCTTCAGTAAGCCTTCATTTCAGAAATGTCATCGTAAATAAGGCGAGATTGATTCTTCTTCAAAACCCTGTTTTGAAGAAGAAGTCATCAAATATGTTTTTATGATGAATATGCAATTTGTCAAAATGCTGCAAATTCTCTAGCTCTTCAAATGGCAGCCTTGTTTCAGCAGCCAGCTCTATACCCCGTGAGACAAACAGAAATCCATCAGTCAGTTGATCAGAAACACCATACCCAAAGCAAAGCTAGAGAATAAGCCACAAATTCTGCAGGCTTAATTTCCAAATATTTCTCGTTCAGATTTTATAGCAAATTTTACTTGGGAGATTTTGATGAGGGGTCAGATTTCAAAGGGTTAAATATGACAAAGCAAAACTGGCAACAAAGTAATCACATTGAAGATTATGATGAATGCTTATTCGCTGATTGCTTGGATATGAATTCACAATATACTAGCAGCAGCGAAACCCTTCTACTTGGAGGGTATAGAAGTGATTATGATCAGGCACAGTACATATAAAGTGGTCATTTGTTTTGGTGCAGTGGTTTGGCAAATATAAACTTGCCCTTCCATCTTGTATATTAAAATGGTTTTGTTTTAGGAATGGTTGGGAAGGCGATACTAGCTGCAGTTGTTCATTATACATATGGTTACCTGGTTGTCATTGCTCTGTAACTTTGCTATGGCTCAATTTGAGTCAAGTGAAGAGTTAACTGGTTCCACTACTTTTCCTGATGTGGCAATCACTTGCCTCGGAAATCTGGCTGCTTTTTTTTTTAACGTGTTTGGTCAGAGGAAGGCTTCATGCCGAGATGGGTGTGAGGGATCTTCTGGCCAGCATTACAGCTCCCAAACTGCAGGACATTCAAGGGTTTGGAGTGACCACATGTCGATACATATGGGATACAACTGATAAAAAAATTGTACTCAATCTACGAGCTGCTGACGTAGTAATGCTGACAAAGGCCAAGCCGAAGCTTTCGATGAAACAATTCATGAAGTACACCTCCCATGTCTATGGTGTGCCCTCCATTCAACTGCAATTAATTCCTTTAAGCTCTGGAAAAATCGCTGCAGAGATCGGATTAATAGTTCTGGACTGGATTTGGAGGTCGAGCGACCCACCTGGGCGTCGAGCGACCCACCTGGGCGTTCTTCGCAGTGCAAAAATACAACGTGAGCGACCCACGCAGAGGTGAGCGACCCACGCATCAACAGAAGTCCAGAAAATGGTTGTATGCGCCCAGTCTTCATCCAAAACTTCAACGACATCCAAAACGACTTCAATGAATTGCAAACAAGTTTTGATCATTGTGCAGTAGATTCTTATTATGCTTGTGGTGATTTTTATGTGAGAAAGATGGAGTGGCACGATGCTTTTGTTATCTTATTGGAACTTACCAGTAGGAATCTGTTAAATGTAAACAAGCAATCTCAGGAGTTGCGCAATCAATTATGGAAGTACCTCTGAGCTCTACTTTTCTCAACATGATGTAATGCGAGACTTGGCCCTGTATTTGGCATCTCGAGACTAGATTGTTAACAGGAAGAGGTTGTTTATGCCAAAAAGGAGAATGGTTTGCCAGGAAAATGGGCGCTACTCAAAGACCATGCGTTTGATGCGCAAGTTGTTTCCATTCACACAGGTGCAATAGAAAGGGATCAGTGGTGTGAGATGAATTTTCGACAAGTAGAAGCCTTGATTTTAATTTTTTTCTGCGAGCAGCTACTTTCTTCCTTCGTTTTTAAGTTCCATGACAAAACTTAAAGTCCTCATAGTACTCAATTATGGATCAAAGAGAGCCACAGTAAACGGTCTACCGTGGCCATCTTCTCTCCCACAGCTTAAGAATATTCGCTTGGAGAGGTTGAATGTGCCCCCACTTCAAAAGCAGGTTAAAATCTTTCAGAATTTGGAGAAACTCTCGTTGAGCATATGTGGTAGTTTGACCCATATTTTAGCATTAAAATATTGGGGACCTTTTCCCAATTTCTGTAAAGTGGCAAAGCGTATCTCTAGAAATTTGAGAGCAGTTGCAAAGTGGCATTCAAAGATCGATTACCTATTCTGCCTTTAGTCTACGCTCCAGGTCATTAGAAATCCTCGGCTGGAATATTTGGAGGTTTTTCTATCTTTAGAGCAGATAAATGATCCTTTTCTATCTTAATGACTTCAGTTAAAACTCCGCTCTAGTATTGGCTATCAGAGGAATTCGAGGGAAACAATGTTCTGTTTTTAGAATAAATGAATTAATCTATTCTATCTTTGTAATTTCAAATAAAAAAAATTCCTTGTCTTGGGGTCGATTTGTTTTCCCCTAGCAGGATTTTATTTATACATTGTAAATGAATTGAAAGGGGGAGAGAGTGCTGAGAGTGAGTGTAGGAGAGAACAGAGCTTCATTGTACAGACTTTGACAGAGATTTTAATTAAAAAATGCAGATCTGGCTTCTGAGATACCTGTGGTATGAAAATCAACATTTGTGTCCTCTTTTGTTTCATATGTAGCCTGTTATGTGTTCATGTCATTTCATAATCATTGCCAATTTAACAAATGAAGTGTTAAGGTAGAATTCATATTTTGTATGCTCTGCCTTTAAGTTTGTTCATATTTAATGTTTTCTTCTGTTCGACAAGGATTCATCCTCTATGCCCTTGTCGGCTCCTCAACAGTCTTGCCATTCCATTTAATCTCAAATTGATGTTAAATTTTCCTGCCTACCTTGCCTCAGGAGACAATCTGTGTTTTTGATTACATTCCTCTGTTCAAGCTGTTCTTTGCCTCACACAGCCTAGAAACCCCATCATTCATTAAAAACCCTTTTCTATCAGTTTACTAGCCTAAAATCAATATCAATGTTACATTTAGGTCATCTCAGATCCTATTGGACATCTTTCACTGAGTTTGACCCGAAGAGAGCCCTCTCCTGTCCTCGTAGGGCTAGCTACGAGGCTAAGCTTGGTTTGATGTTGCCTCGAGTTTTGCCTTCTTCAGCCTGTGGCAGAATCGAGCGCTAACAGGTCCAAGCATATTGATATCTAGTATCACCATATCATAGATTGTGTGCAGAGGCGAATTATTTCATTAGAATACATTCCCACGGAGGAGTAGGATGCAAAAATCTTGATGAAGGCACTATCAAGAAGCAAATTCGAGCTCCATAGAATCAGGATCGAGGTAGCAAACACTCCCTTCTTATTGAGAGGGAGTGTTGAAATTTGCAACAACAAAGGCTTCTAATTTATTTTTCCCTTAATAAATTAGAACGAAATTGTAATTCCACATCACATGACAACTTGTACAAATTAATCGAGTTAGGAAGACTTAGTTAGCTTAGTCAACTTGAGTTTAGGGTCAAACTGGAGGCATGTAGAGTTCTCCCTAAGTTTTAGGGGGTTCAATTGTAGTTTATTTTGGTTAAGTATCAAACCATTCTTGTTGGGATCAAAGTGAGACAATCAAGAGAGTGAAAAGGTTTCTCAGGAAGGTAAACGCCATTGTATTGTTTCATATTCTTGACTTAATGCAATATACAGATAACAGGGTTTTTAGCTGATGCTTTCCCCAGATACATCTTTGTGTTGTGCGATTGAAATTCTTTCTCTTTCTTGTTCATGTGATTGTGTGATCGTAATTGGTTTCCAAATTTGTAGAATTGATTCAATATTTTGTTTTAGCATATTACAAGATCAATTGAATCTATTTATATATTTCTACAGTTGCAAGGATGGCATGTCTCACATAGAAGTGAGTGAGGAGTTACATGAATCCTAATAGATTCAATAACCACGAATCATATAAAGGATACATGGCTTGGAAATTTCAAGGATGAAGTATGAAATCTACGACTCAGCATAGCCATGGATGACGTCAACCCGTATTCCCTCCAAAACACCAACTATTCTATTTGGCCTATAGTAGTGATCAATAAAAATATCCCCCCATGGTTGTCTATGAATAATGAACATCTTATGTTGGCTCTCATAGTCCCTGGTAGAAGACAAGCGAAGAATATGGATGTCTACTTACAACCATTGGTAGATGAATTAACAGAATTATGGGAAGGGATACATGTTTACGATGTATTAAGGCCCATTGCAACATAGAGGAGTTTTTCATTGTATGACATATGTGCTTACACCATACATGATTATCTAGGATTAGGATTTTGATCTGGTAAATTACATTCTTATTGATTTTTTTATATACATAATATTATTGTTTCACATATTAATTTAATTCATTTCAATTATTCTGATCTTCATGGTTTCCAACGTGTCGGTTTGTATACAATAATTTCGCAAGTCTTGTAACAAAAGGGTATCATGGAAGTAAATGTCGTGGACCTTCTTTGAAGGCTAGGTGGTCTGACCACCTACGAAAGCCAGTGTATGAATGTTCCAGGGTATCCCTCACAGAAGAACACCCTTACAAAAGAGCAACATCCGCTTTCAATGGTAAACCAAAGATAACCCAAAGGCATGCAATAATGACAGCAGTTGGATGGCTTAGAGCATATGAGAGAGAGAAGGACAAGGAGTTTGCATAAATGTTCGATTCAAATGGGGAGCTTATGTTCGATGATCCATAATTCTTTGACACCTACGTTGAGAAATTTCCCATTGGGATGAAAAGGAAATCTATATTTTATGAGCTCCCATATTGGGAGCATATTTAGATTAGTAAAAACATACCATTTTTACATGATTAGACAACTTCCAAAGCCTCTCATATTCTTTTAGATCCAAATCGAGCATGCCCAATTTAGAAATTAAATTTGGGAGGATCCAAAGAAGATTCATACTCCATTTTAACATGCTTTACTGCAAATCAAAGATTGGTTTAAATTTGGAGATGGTGCTCCATATTGTTGTAAAAAACATGAGAATAGAGAAACCCCACACGAGGAAAAAATAAAAATAAATAAAAAATAAAAATTGCAACCTCCTAGACAGATTGGATTTGGTTTGATCGCGTTTATAACAATAGATCTATAAAAATACATGAAGGAGGTTGCAACCAAGCTCTAATACAATGTAAAACTATTTGTATCACTCTCAATGCTCTAATACCATGTAAAACTACTTGTATTACTCAAAACAACAAAAACACATAAAAGACCTCCATTTTATATTGATGGACTCAGGCTGAAGGTAGTTAAAGATAACTCTGAAAACTCAACCAATACAAATTTCTATGTGAGCTTACAACTCACAAATATCTCACAAGAAAAGGAAGTTGGGGAAAATACTAACTCAACACTAACTCAGGCTCTTGAAATATTAATAATGAATTTGAAATTGTGTCATTAAACAATATATTATATTAAATTTATTATTAACGAAATTATTATAAATTATAAATATAAAAGATAAATTATAAAAATATATATATTTTTAATAATGTGTTTTTGAATAAATAAATAAATTCAAGATTTTGAAAAACCTCTTTGATATTTAAATTATACAAGATATAGAATTCAAATTTAATACTCTTTAACTAAAAAAATAAGGTTTAAGCTACATGGAGACACTAAAACCATACTAAATTTTTTACAAATACATATAGCATCTTAATAGTTTTATTAGCACATATAGCCTTACTAATTTTATTTGATGTCCACAAACATGGCATTTTGGCTGCTAATAATTTACAAACCAATTATGAACGATGGAATGATTTTTCACGCGAATGACATCCTAAATAAAATGGAAAGAGTTATCCAACATGTTGTGCAACAATTAATGAGCAGGGGTTGTATATTCCCACAGTTGGATAATATACTTGCTTAAATTCAACGGTGGACATACCACTAACTGCTGCGCAACATCTGGATAAGTATTGCCTAAATAAAAGTGTGTGTGAAATAAATATGTATAAATGACAAAGACCTACTACCATGAATTTTGAATACACATATAAAAGGGTGCTTTCACAAAGTCAATTTTCAGGGTCTTCACCATCCATATTTCCAATATATGGAAAAATCAATGGTCACTGCTCTTTATGGATTACCTCTCCTCATTTGCGTTTTCTCACTTTATGGTGCATCACATATATATGACGTTGTGGAAATCGATGTTCGTTTGTTGCTTTGCCTTTCCACAAAAAAATGTCTTTTAGTTACACTACAATCTTATATCACCTCAAGCTCTGAGCTCGTTGTGTTTTAATTTGATTGCATTCGAGCATCATTTGGAGACTGGAATTGTTTATCTGCACAACTTCACTCTTTGATATTATTGTTTTTGGAGAAAATAAATTATGATAAATTATAATTTTTATTAATATATAGATATATTTAACAACATTTAAAATATTCAAATCATACAAATTACACATTTTAAAGTTATAAATTCAACAATTTCCTACGACATTTGCAACAAAACTCATTGAAAGAAATTGACAAATAATTAGAATACACGATTCAACAACTCTTTCAAATTGTGAGGGCATTGCCGTGGCCTCACAATAATATTCAACAACTTTTTCAAACTTGGAGGATGTCGTCGGTGTCACAATTATATTATTTCGAGTTGAAAATTAAAATTAAATTGATTTGAATATTTAGAAAAAGTGTAATCAGTTTTTTTTGTTTTGTTTTTCTTTTTTTGTTTTTCTTTTTCAGTATGATGAGTATTCAATCAATATGATGAATATTACCTAAATGCTAACAAGAATATATTATATACAAAAGTTCAGTAATAATAAGTGATAAGGCTACATAATAAGGTGTTGCGTGTGATATATTATTAAAATCTATCCTGCCCATAATGATCATTGAAGCTCACGAGCCCAAGCCATATACATCATGTCATTTAAAGTCATGAGCCTAAGCCATATACATCACGTCACCGGTTTGAAGGACATCAACTATCTGGCACGACAGTGGCGTGAAAGACATGCATGCAAGTTTTAACGGTGTTTGGTGTGTGACTGATAAGACCCATGAAACCCTAATATGATATCTTTTCTCCGTACCAAAAACTTCTCATTTCGCTCTTAGTTTACCATTTGAACCGAAAGCATTTAAAAAAGTATAAAATTTTCATAGTTCCATTTCTGAAATCCATGGTGCCATGGAAGTTTGTAGTAGGCACCTCTGAGATCTAGGTAAGAAACCTGGAGTGTGTATTGTAGGACAACAATTAGGCGTTCTCCCTCTCTTTGGCCTCCCATGGTTAGACCATATTGTATGGGTCATCCATTTGCTCTCGCTCTTGCTGCTGCTCCCTTTGCTTACGTCTCTTCTACATGATTGGCATATAAAATACATAAGCCTAAAACACAAAATACAATTTTTTTTATTAAATGAAAAATGTATTTATAAATAAGGAAACATAACTTTCAATTAAAAGAAAAATCATTGGTGCGCCCAAAATTCAGTCATACACCGGCTCTGATGCACTGTCGAACACAATCACATCGACAATGGTGCGCACATATGTATGACGCACCACTGTTGGTTCACAAATTTGAATTTTCATCGCGGTGCGTCACGCTTATGCACCAGTGTGCACATATACCCCTTCCCCCCTGGTACAGAACGTTCAGGTTATCGAACGCACCGGGTTATAGCTATATTTTCAAATATTATATTTGCAGTGCATTTGGTAAATGTAAACACACCAACGTACAATTTATAGCTTTCCCGATGTGTTTTCATTTACAAAACACACTGCAATAATAGAAGTGTGTTATGTTCACACAACGAACTATGATGCAACTTGTAAATTTACAGGGTGCACTGCTATCGGTGCTAGTCGGATATATCGTGTGCATCGTGCAGGGATTTTTCTATTTTTTATTTATTATTATTTTTTTTTAATGATGGAAATTTTAAGCTAATTTACAATTATAATCTGCTAAAAAATTAAATTAGAGAGAAACATAAACATTACCTATATATTTAGTCATTGTGGAGGCATTCTTGACACATAATGGAGATTTTTTTTTTTTACCACGGTTTGAAAAAATTAGAAAGTTAGGTAGTGAGCACGATACATAAGGATGGTGAGTAAGAGAAACACCAACGTCAGGGCGCTTGCGTGAGGCAAGAGTGGAACCAGTGCTTCATAGCTCTCTAACACAATAGATGGTAAAAATTAAATTTACGGCTGATAGATTTATTTTTGTTTTTATTTAACCCTTGTCCAGTGTGTTACAATAACCACAATGGTGCAGAAGATATCCAAGAGCACCATAGTTTTTTAAATTAAAAAAATATATAGGAGTGATTTGGTAAGACGCCCTGGGGCATTCTAATAAAGATACTACATTGGTGCTTTGCTTTAATATAACACCGCTCTTTAAAAAAAAAAGATTGCCTAACAATGCTCTTTAGAAGATGCGCTAGGGCATTTTAGTACATTTACCACACCAGTGCATCGTTTGGAAAATAACACCACATTTTTTTGAATTTAAAAAACTATATCGGTGCTCCTTCTTGGTATGCACCGGGTCATTTTACTACATGAAGTTCACCGGTGCTACGGGTGTATATAGCACCATTTTTTTTTTGTAAATTTAACCTTTCCCCAATGTTATCGATTATTAAAGCACTGATGTGTTGTGTTATTTAGAGCTTCATGTTTTTATTTTATTTTATAAAATTAATTTTTCCACAATACACCATGTTCTATGTGGAGCCTATGCTTGTATGGATAGTAAATCATCGATGTTTTTTTATATTGTAGATGCATCATTTAGAAAACATCCGCTTAAACATCCACCTGCCCACCTTCGCAAGTGACCTCCACTACAAATGGATTTTTGGGTTATTTTAATAGGGGCTTTCGCAAAAATCTCTGCTATGATGTCTTTTCCTTGTAGTGGATTTTGCAATCTTGACAAATTTCAAATATGCCATCAATAATTTTATCAAACTTTAATTTTTGAAGAGGATCATCATCCTCTTATCATATCTTGTCACTCTTCCATATGATTCCAATATTTAGAGCTACATGCATGCAATGATCTTCAAATCAATAAATTCTTTTATCACAACATTGTTGTAGCAACAACATTGGTTCATGCAATGAATTCGATCATTCAGGTCTAGGATTATTCTCAAATATTCATGCCAACACTTAGTTATATAGGAATTCATCTAGAGAGACATTGATCTTAAAGGCTTGGAGAGAAACAAGCAACATCTATAGATTTAGTAGACCTTTTTTTCAATATTTGAAATTCCAAAACAATGTTCTGAAGCTATTTTGCAACTTGAGATACTCATCCACCCATCATGGTTTGATTTCTCTACAGTTTTGAACAAAACTCAAAGGGAGATAAGACATGTGTAAGTTCCTTCAAATATTTTACATACTCTAGATTTACAACTTCCATTCTTCTTATAACATAGAGAATATACATTAGATTAGTCAGGTCGACTTTAGTGCATTTTGACAAGGTATTTTTTGTATAGAAAGGAGTTCATCAACAATCAACAAAAGATCAATATTGGATCATGCTTCAGAGATGAAAATCATAGTAACCACAACAATATCAGACTTTCGGTCTACCATAGGGACCATTATCATGTTTCAACACTTGATATTCGAATACTCATAAAATATACACCTTCAAGATTGCTTCAAACTTCAAAGTTTTCCTTAACTTCAAGAGAACAACATTTTTGAATGATAATGCTTTACAAAGGTAAAATGGTAGTACTTGACTATATTGGAGATTTATTTCCCTCGAGAAGTAATGTTGGCTTCTTAAAATGTGTTTTTTTAAGCATATAACCATGACCTTTTTATGTATAGAAACATTCTCGGTATCATGGAATTATGTCACAGAGATAAGCTCATATTACTTATCTACAAAGGTACCATTTCATATGCCACTTGGATACAAAGACGAGGCTTGATATATACTTCATATGAACTTCATAGATTATAGACTTGACAATCACCTTGGACTATAGGTTCAATCCAAAATTCTTGTTAAGAACGTAATGAGCTTGGTATTTGTTCTGTGGATTCATAGCTCAGACTAATGGACATGCAAAGATGGACTAGGACTCTTAACCTTTGGATATTACCATATACTTATGCACATAAACAAACATACCTCAACCTTGTTATTTTTCTCAAAGTTAAATAGGTTTGGACTAGAACAAAATTAGGCCTAAGTCATCATAATTTAGACTAGATACTAGTCAAAAAATCATAGATACAAAAATACCATGGTGATTTTGAGTTCATGGATGTGACTAGGATGTCATAACTTTAATTTTACAGAGGGGTAATATATCATGTATTCTTATTCAATTTTGGATCATTGGAATTTCCACAAAGGCTCAGACTCCCATGCTTAGACTTGACATATTTCCAAGATTTATTTCACATTTGAATAACAAAACTACCATAAAAGGTTCAAATCACTTATCTCAAAAAGTTCAAATGAATAGAGGAAATTTAGATGCCACATGGAGCTCAAATTCCTCCTCACACTTCACATAGTTCTACAATTCACACTTCTTGTAATTTCATAGTGTAATACACCTTAGACTTATCACTCCTTTTGCAAGGATAAAATACCTCAGGTCCACAAGGTTTCCAAAAAAATATAGGCGCCTTAGGTTTGCAATTTCCCACATAAAATAGATGACCTAGGTTTGTAATAGGATAGTTGAATTCACCTTATATTCAACCTTGTTCACAGAGACAATTTTTCTTAGAGGACAACTCACACCTCACTAGAGAGACAGATCCTAACCATCATACTTTAGATGATGCTTCAATTTTGAAATTTATTTTAACAAGCCCCAATACAAAGAGCTCAAATGACAAACCTTTTTGAGGCTCAGACTCCAAACTTGAAACTTTGAAGGAGGATTGGATAGGAGCAGGCATCTGATTTTTTCCTAATCATAGGTTTGTAGTGTACTAAAACCCATACCAATGAATTTGAATCACATAATGGGAGGCTCAGAGCATCCATTCAGGACTCAGCCTAGAGGTAAGCTTCAAATGGAAAGAAAAACTTGGACAAGGTTGACTCTTATTCCAAAACGAGCTTGGTGATCCTAATTCCGACAAGGAGCAGTAGAACTTAGACTTGATCCATATTATCCTTTTAAACAAATGGTTCTTTAGCCCTTGCAATATTCCTTGTAGACCTTCTCATAAGAGGAGCCACAAATGTTGCATAAAGGAGATGTTATAGAGCTCACATAAAGGAGCCACAAAGCTTGCATAACACAAATTTTCTATCCTCATTAACTTGCATATTCATAGAGTAATGTGCCTTAGGAAATTCAGACATAATACAAAGCCATAAGAATTTGAGCTCGGGATTTTGCATAAGCCTCAAATGATAATTCAAGGTGTCTTCCTACCAAACTGCTCTTCAAATGACTCTTATACCATGTTGAAATTTCTAGGGTAAACAAACATAAACAAAATCTTCCAAGCCTCTCCTCCTTCCTTATGAAATTTCAGCCCCCCTTTCTTCTTTCTTCTTTGTTGGAACAAGGAAAATGACATCACAAGTCGATGTTCAAATGAGGAGAAGTGGTCTCATATATATAGTCTTTCAAAGGGGGTCAAATGGGTGCCTCCAGGGGGCCCAAACTTTAACAATAGGAGGCCAACATGAGCAATTTAGGAGGTTTAATATAAATTTAATTTTTTATATTTCTTCACATAATGAAAACACTAACCATGGTTACAATATTCCCAACCATTTTCTAATGAAGTAAGCTTTGTAGCAATTCTATTTTGATATGATTATGAAAAGGTTCACAAGTACTTGGGCCAAATTGAAGTAGTATAATAATGATTTTCATAGCGGTTGTAGTTGGCCAATTTTCATTTTTAAATTTCGGTGGAGGGTCGAATCATATCCTGTAGCTTGGATACATATCTTGTGGCATGCCAAAGTCCTTGTGCAGTGGTTTAGGTATACGGGCAATTTCCATGAAAAAAAATATGGGCAGTTGAACAAATGACTTGATACTACATGGCAATGGGTGTATCCCATAGTAGCTAAGGGCAACATGATCAATAACCCATAGATGCAAATTTTCAAGAGAGAACCTAGATTGAATCAGATTATGGAATAGGGACGAATCACATTATTCCTTATGCACAACAATTTGTGAGCATTGAGTTAATTAAGGTGCATTCAACTCGGAGGTTCACCGCTATGAAGGGGTCCAGTTCTCTGTCTAAGGGCGAATTGGTGCATGATAATTAGTCCAGGAAAGGTAAGGTCTGCAACATTTTTAAGGCATACTGAGATTGTGGCAGCTTCTAGAGACTCAAATCCACTATTCATGTCCTCTTTGATTTTACTCTTTATCAATTTCATAAATAAATAAGGAAAATTATCATTTCTATATATGGAGCAAGGATTTCTCTTTGAATGTCAAATTTTTCTCTGTTATAGGAGTATGTGTGATAAATTTGCGGGAAAATTCCTACACTAATATATAGAAGAATTTGTGAAGATAATTTTTTTAGAGTAAAGGTTTATTTAATTAATGTGCAAACACATGGGGGAGGTGTTTTGGAGAATGTTGTGAAAAAATGACGAGTTAAGCGTGCCATCAGTAAGAGGGACATTACAATATTTGTGTTATGAGAATGACGGGTTGGGTAGAACCGTGTTTATAAAAAAAATAGGTCTTTGTGGATTAAGGGGCTACGAATATACCTAAATCATGGGGAGGCATAAAATTTAAGTATTATTGGTTCCTTGTACTATTTTCTTTTGAGCCCAAGTTGTAAGACACCATTGTTTTTTTTTTTTTTTTGATTAATAGGTAAAGGTGGTATTCAAATAATCACAAAGAAAGATACCACTATTGCGTGGTTGCAAGCACCAATTGAAGCTAGTAAGATCCTTGCATAGAAATATGCCATCGTTGTTTGGTTGTTATTACTAGTTAAAGGTTGTAGTAACATCCTTGCTTAAAGGGGGGGCATCAATACTATGTGGTTGCAATCACCCACTAAAGGTGGTAATGAGACCCTTTCACACCATAATATTGTGGGAATTGGAGATGTTGCAAGTCTAAGAGCGTCTTGACCACACCTTGATTAAATTTTTGTAAACCTTCTTTGTTTATTCTAAATGGGTTGTGTTACTCCTTGATTTGTCATGCTAACTAAGCTTGATAAACAATTAAGACAAATTTAGGAAAAATTGAAAGAGGAAACACTATCACCTAGCCTCCCACTTCCCTCCTCTTACTAGAGGAAATTGAGTCACCTGAAGGGGAGATTATATCGAAAGGATTTCTAAACTACGGAATAATCGAAACCAAGTACCATATGATTAGTTTTTTATATGCATGCATTGCATGGAGGGTAAATTTTTCTTAATTAATCTTAAAATTAGTTTAGAAGGTCTTGGTGTATAAATTTGTTTCCTATTTTAGCATTAAGTCTTCTTAATATTGTGTTCATAAACACATTACTTTTAAATCTTATGAAAAGTGCTAGAACACTTTCAAATTGTGACTTCAAATGCATATTTTGGGCTTGCTCATACACCTCACGTGATATAAAATTTTAAAGTATGGTGAAAAAAGTGTTGAGATGGTGACTCTCTCTTGAAAAATAAACACAAATGTAGAAAGACATTTTATCACACATATTTGAAATAATTCATTAATACATATCAGCAAAGGTCCAATTAAATCAGATCATAAATGTATATGGTTTCGTTGGATAATATATCAATTAAAATTTGAAAGACCAAGGACACAATGAAAAGCTAATGTTGGTGTAGATTACATGTTTTTATGGAGTAAGTTGAAGTGTAACTGCACCTTTGTCTCAAAAAACATTAATGATGACAAATGATAAAATGATAAAAACAAAGTTTTTATCTTGTAATGCTATTTTTGAGGCCAAGGTACAATTATTAAAATAAATATTACTATGCATATCCAAAAGTGTTCATTGGAATGTTTTATTAAATAGTTCGAGAGAAAAATAACTAAATCAAATTAATGTGGGAAACAAATGTAAGATTTCAAACTTAAGCTTTGAAATTTGTTTATGGAATAATGAATATGCAATTTCTAGCTTAAAACTTAAGCTTGATATTGGAACTATAAATGAACATTCAATCAATGTTACCAAGATGGTTATACATGTTAGGGCCCTATATTACTAGTGTAGTCCCTTATTTTTGTTAGTGTATCCCCCTTATTGTTATTGTTGTACCCATGTAGTCCCCATATTGTTATTATTGTGCCCTTACATTATTATTGTTAGGTCATCTAGGATTATATTGTGACTCGGCGGACTCCTGTATATATAAAGGAGGTTTTGTCATTTGTGTCATCCAAGAATTGTTCATTTATGTAATATAAAGGAGTTCTCCCCCTCGAAGTGGCTGATTTATAAGGCGTTCATCTCTCTTTTCTTCTATTTTTGGAGATGGTTTCATAAAATTTGGTATCAGAGGTTTGGATTCTAGGGTTTCACTTTCAAACAAATCATTGTGGAATTGTCACTATAATTTTTTTACACGAAGATTCATAAGCTAAAAGAAAACACATTTGCGAAGAAATCCTAAGGAATTTTGTGTAAAAATTTCAGATCTTGGTTCGCAATATCTTCGGAGATATGATCTATGGAAGTTAGGGTTTTTGCAGGCTCTCGAACTTCATCTTAAAGAGGTGACCTTGGTAAAATCATTATAAATCTCTCTCTGGGAATCGTATTCAAATTCTGTAAAACGTGACCGAAAGTACACAAACTATAGTTTGATGTGTATCAATTTCAGAGCCAAAGGAGGAAACAATGACACGTGGCATGACATACAAGTTCACTCCACCGAACCAGTCCATAATTAGGTCATTTTGGGAGATTGGAAATAACTTTGCCTTGAAGAATCCAAATCAGGTCTGACCTGTGGCATTAGAAAGAAGATTCAGAGGGATACTAAATGACCAAAGATAAAATCTCGTGGATCCGAAATTATAGAGATACATTAGTTTTGATATTGAGCTCCTCAAAAACAAGAAAAATGTGTGTATTTGTTTTAAAAATTTCATAATTCTTGTTTGAAAAATCAGTTTGAAGTGATTCCAAGGGAATATTGAAGCACAAATATCAGTATTGGGTTCTAAAATTCCCCCTAAAAAGAATTCAACACCCATTAAGCCCTCAGAAGGCTTTACTATGACTCATGAAGTGGAAGAAGTGCAACATGATATATCAAAATTACAAGAACAAGTGCAACATGATATATCAAAATTACAAGAACAAGTGCAACATGATATATCAAAATTACAAGAACAAGTGCAACGAATTTTTCTCTCGAAAAGAGTAACAAAAAATGAAATGGAAGCTAATATGGATGGTTTGAAGAAAGGCGTGGAAGCTAAGATGGATGGTTTGAAGAATGGCATGGAATCTAAGATGGATAGTATAGAAGGCAACATGGATGGTTTGAAGAAAGACGTGGAAGCTAAGATGGATGGTTTGAAGAAAGACATGGAAGCTAATATGGATGGTTTGATAAATGGCATGGAAGCTAAGATGGATGGCGTGGAAGCTAAGATGGATGGTATATAAGGAAAAATGGAATATTTTAAGAAATACGTGAAAGGTTTGAAGGAAGGTTTGACAAAGTTGCTACAAGGAAAGCTTCCTAATGGCAAAAAGTTAGTAGAGGAAACTCATGTTGAGAACAAAAGAAACGTTAATCATGATTTCATAGACTATGATGTTGGATTTAAGACCCACCACATTCCAAATATAGTATGAGGAAGTTTGACGACAAGTATCCGATAACTTGGATACTGCAAATGGAGCAATACTTTGAGCTCCATAATACGCAAAACAGACAAATGGTACGCATAGTAACTTTATATTTAGAAAAAAATCAGTTTGTATGGTATCGATGGATTTGTTATCGTAAACTATTGGTCACTTGGTCAATTTTTACGAAGGAAATGATAACACATTATGAGGATACAAAGAGAAACACCTTCTTTAGCCAATTGATAAATCTCAAACAAAAGGGTTCAATGATGGAGCACATTGAGGACTTCCGAAAATTGAATATAAGGGTAAATAATATTCCAGAGGAACATAGGATTGATGTCTTCATAGGGACTCTAAAGAATAACATAAAACAGGAGGTTCGCCTTTGGGAACCTGATACATTAGAGAAGGCATTCAGGTTGGCATGAAAAATTGAAAGGAAAATTATGGCAACAAGGAAGCCTACGACTGACAACTATAAAGATGAAAGTGTTGCTACTCATAGACTTCCACAACCTACAAGGTTGACACCACAATAATTTGAAGAAAAAAGAGCAAAAGGGATTTACTATAGTTGTGATAGAAAATACACTAAAGGTCATAAGTATGCTAAGAAGAGATTATTTTACATAGATTGTGAAGAGGAGGGAGAAAAGGAACAAGAAACTTCAAAAGAAGAGGATATACATCAGGAAGCAACCCTATAGGAAGAATAAATGACTCCGACCATATCCTGTAATGCATTGACAGGAATTACCACTCCTCAAACTCTCAAGATATAAGGACATATCAAGAAAAAAATGTAATAGTGCTTATTGATTCGGGTAGTACCCATAATTTTATTCATTGTAAGGTAGCCAAGGAATTTAATTGCTTCCTATACCCAACGCCAGAGTGTCAAAGTGATGGTGGAAATAAATTTATCTGGAAAGTGCCATAATATCAATCTAACCATGGGGGAATATGTATTGAATAGTCGAATTCTTTCCATTCCAATGGGTGGTGCTAATGTTGTACTAGGAGTACAATCGTTACAATCTTTGGGGATGATAGTTTTTAATTTGAAGAAATTTTCTTGAAATTTTTTTCGGAAGGAAAAGAAGTTGAATTACAGGGTATCACAGGAAAGCCGAGAAAGATAATAAGCTCTAAAGTCATGAAGAAGCTTCTAAAGAAAGAACAACGAGGTGTCATTGCACAATTATTCTCACTAGAAGTTCCAAAATCAAAATTATGTATTTCTCCAGATCTCCAAAAAGTCTTGGACAATCATTCCAAGGTGTTTGAGACTCCCAAAGGACTCCCACCTATTCGTGATCATGATCATGCTATTCATTTGATTCCAAGAAGTGTTCCTCCAAACATCAGGCCTTACAAATATCCTTATGTCCAAAGAATCAAAATTAAACGTATGATTGCATAAATGCTAGAGGCTAGTATAATTCAACCTTGTCAATGTTCTTTCTCTGCTCTAGTAGTATTGGTGCACAAGAAGGATGTATCATGGCACATGTGTCTGGATTATAGGGAGTTCAATAAGCTCACTATTAAAAATAAATTTCTCATTCCTATGATTGATGAATTATTGGATGAATTACATGGAGCAATTTATTTCACCAAGTTGCATCTCCATTCAAGATATCATCAAATTAGAATGAAGACTGAAGACATTCTGAAAACAACATTTCAAACTCATGAGGGTCATTATGAATTTTTGGTCATGCCTTTTGGCCTTACCAATGCACCTTCTACATTTCAAGGGTTGATGAATTCCATTTTCAAACCCTTCCTTAGAAAATTTGTGTCAGTATTTTTTTATGATATACTAATCTAAACAGGTCTTGGAAGGATCATGTTCAAGATGTTGACAAGGTGCTCAAACTATTGGAGGAGAAACAATTATATGCAAAAACCTCCAAATGTTTCTTTGTAGTACAAGAGGTGGAATATTTGGGTCATATTGTATCTCAGGAGGGTGTTAAGGTAGACCCTAACAAAATTAAAGCCATTAAGGAATGGAAAGTCCCCACAACCATAAAGCAGTTGAGAGGATTTCTTGGGTTAACATGGTATTATCGCAAGTCTATTAAGAATTATGGGAAAATAGCAGCACCTCTAACAACATTATTGAAGAAAGATGCATTTTTCATGGACTCTTGAAGCAATTAAGGCCTTTGAACATCTTAAAGAGGAAATGTGCCATGCACTGGTCTTAGCTATGCCATACTTCACAAAACCTTTATTGTGGAATATGATGCCTCGAGAAATAAAAATGGTGTTGTTTTAATGCAAGAAGGAAGACCCATTGCTTTTGCAAGCTGTCCAATCAAAGGAAAATATTTACAGAAAGATATTTATGAGAAGGAAATGTTGGAAATACTACATGTACTAAAGAAATGGCAACCTTACCTAATGGGAAGACACTTCAAGGTAAAAATTGATCATAACAGTCTTACATACTTTTTGGAACAAAGGCTATCTTCAGAAGATCAACAAAAATGGGCCATAAAGATGTTGGTTTATGAATTTGAAATTATCTACAAAAAAGGGAAGCTAAATGTTGTTGCAGATGCACTATCGAGAAAGTACGATGATGTGGAAGCATTTCTTTGTGCCATTTCTATTATCCAACCAGATTGGATAACTGAAGCAAGGGAGGAATGGAAGAATGACGAAGAAGTAGTGACACTCATTCAAAAGTTACAACAAGATCCCAGTACATCTAATACATTTAGTTGGAAAAATGATTCCTTATAGTACAAAGATCGCTTATATCTTTGTAAGGATTTCCATATAAAACAAAAACTTATTTTGGAATTGCAGGCCTCTCCCTTAGGAGGACACTTGGGATTTTTAAAAACTTACCACAAGGTGAAGAAATAATTTTTTGGGGATTACCTTAAATCTGATATTCAAAAGTTTTTGGCGGAATGTTTGGTTTGCCAGCAAAATAAAATTGAGACAATTAGGACCTCGGGTTTGCTACAACCTTTATCCATTCCAAATCAACGTTGGGAGGATGTTTCAATAGATTTTATCACATGTTTACCTAAGTCAGAAGGAAAGAGTGTCATCATGGTGGTAGTTGATAAGCTTACCAATTATGCACACTTTTGTGCATTATCTCATCCATTTTAAGTGATTACAGTTGCTACTGCATTTATGGAAACAATTCAAAAGCTACATGGAAAACCAAATATTATTATAAGCGATAGAGATCCCATTTTCACTGGAAATTTTTGGACTTAATTATTTTATTATTTGGGTACTCAACTAGCTCATAGCTCATCTAATCATCCTCAATTCGATGGACACACTGAGATAGTGAACACATGTTTGGAAGGATATATTTGTTGCTTTGTATATGATAAACAAACACAATGGGTCAATTGGTTACCTCTGGCTGAATGGTGGTATAGCACTTCCTTCCACACTACAACAAAAATGATCCCATTTATGGAACTTTATAGATATCAGTCGCCGTCCATCACATTATATTTAAGAGAAAATTCTAAGGTTAAAGAAGTGGAAGATCACATCAAGCATCAACAAGAATTTCTCCAACTCTTAAAGGATAACCTAAATTTGGCACAAAATAGAATGAAACAATAGGAAGATCAACATCACAATGACATAAGTTTTGATGTAGGCGACTGGGTATTTTTACAGCTACAACCACATAAAAAAATGCCCCTCAAGCAAGCTAAGAAGGATAATAAATTATCGCCAAAGTACTATCGTCCTTACAAGGTGTTGCAAAATATTGGTACTATGGCATACAAATTGGAGCTTCCCGCATCTTCCTAAGTGCACCCAATTTTCCATGTTTCATGCTTAAAGAAGGTTATAGGTGAAAAAATTCCGGTTCAAACAATAATGCCATAAATTGATGAGGAAGGAAAAGTGATATTGGAAATTGAAGCATTCACGGAAACAAGAACTCGACAGCTACGAAATCGATAAATTTCAAAGTATCTCATCAAGTGGAAGAACTTACCCAGTGAAGATTTGTAATGACCCAACTCAAGTTATAGGGAACATAGAAATATTAGCATGCATATGAGACCTAGATATGATAGCTACATATGCATGTATCATGTGTACTGCACTAGTACATGCACTAATCAATTATAAAAAAATATCAGTGTAGAGTAATGAGTGAATTATTGAAGTATTGAGTAATTACCTAACTCACCAAATTATAATGAATGTATTAGTTATACCTACCACTACCATAATATAAACTAATTTACTTTGTTCAAAGAAAATTAAAAGCATTGACTTATGCAAATAAATGATGATATTTTAATAAATCCAAGATATTTATTAAATAATAATGTTTTAATAAATCTAAGATATTTTAGAAATCCAAGACATTTATTAAATAATAATATTTTAATAAAACTAAGATATTTTAGAAATCCAAGACATTTATTAAATAATAATATTTTAATAAAACTAAGATATTGTAGAAATCCAAGATATTTATTAAAGGAGGATATTTTAATAAATATCTTGAAAGGAGTTTGTGTATAAAAGGAGAAGGGGGGGGGGGGGGGGACTTGATGGGCATGGGTCATGGGTCAGTGAGGTGGGAAAACTGACCCAGATGCTGTCAGAGGAGTTCTAACTGCGTGAGACATGAGCAGAGAGTTCTAACAGAGTCATGGAGTGATCTCAATTTTTATTGGAGTTTTGGGCACGGGGGCCAGAAGACTTGCCTTCTGGATCTGGGGACCGGAGAGGTTGACCTCAAATAGGTTGGGAGGAAAATGACAGTTTGGTAACGGGAACTAGAGCCATGGCAGATCAGGAACATGTTCAAACACGGTTCCATGTAAGTATTAAATAGTCAATTGATATATATTCTGCTCCAAAAATCTCACTCTGGATTGTGTAGTATCAATTTTGTTAATGATGGTTAAATTTTGAAAGTTAAGGTCTTTACACATGGTATCGGAGCACAGTTTCAGACTCTGGAGATCTCAGGGTATTTTAAATCATTTCTATGGATTCCAAGCTTGTATTGCCTCCATCTCTTCAATATTTGTTGCCTTTAATCTTCTTATATCCAAATAATCATAATCAAAGAAAATCTTGTCTCAAAACTCAGTGCAAATATTTCTTGTGGGTACTTTTGCAAGAAACCCTGGTACTAGTGGCGACTAATTTCATTGTCAATACTTCAGTGCATATTCCTCTTAATTTAGTCCATACAATAGTCATTTCATAGGTACCCCAGCTGGTCTTCCAAGGGACGCAAGCTGTAGAGATCGTCTTCCTTGAATCTGTGCTAACTTGGCCCTCTCACAAATTTGAGAGAGGCCTTCAAACTTCCATGACTTTCCTCCTTGAGACTGCGTCTGCCTTAGGTAACACAACTTCTTGAGAGAGATACACACTTGGATGTATAACTCACCTTCCTTTTCATAATCTTTACCTATTTTACATTATAGCCTTTGAGTATGGTACTAGGTTGTTCATACTTCACTCTATCCACACTCTTCAGGTCTCATAATTACAGTGCCACAGAGTTCGGATTCTTCATTATTTTATGCCATAGTAATAGTCGGTTTCTTGTCACAGTATGTTAGGACCTTTGCTACGAGGTCCGCATTTTAGAGAGATACTGTAGCTTTTATTCAGAATAGAAGATGCTACTGAAGCAAGAGTAGGATAATAGAAAACAGATTACGAACGACGATAGAAATCTCCGGAAAATAACCTAAGGTGCAAACTGGAATTCCAACCTCAGAGCAGTAGAAAGTGAACATTAACCGGCGAAATTGTTATAACACACCAGAAAGTGTTCAATTTGAACCCCGCATGGCATAAAGCTGAAAGCTCCATTCACATTATTCTGCGGTCGCCGTTCCAGAACTGGCATCAATTTGAACGAATCGTGGCCGTATCTTCAAATTTAAACGCTCTAGCTTGTCCCGTTGAGCTCAAGGAGGTCATGGATATATGGATTGGCATGCCCTAGTTAGGGAAAAGTTCAGTTGTGCATAACCTCAATATATGGTCCCAAAAGTTCTGCATTTAAACTTTTCTAGATCTTAGTGCATCAAGGTATGACATGTCTCTAAAGTAGGATTCTGCTGTCCGTATAAGGGCCAGATCTCTAGAGTTGTGAAAGGAGGGTTGAGGCCCTAATCTGCTGGTTAATAAGTCACGCAAGGGCTTGTGTGAGTGCGGATTAGAGGACAGTTTTGCCTCAAGCTAGAGCGCAGAAGTAGAGAGGTCTCTTAGACCGAAATGTGGTATATGCAGACCTGTAATGAGATCATAGAGCTAACCTCTAGTTTCTGATCAGAGTAGCAAAGTAATTGGGCCGAGAAAGGTTTAGAAATGAGACATTTACTATTTCTTCATCATCATCTTCGGGTGTTTCGAAACCAGAATCTCTGGGCGGTCGAACAAAATAACCAGGGGCACTAGGATTCTCGTCTTGCATGAAAACGTCGCAGCCCGAACACACCAAGCGGGCCGTGTCCTCATCTCGGCCCTCGCTAAACCCTAAAATTACTAGGGCACCATTATTAGTGGAATTCTTTTTCAATTTATTCAAACGACTAGGATATTTAGTTTCAAGGCTTCTAGCGCCCTTACAAATTATTATGCGTGATGCTTTCTATGAAAACTTTGAATTGGAGCTCTTCGAAAAGATGATTAAAGGAAAATTTCTTCTTATGCATTTCTTCATGGTTGAACTCTGTGACAAGGTCAAAATCCCCAGATAATTGTACTCTGTGAACATCAATGAAGTAGCCCCGAGGGAAATGGTGTTCTGAATCTCTGCACACTTGGGGACAACACTTTTTTTTTTTAATCGCTGCCATCTTCCTCGGCTTCGTCGAGCAAAAACTCGTTATGCACTCCATTATTGACCGACGAGGCCTTCTCAGGACCCACTTTAACACGCGATACATACACAATACCAATACTCCTTGAAGTAGCGCGAACCCAATTCCAATAACAACAACAACGGGTATCAATAGTTACACACTGCCTACGTGTGTAACTCTTAAGGACGAATGGGCTGTCGGCGGAGGAAGAGAAGATATTTTTCAACACAAATACTTCCAACCTTCCCACGAAAGCGCGTAGCTAGTGTTTCACCTTCACTTGCGGAGGAAGAGGAGGACGATGGGATGAGAGGGTTGATAATAATTAAATTAAATTAAATTAAATTAGATTATGAAATAAGTTTTAAAATTTAAAAAATTTAGTTATTAATAAATATTCAATGAAACATTTTTATGAATTAATACATTTATCATTAATATATTGTATATTGTGAAGAAGGATGTGGTGTTAATGTCGTTTGGTTGATAATAATTAAATTAAATTAAATAATTTCATTAAAAAAAAAAATGATTTTGGGAGTATTTACTTTATTAAATGGGTATGTTATTCAAACTTTAAATTTTATGTATACGAAAAATTGTGGAACTCGAGCACTTTAAAGATATCATATTTTTAGATATTTATGGAAAAATGTTGAGTTGAAACTTAAGTATAGATATAAATGAAGTATATTTTAAAGTTGTTAAAGTTGACTACATATATATATATATATATATATATATATATATATATATGAAAATAGATATATATATATATTAAAGAAGTTAAACGTTTTAAGTTTTTACCTTTTCTCATTTCTATTTAAATTATTCCAGGTCAAGTGTGTTAGGGGTCTTATATTTAATTATTCCAGGCTAAGGGTCTTAGGGGTTTTCATGACTTTGAATCCATTTCTAAATTCAAAATACAATCCGAGTTTAAAAAAAGAAAAGAAAAAAGAGAGAGTAGTCATCTCAGCCCAAAGTTGTGCCACCTAATCTCCATAGGAAAGATAAAAACATAGAATAAAACCTCGATGTTATATAAAATAGTGAGAAAATATTAAGTAAACCCAAAAGTGTTAATAATCCATTCCATGACCAAATTTAAGACTAGAAAATACTAGGCAATTATTACGAAACAATATTATGACCTATCAAAGCCCTTGCATTTCACTCTAGAATTAGTATGCATAGAATATCCTGCATAGGACAAGAAGGTCACGTGGCCACCCTCCTTGACCTCCGTACCAGTAAGACCTACCTGTAGGTAAAATAGCAAAAGAACTATACCCGTATGTAAGCTCAATTTACGAAAATTATATTTGGTTAGTCTAAAAATTTACGTGATTCTCATAAATCTTATCATATTTCAAGGAAAAGCCACGATGGTAAAAACATATCAAAGGCGGAAATGCCAGCGAGATGCATCGCCATCCCTTACACCTCCACCAACGTCATCGCCAACACCATCACCATCACCACCGCCTAGATCGTCACTCCAACACCCGATCTAACTACTGTAATGCGCTCATTAGAAACCATTCTAGAAACTTTAAAATGGTCACAGCCAACCAACAACAAAGAAGAACGACCTCATCTTGAGGAAAGACATTTAGAAAAGCCTAAATATTATGATTATAAGCCACCTAGGGAAGATATTTCGAGGGAACTGCAAAATATTAAACTCTCGAAATTCTTAGAAGGACGAGTTGGAGAACATGCTAAAGCATGGTTGGAAGGGATGCTAAGATGCTTCACGCTAAGAGAATATTCTTCTACCTCTAAAACAAGATCAATATATTTCAACTCAGAGGGAATGCTTTGATTTGGTGAATAAATTTAGAGAAGCAATTGCATCTCACATCAGACAATGTTCCCTGGGAGTTGTTTGAGGAAAGTGCAGAACATCAGTCCATTGTAGTGAAATCCTAATGTACTATTAACGACATAAAAATCAAAATATTATTTGATACTGGTGCTATTGATAATTTCATTTAGTCTTATGCATTAAATAAATATGGGTTGGAAACCGAAAGCAAACGATTTCAGACAAGTAGAAATGGCTTCAGGAGAACTTCAGTTCATAGATTTAAGTGTTAAGGAATACAAAGTTAATCTAGGGGCCAGTTAGACTAGGTTGAAAGCACTAGGATGAATGATCACAATGGGAAATAATTTAGTTTCTAACTATTTCTTGAGATCTTGTGTTGATCCTTGGATATCACCGCCTTATTTTCATAATTATAGCAACCATCATAATATGACCTTGGGTTTATTACTGTGAGTCATCCTTGATAATTTACCCAAGGTATTTAGTGTTATGTAATATTAAATAACAGGGAAAAAGGTTTTTCAAATTTTGGGAGAAACTGAAGCTTGTAACAATCATGATAAAATGAAATTTTATATAATTTGATATTCGAAAGCTATGAACCCTAGGATGATACATTTATTAAAAGAGATGGGATATTTAATGCTAATCTATGTATCAAAGACATATATCAATCTCAATCCCACTTGATTCCTAATCCATTACTTTTACTTTACATTCCATCCGACAAAGGAGTTGAGATAACTCATGAATATCAGCTGCAAATTTTTCCACAATGAAGTTTAAATATTTTGTATATCGTGCAAGTAAAGTTTGAAGTACATTCAAAATTATTATATTAAGAAGAGAACATTAAATCACTTTAGACATTAAACATTTTTCCGTAACTTTTGAAACATTAGAATGGAAACTATCATAATTGTTTTATATTTTATGCAATTAAACCATCCCATTCTTCTAGTGAAATTGAGCTTTCCATATACATATCTTACTAGCTGATAACTATAACCATCGATGATATGAATTTATACAAGTATCTTTTATACCGTTTTCTTATGTTAATACTTTAAATTATTATCGAAAGTGTATGTGTAAGTGGTTTAAGGAGTAGAGTGAAGTTTTAAATTAGTATAGCTGAATATTCACTAAATTTGAAATTTTGAGATTCAACCATTATGTCATTGTTAAGATAGATAATTAGCCATTTACCACCGTAAGGGTATATCGATGTCCAAAACAAAATAATATGGCAACATAGCATTTTCATGGAAAGGAAAACAATGTGGTTAAGGAAAAATAAATTAGAGACATTATGACACTATATAAGATGATTCATGGTAATTATTTTAAACATATATAAAGATTAGTTGGCGGAGTTGCTCCAAAGAAGTTAACTCTTGAAGAAAGGAAGAATGGGAATGAAAGCATGACTATGGACATTATGGCAAGACCATTAGATGTGTGGCTACAACCACACAAAAGGGTAAGCTAGTTTGAGGTAAATTAATGGATGAAAGAAGACACTAACTATTCAAGAAATGTTGGGAGAAATCATGAGTAATCAACTCGAGTGTACAAGTATAGTTCTCTAAATGTACATATCAAAACAAAACAAAATAGATGAAACGTATGTTAAGACGGTAAGAAACCACCGTATAAGGTAGTAAACACGTTATTAGAATAAGGTCTCCAAGGTGTACAAAGAGACATGGGAAAATTTCTAAGTCTAATCTCCAATGTTACCATAATATAATCAATATAGTTACCTTAGGAGGATGGGAAAAGAAAAAAAAATCAAACTTCTAATGATGATAATAAATGTTAGTTATCATAATCAACTTCGAATATTGAGATCGACAAAACTAACACCAAAGGTGAGTGAGTGGAAGTTTCACAAAGCAACATAAGAAGTCAATGACATTAGGTTAAAGATCGAATCTAAAATTAATCAATTATAGGATAATTTATGTGCATGAAAACATCTATAATAGTTTCTCCCTCTAATGGGAGAGTCAAATTATAAAGTTTTCCTTAAATGACTAACTATATCCATGGATTATGGACATCATGGAGTATGATTAGGAAATTCTACCCTGTGATGCATTAAAACAGGAAATGAGAAGTAGAATACATTTGATATCCACTTTATTGAATTTATTTATAGGGTCTTACCCAAGTCGGGGAATACTAACGACATTTCCAAGTGTAATAATTTTATGCATTAAGAGAGAAGGAAAGAAAACCACGATGACTAGAAGTGAGAAAACAAAGTCATTTTGATAATATGTTCTTTTTCAAATTGAAGTAGACGTGGAATATTAGGAATACCTGGTATAAGGAAATGAAGGGATGTTTTCTATCAAGAAAGATTTTCTTAAGGATATGAGCAATACGATTTGGTAAGGGTCAAAGAAATGACTTGTAAGGAGTTGTGAACACTCCTAATTTGTTAAGAGTAGCAAGTGATAAACTGGAAATGGTTAAAGGTAAATATTAAGGATAATAATTGTACACCGTTAGAAAAGAAGATACATTTGGTGATGAGATGAGGCCTAAGGACTAATAAGAAAATGATTAATGTGAAGAAAAGAAGAGGGTATACCAGTGATGTGTTATGTGTTTGGCTTAAATGAGTCAATATAATAGAAATGAAACAATGGTTTAAGGAATGATGGTAAAAATAGTAATATCCTAGCTAGAGTTAAGACTCTAAAGGGTGAAACTTGGAAGTAAAGAGACTATATCAAAACTGTAACATACTAATAATGTGACTATGCATATCTTGTAAATGGTGAATTTCTTATTAAAAGAGGGAATTATATGTTTGTCAACAATTGACATCTTGTTGAAAACATGACACTCTTAGTAGACCAAGTATAAATGCAAAGTGAATAATGCATTTTCGAGCAGTGACAAATTCCTTCTATGACAAATAAACCTCTCACTAAGGGATCTTTAGAGTAGTCAATTAACTCTTCCTCCATCTCCAACATAACCCTAATGATTAGCCCTGCAAAACCCTACTCCTTGGCTTCTAGATTTTATGCTGAGGATGAACTAAAATAACATGATAAAGAAGTTAATGTTATTATTATCTCTTGGGATCCAGATTACAGATCAAAGATAATTAGACTTAAAAGACAAATTAATGACAAGAATTAAAATATTGGCTGGATCCATATGTAGTTTTGTGTTTTAGAGTTCTTAATCAACCTGTATCAATAAATTAGATCATGTTTCGACTAAACAATGAGTGTTTCGTGCACTTATTTCAATTCATTTCGTTTCTATATATGCAATCATAAAGGTTGGAGCATCCCTCCATTTAGATTTAGAGTCTCAACCTGTGACTTTTATAAGGTTAATAAGTTAATATAGTATAGAAAATAGTGGCTACACCCTTATTTGTATATCCATGCTCGATAATCCTATGTGACATTTATAACTATGGGTTATATTTATAAGCATTTAAAAACTTATTTTGTATAATCTTACCTTATTTTGGATGGATACTTCAGACTGTCATTTTGTACTATGACATGTGAGAATATATTAATTGCTTAAACATTGCTGGTACATGGATAGCAATATGAAGAAAGTTTTACTTAAACATTGTTGGTACATGGATACTAATATAAATTATGAATTATGTTATGGATATGGTATCTATAATTTTACCTATCAACATAAATGATGAGATAGAAATAAAAGAGTGATTGCACTTGACTATTCAAGGTGAAAATGAATTTACAAACCTAGTGGATAAACATAACCAAGTATAGATAGATAAAAAATCTTTCGGATTAATCACATCATTAGGATTTGGTCGATGTTTCGAACCATCTAATGTGGTTCATCCTCAGGACAAGGTGAAGAAGGAAAATGATCTCAATGAATAAATAGTAAGGATGCCTCATTGCCCAGAGTTAGCTGTTAAAACTAGCCGTTATTTAGTTAATTAGTTAGAAAATTAAAAGCTTTTTAATTATTTAATTAGTTATAAAATTAAAAGCTTTTTAATTAATTTAATTAATTAGTTATAAAATTAAAAGTTTTTAATTATTTAGGAAAAAAGGTTAAATTATAAAAAACCATAAGGGAGAAGGGGTAGCTTATAGTACAGGGGAAAACATAAAAAGATTAAATTATGAATGATCTAATAATTAAAAAATAAATAAAAAATAAATAAATAAATAAAAAATAAATAAAATAATATATATATATATGTGTGTGTGTGTGTGTGTGTGTGTGTGTGTGAATAAGTTATAAAACTAGTAAGGGAGAAGGGGTAAATAATAGAATAAAAATATAATATTAAAAGTTAAGAAGTTAAGGGAAGATTTATAATTATTATTACAAAGGGTGGAGAGGGGGGCAAAATATATAACTTCAAGTATATATATATATATATATATATATATATATAAGAAAGGAGATAATAATGTTATATGAACTTAAGGATCAATATTGTAGATAACAACATATTTGGAATGTGTAGAAATTGTTATATGGGTAACAATTTGTTTTAAACATATTGATACATATGTTATAATTTGTGGACAAGTGTTTTACATCGCAGATGATATCGTTACCAAACTGATCGCGTGATGACAAAACTCCAAGAACAATTGAGATGCATTGAGATTCCAAGATAGGGTGTTAACCCTGGTCCTACTAGGAGGGGTGGAGGTGTTCCCCACCGTTTATCCTCCAAAACCTGGATTCATGGGAGGGATGTGCGAGTCATGCTCCCCTAGACGTGTGATGATGACTACCGGATGCCTACTGGTCAATCAGGTCGACGTAATCGACACTGACACCCTTAAGGTCTATGAATGGTTGGATCAGTAAAACTGATGCCATGGCATATTCCTGTAGAGGACGGATAGGATGGGAGCCAAAGAGATTAGGGAGGATAGGATGATTCTAGAATAGCTTGGGAACTCTGTTGGGGCAAGACGTGACGACTAAATTTTTAAACCAATAAATGATCAAAACAAAAATGTTAAAGTGTTCTCACACATTAAACAAAAATTCAATTATGGTACACCACCCTTATATGATTATACTAATCACTTATATAATTTATGATATATGACATAAAACTTAACTTTGGGACGAATTTTTCTGAAGGAGGGGTGTATATAATGACCCAACTCAAGTTATAGGGAACATAGAAATATTAGCATGCATATGAGACCTGCATATGATAGCTACATATGCATGTATCATGTGTACTACACTAGTACATGCACTAATCAATTATAAAAAAATCTCAGTGTAGAGTAATGAGTGAATTATTGAAGTATTGAGTAAATACCTAACTCACTAGAATATAATGAATGTATTAGTTATACCTACCACTACCATAATATAAACTAATACTTTGTTCAAAGAAAATTAAAGGCATTGACTTATGCAAATAAATGATGATATTTTAATAAATCCAAGATATTTATTAAATAATAATATTTTAATAAATTTAAGATATTTTAGAAATCCAAAATATTTATTAAATAATAATATTTTAATAAAACTAAGATGTTTTAGAAATCCAAGTTGTTTATTAAAAGAGGATATTTTAATAAATATCTTGAAAGGAGTTTGTGTATAAAAGGAGAAGGGGGAGAGTTGTGGGGGGGGGGAGTTGGGGGAGGGTGAACTTGATGGGCATGGGTCAATGAGGTGGGAAAACTGACTTGGATGCTGTCAGAGGAGTTCTAATTGCGTGAGACATGAGTAGTGAGTTCTAACAGAGTCATGGAGTGATCTCGATTGTTATTGGAGTTTTGGGCACGGGGGCAAGAAGACTTGTTTTCTGGATCTGGGGACCGAAGAGGTTGACCTCAGATAGGCTGGGAGGAAAACAACGGTTTGGTAACAGGAGCTGGAGCCATGACAGATCGTGAAAATCTTCAAACACGGTTCCATGTAAGTATTAAATAGTCAATTGATATATATTCTGCTTCAAAAATCTCACTCTGGATTGTGTAGTATCGATTTTGTTAATGATGGTTAAATTCTGAAATTTAAGGTCTTTACAAGATTCCACATGGGAGGATGAGAATTTTATACAGAAGCATCCAAAAATACTCAAGTGTTTAGGACACTAATTTTTTGAAGGAGAGGGGCATGTTAGGGCCCTATATTACTAGTGTAGTCCCTTATTGTTGTTAGTGTAGCCCCCTTATTGTTATTGTTGTACCCCTGTAGTCCCCATATTGTTATTATTGCACCCTTACATTATTATTGTTAGGTCAGCTAGGATTATATTGCGACCCCATGGACTCCTATATATAGAAAGGAGGTTTTGTCATTTGTGTCATCCAAGAATTATTCATTCATGTAATGTAAAGGAGGTTTCCCCCTCGAAGTGGATGATTTCTAAGGCGTTGATCTCCCTTTTCTTCTATTTTTGGAGCTGGTTTCATAGAAATACAACTCCTAAAATTAATTCCATATAAACATTGTGAAATAATTTGGCAATTACCTTGTAACTCTATGTTCTAAAATGGAATATATTAGTCTCTTTCCTAGAACAATGATAAACAAGATGCCAAGTTAGTTGAAGAAGGATAAGTTAAATGGACACCTTTCAAGCCCTCACTATCAATTGTAAAATTGGATTAATGCAAGCACCATCATTGAATCCATCATATAGTCATGATAAATTCTTTCAATAATTTCAACAAATAATTAGTGTATATCTAATATTTCCTATATATGCACATAGATATGTAATATCTTTAATGTTGGTCTATAAATAGGTGAAATTCCATTCACAAATTTTGATAACCACTTTATATTTAGACTAAAAAAAAGAATCAAAATATTTGTCAGTAAACAACCCAAATCTTGAGTGCATGTGATTTATGCTTATAGATCTTAATTTATAGACTCATAGGGAATTTTCCAACTCAAATTTCTAGCTTTAGAACAACACCAACATCAGGATGAAATTGTTCTATAAAATCTAAATAAGATTTCACTCACACCTTTTAAACAAACAATATATTTGCAACCTTTCCTTGAAACACTTACGTTTCAATGCATTTGTCAAAGCCACAATGATTGTTTCAAGGGAAATATTAGTGGGGGGGTGTCAACATATTTCATGGCCAAATTCCCCTAAGGCAATCTTATACATACTTGAATACTCTAGAATCAAGGTGTAGAGAAAAATTAATGTGTAAATGATGCAAACTAGTGCCCAAAATAATTTAATGTAAATGTACTATGCATTGGGCACAATGGAACAATATAATTAGATGTACATTTACCATGTAAAGCATAGATTTTCAACCCTCGAGAAACAATTTAAAACGACAAATGATTGAGAAAATTTAGCACAAGTTCCTTATCTATTGGGCAATGAGGTCATTGTGATTTATGAAGAAGGAGGATTGTTTGCTTAAAAAGAGAGGGCACTCCAATTAAATAGTATTAGCAATGCATGTTCCTATCCTTGTTTTCTTGATGAACCAATATTTCTTCACCAAGAATGCTTTGCAAAAATAGACAAATGTATGTTATGGCACAAAAAAAGTACTATGAAATGAATTCACATTATATTTCAACATACCTAAACAAATATATATTTTTTTTCACAGAGGAAAAATTCGTAATTTTATTAAATTAAAACTAAACAAATATATATAATAGAAAAGGAACCACAATTGATAAATATATGATATATTGGAAAATGTCTTAATAGCTAGCTCCCCCATTATCTATATTCATAATAGATAGATACATGGGAGGGGCGTGCCTAACTTCTTCTAGAATTTGGAAGCACATAATGAATCTATTTACAAAAACATTATGAGAAAGAGAAAAATGTGTGCCCTTTCTTTTGCTTGGCTATAAGGTTAGGTTAAATCACTGTTCATTTTTCTGGGACCCTAATGAGAAGAGTGCCCTCTCTTTTCCTTGATGAGATAAACATCTGATGAAATCCACCTAATGAAATTTTGGTGGATTTACTCCCTATTTTCCTTGATGTGTTAAACATTTGATGGCATCCACCTAATGAAAATTTCATGTATTTACCTTAGGAAATGACATTAATCCCTCGTTAGATAACTGACATGAAAAACCTTGGTGAAAACTTAGGGAACCAATCAATTAGTCACAAATCACCTAAAAATCATGCCTCTTTTATAACAAAATATATAAGTACATGTGATATGGCCCCAATATCACTATAGAACATGATGAAATTATTGGAGATGAACAATAGATAAGGGGGTCATAAAATGGCCATTGCACACTCTCCTAACCATGCACACCACTAAAGGACCTCCATATGTTGAACAAATCTATGTATTATCTATAATGATGACACTGGTATAGTGGATGGTGAATATTCTTCGAAAAAATCTTGTGTAAGCTCCTTTGTAGCCAATACAAGATAATAGTACTATGATGGATAATCCTCCATGCAATGTGTGGGGTAATAAATTGGATTTATCAAATTTTTTGTTAATCATGATCTTATTTCCTCATTGAGCTTAAGCCTTGTTTGAAGGGAAAATATTTGTGAAGGTGGTTGCATTGGTTAGTTGGAAAATTAACGCTTGGTGGGATTTCTCCCCTATTTACTAAAGATTAGTTCAAGGATCTATGGAATACTGGTCCATGTGATATTTCTATATTATGCTTTATTGGATCTATTTAAGCTTTGTTATTGGGATCTTTATGTATTTTGATTTACGGGATCTATAATGCAACTGGTTCTCCCTTGGAATTTCGAAAGCTTTAGGTTTAGGTATTTCATGTTGAGTATCTAACTATGCATCATCAACTATATGAATACTATGATGTTATGGTATATTAATTTTAGGTCCATGTGATGCCTTTTTATTGGTTTATATATATGGTCTTTGTCTCCATTTTTTTTAATGTGCTCCTAACTAATTATTAGTATATGAGATTATTTTTAAGAAAAACATAAGTTATAGGTAACACTTAGATGGGTTGTTACAAAATGGTATTGTAGCCATTTGGTTTTTCACCATTGGTTTCCTTTGGGGAAATGGAAGCTTTTGAAAAAGATTGCATGGGACCTAAATGTACATGACGTTGATTAAAGAATCCATCGTATCTTAGAGGGACACATTGAAAAAGATGTTTTTTTTTTTTTTTGGTAAATAAGAACTTCTATTATATTATAGAATTGTAATTACAAGCATAGTGAGGTGTTTCCAACCAGAATCTTGTACACCAGATATCATGCAGTTTACAAAAATCTCTTTTCCTAGGATTAGAGGTAGCACCAGAATTAACATACATGCACAAATACTGTGGTGCAGTGCTTTCAGAGAAAAAAATTTAAAATCTAGTCGAGGCCATTCTGAGATGACCAATACTGCAGGGGTCAGGTTGTTGTGAAATATTAGAAACAAGAACATATAATCTATAGAGCCAAAATACAAAGAGCTCAAGTGTTAGTCCTCCGACGGTTTGTCCTCGAGCGAATTGCCTTTTCTGGAGTGCTGCTAGCCAAGGCTTCCTCGACCACATTGAAGAGATGTTCTTGATTAAGAAATATTACATTTTCTTAATTAGTTAGTTATTTAACTTTTATTTTCCATTTTACTTACGTTTAATTTCATTTTGTGTTTTATGGCTTCTTTTCATTGTTCTTTTGTTATATAGAGTAACAATTCAGTTTGAAAATTACATACACAAGTCCCTTTTATGCTTGCAATACAATGATATTGGTCCGTATAAATTTTAAATAGTATATTTTTCAAATTAAAATTAATAAAGAAATACAATATTTATATTAATTGTGTGATTAATAATGAAATAAATTGATTGAAACATGGTTTTCAATAAAATTATTTTAAGATTGAAATTTGGTAATTTTGTAAAATAATTTATCCTTCTAGGTTATAAAATATTCCTCCATCCATGATATAAAATGATCCTAAAAAATTACTCTAAACATTGATGTAAGAAATCATGCACATCAATCTTGAATTTGGTTTGCAATATCATATTGTAAAGTTTATGCCATACCTCCCAAGTATTAACGCTTTGTGTGAATGTAAACTACATTTAAAACCAATGGAAATATTATATATAAATTGATTCACAAACAAAAACATATTATTACATATTTTGATACCACAACCTACATCATTTTGTAGATGATAAAAACAACCATCCACCACTCAACCATGTAAGTGAAAAAAACAATATCCATGTTATTCATGCGTGGATCATATGCTCTACTATTTGAGGATTCTTTGAATCATGGTCAGATAATGATATTATTCCTGCGTGGACGATATGCTCTACTATTCAATGATTCCTTAAACCATGGTTGGAAAATTGCTATTGTTGAAAGTACTTGATCCCCTTATGAATATGTTGAATGTACTTAACTAACTAAAATTATTTCACTTAGGAATCTATGTAAAAGTGAATGTACAACATCCTTGATCCAAGATAGAAGATAGAATATGATATTCCTAACCTGTATATTAGTACTTGTATACAAGGAAGATTTAGAATGTCGACATAGGTCCACATTGTTTAATAACATTGAAGATGTTAGGCTATTCTCGATGTTATTTCACGTTAAGTTTCTCTAGACAGAGAGGCACATTCCTATTTTATCTAGTTTCTGAAATGAAAATATCAAACTCCTTTTCCTTGGCATTAGTGAGTCTGGCATCATGGCCTAGGTGAGGAATCCTGACTAGAAATGGCCATGTGAGTGAGGACTTTGGTCCCTAAGGTTTCGAGTTCAAATCCTCCCTGGGTGAACAATGTAGGCATATGTAATATGTAATGTACTACCAACCTACCCAAAAAAAAAAATTGGCACCATGAAATGCCATGACCTTAATATCACCATTCTTTATCTTTGCTTACACTCCCACACTTAAAACTAGGGTTTTCCTTGCCACATTCTCTATCTCTGATGGCTTCATTTTAGGTCTTTTTGAACCATATTACTAAGAATCTCTCAAATTTATCTAGGAAATAAATAAGCAGAAACAATATACTAATCATAATGGAAGTAAATACACACTTATTAAACATTTCTCATCACCTAAACTAAGATGGTTAGAATGATTTTTTTTTTTTTTTTAAACTTATGATTTCTGTTATGAGGTTTTCCACTTCAATAGTTCTAGTATAATGCATTGGATCGATTGCTAAATTTCCAACTTCACTTGATAACCTTGAAGAGATACCCTAGATAAATTTAACGACCTTATGTTTCGTCCTCCTGGCACCTATAAATTTGACACCTGGCTGGTTTTCATTGACACTCAGACATGGATGCTATAGAAATATTCTTTGCCTGGAAAATTGCATTGTTGCCAAGGCATCAACGATTTAATTAACATTCTTCACTTTTCCTGGATGCACTATAACCGTTCTTTCCTCTTTCCCACCAACCAGATCACTGGTGTATGTTTGAATGAATTACAGAGGCAAGTGAAAGTCCAGAAAGGGATCAGATTCAAGAAGTTCAAGAGCTGCAACGTGAGGCCTGATAGCTTCGTCTGTGATGGAGGCACCTATCTCAGCACTACTACATTTGGCGGAAATTCCGACACTTGGTTCTGACGCTTTTGACCAAATGTCGGAAATTTCCCCAAATTTTTTCCATCCCGCCCGAAACCGTCGCTATACCGACGTTTATAGAAAAGTGTCACAATACCGACACTTAGAAAAGTGTCGCAATTGCGACGTTTGGAGGAAGACGTCGCAATTGCGACACTATGGCCCAAAGCGTCGCTATTGCGACGACTGCCTCCAAACGTCGCAAGTGCGACACAATGTCTAGGTGTCACAATTGCGACGTTTGGAGGTACCCGTCGCAATAGCGATGCTTTTTCCACCATCGGTATAACGACACTTATATGCGCGCTACATAAAAATACGAAACTTATATGCGTGCTACATAAAAATTCGATACTTATATGCACACTACATAAAAATGATTTTATTGTTTCGTATCCGTCGCAATAGCTACATTAACGTCTGATATCACGCGCTCATTCGCCCTCCGCTCTTGCAGAACAACATTCACCCTCAGCTCTTGCAGAACAGCATTTTCCCTCAGCATTCGCCCTCAGCGCTTGCAGAACAACATTCGCCCTCAGCTATTGCAAAATGGTAAATTCTTACTGCAGGCCCTTCCTCCTATAGTAGGGTTGACTCTATTTGGGTTTTTTTGGTCAATTCCATTGGATTGTGTTAGGCTGTAGGGTTCTCTCTAGATGTCAAGAATGAAGATTCAATACCCTCTATTATCTTCATCACCCAATACAAGATTTAAATTTTTCCCAAAGAAACACTTATTAATTTGGCAACCATTATTTCTCCCTGCTTTAAAAACCCTACAGTTAAATGAAAACAAGCATTGCATTTCAACTACAAAAATCTATTAGTGTTCAAATATACATGTGTGCTACATTAACGTCTGATATCACGTGCGCATTCGCCCTCAGCATTCGCCCTCAGCTCTTTTAGAACAACATTCGCCCTCAGCATTCTAAATCAGCTCTTGCAGAACAACATTCGCCCTCAGCATTCGCCCTGAGCTCTTGCAGAACAAAATTCGCCCTGCATTCACCCTCAGCTCTTTCAGAACAGCTTTCGCCCTGCATTCGCCCTCAGCTCTTGCAGAACAGCATTTTCCCTCAGCATTCGCCCTCATCGTTCGCCCTCAGTTCTTGCAGAACAGCATTCGCCCTCAGCTCTTGCAAAATGGCAAGTTCTTACTGCAGGCCTTTCCTCCTATAGTAGGGTTGACTCTATTTGGGTTTTTTTGGTCAATTCAATTGGATTGTGTTAGGCTGTAGGGTTCTCTCTAGATGTCAAGAATCAAGATTCAATACCCTCTATTATCTTCATCACCCAATACAAGATTTAAATTTTTCCCAAAGAAACGCTTATTAATTTGGCGGCCATTATTTCTCCCTGCTTTAAAAACCCTACATTTAAATGAAAACAAGCATTGCATTTCAACTACAAAAATATATTAGTGTTCAAATGTACATGTGTGCATCACTTGTGTGGGGTATTCCTTTTCCACTTTCACATTATCCAAGAATGTGTGCAGTATAGTTCATATTTTTTGTGATTTAGATTATCTTGAAAAAGGAAAGGTAAATTATTTCCCATGGAAAAAGAAGGTTTTCCCTTTTTAGAGGTTGTTTGGACTTACGTGGAAAAATTTATGGTATGCCTTTCATATTATGTAGTTTAAATTTGAATTAACAGATTATTCTACATGAAAATATAATTACCTATGTGATGTACTTCATCACTAATTAAAATTATAGGGTTTCAATTTCCTAGACTCTAACTCATTTGATGCTAAATTCTAGGTTCTCATTGGTGGATCACTCTTCCATTGATTTCCTTTCCCTCTGGATCTTGTCATACTTTAAAAGTCATCAATGAAACATATATTATTTCAGGTATCCCAAAATGCTTTATAGTAGAACATATTGTGAATTTTTTTTGACACTTGAGGATTCTTTTTAGAACTGCAACGCGGTTTATGCTATCGAGTTATATACCAAGCAACTTGTCCTTAAAAACCACACTATGAGGTAGGTTCAACCAGTTTGAACTTGTTGGGACATAGCATATGAAGTTGTGTGATGAGTCCATATCACAGGTCTATTATGGTGACAAAAGTGAAGACACGTAATGATATTTATTATGTTAACATTACTAGAAACATTTTCGAAATTATCCATGCTATCAAGATGTCAAAATTCTAGGAATTAGGTGTCAATACTCGTAGCTAATAGATAATAATAATAATATAAAAAAATCACAACTTTATTCTTGAAATATGATTGTTACACATTGGTAGCCTAGTTCATGAGTTACTATCACCCAAAGATTGCAAAACAAACTTAAAATATAAATTAAACCAACATGAGAATCCAACTAAGGGTTTCTCGACAAAATCATGCCATAACATGGCATTTTGAAACCCAAATTTGAATCCATCATAAGTAATACAATGCAAACTCAGATGGATTTTCAATGCATGTTTGCATGCTACACTTATTCTCTGTCTAGATATCATTTTTTAAATGGAACCATTAGTCAAGTCCACAGTCCTTTTTATGTGAAAAATTTCAGCTCTCTTTGAGCTCTTTTTTGCTCCATCACCTCCATAAACATATGCAAACATATATCATGATCTTGGAATTCCATTACATATGTATGTGCCAATGTTCCATAATCATGCCCCATCATCAATTTAAGAAATTTCCATTGAATATCAAATTATGGAGGGTGGGAACTTTTTGCTGCAACATTTGGCTCAAAATTAGGGACCATCTCCGTATGAGGTGAATGAGAACTATAGATATTTGAAGAAGTAGATTAGTGCCTTTTCCTCTGGCCATGGAGTCATATACAGTCATCCATCACAAAATTTTGTCTTTGTTCATTCTCACCTTGAAAGTTGCAAAAATTCATGCCCTAATTGAAACGACACTAAATTTGAAAGATATAATAAAAATGCAAGCTAGAAGTGTTTTATTAATACAAAGGGAAAACCTTCCTACCTACCCTACCTGAGATAAATTTTTATTGAATAGGAAACATGATATTTCCAATGGAGTTGATCCAACAACTTGTTAAATGTATGGGACTAAATCATGCATTTGATTTCCAGGGAAACATGCGCATGAAGAGAAAAAGTGCAGAATTAATGGAAAATTCATACATGCCACTTATAAAAACTACACCGAAAGGTCAAAAAATACTTAAGGCCTTAACTTAATTTGAATCCAAAAATGACAAAACAAGATTAGTGAAAACACGAGAGTGGTGTGGGTGAACAACATAAATAAAAAGTGAGGATACCTTTCCCCAAGATGCCTTTGTCACCGTTGTATGAAAACATGTTTTCCTTTCCCTTTATACATGCAAGTGAATGCATTATAGGTATGGTATTTTCCCAGAATAGGAGAAGCCTACTTAAATATATCATTCGTGGAGTGAATGTTTGGGTGCCTTAATGTGCAATGACATGTTTCCAGGACTGAATTCAATACAAGGCATATTTGAAACTCTAACTCTGTCTTCCGGTGTCTTATTAGAAATTATTTCAGTTTTCATTTTGTGTTTTCAAGTTAGATATTGTTTTCAAGTTTTTACATTTATAATTTTATTGCAATGTGGCAGACTGATGAGAGCAGTGCAGGAACAACCCAGAGACGGGATGATCGCGGAAAGAGGCCAGCGGAAGAACATGTAAAGTGCCAGCATTGCTCTATCTTCGGGTATTTTAGTTATTTACATAATTGAAATAATATTAATTTTGTTCAAATATGCAGACACCTAGCCATGGTACGCCTGATGATTCCCTCTTTGAGGAAGAGCTTTCTTCATTCCTATCTCAAGTGTTCTTGTTGCAAAAAAACGCACGAGATGCAAGGTCGGAATTTAATACTTTGATAAACGTGCCTCAAACACCTGAAACATAAGAGAGGATAAAACATCTTATGAGCCAGCTAGAAAGATATCAGGTAATAATAAAAAGTCAAAAGGATATTTTTTTTTGTTCTGCATGATATGAATTGTGATAGTTTGATTTTTAATTTTTACATTGACTAAACTAACAAAAAGTTCTTTTGTATGTAGCGTTTTCTGGCATTTGTTGAACCCGGTGTTGGTGGTAGTGGGACACAAGGGCAAGAGATTGCCCAACAACCCTCTCGTACACCTTCTACTCCTTTAGGTGCCAGCCAAGAAACACACCTTGCCCAAGCAGACACCCAGCCAATCGCTGAACGTGTTGGCAATGATGAGGCTGATATGGCCAACTACATTATTGCGTTTCCTGGAGCTACACGTGTCAGCTCCACAGGGACCATTAATGGCACGTTGTTGGTGGACGATGAGGGTGTCCCTATAAAGCATGTACAACTCCCAGGTAAATTTTAATATTTTAACTATTTCATGTACTTTATCTAAAACATATTTATCATGATTTTTATTTTTAAATTAATGATAATATCTTCTTTTTCTTTTGGTTTTATTCTGTGTGGGAAACAATGAGTTCTACAGGATTCTGGAGAGCCATGCGTTGGTAATTTTTGGCCCAACCATACGTACAGGGTGGAATTCCCAGAATTCCAACCTGAAAAAAGAACTTTTAGATTATCTAGAAGCCCTTTTTGGGGTCGGCACATTTGACAGAAAAGCGGTGGCTCAGGTAGCCAGCAAATATTTGAAATATACCAGGGACACCTATAGGACGCAATTGCAATTTAACCCTAGATATGAGCGTCCTCTTGCAGTTTCAGAGAGTGAGTGGAGAGCACTCATCCATGACGGAAAAGAGAAAAGGGCAAAGAAAGAAGGAAAAATGCCAACTGGACCCGCAAGGTAAATTACAACTTTAATTCAATAGCTTTAATTTTTTTTATGTCTAAAATAAAAGTGTGCTACGTCATATCTGACTTCAATCTTTTGATGCTAGGTTGCCTGACACCTCAAAGGCAACCAAAGCTAGGATTGAGAAAAAGGACCATCACAAGCTAGGCCAGGGCAGCTACTTGAAATTAGCTGCAAGAATTGTAATTAAGTAGCTAAACATATTATAATTAATTGTATCGCCTTCCAACGTTTTTGTAATCCTATCAAATATGTTGGCAATATGATGCAGAGTGTTGTCCTTGATGGCAACCCACTGAATGAAGATGAAGACATGAGATTGTTGACATGTGTTGTCCTTGATGGCAATCCACCTGATGAAGTTATTCTTGACTTGATGGACTTGGTAAATGATGTAAATCTGATGTGATATGATGTTTGTTGGAAATATGATGATGGGTGTTGTTCGTGAATGGAAACCCACTTGATGAAGATGATGGCAACTTACTTGATGAAGTTGTGCTTGATAGAATATGTCTTGATATATCTACAGTGGGTATAGAATGTAATAATGGAAGAATTGTCAGTATGTGTCAAAGCATGATGAAAAAGAGTATGTCTCAAGGCATACGCGGATCTGTCTAGGAGAAGTCGCGTATGCACGCGGGAAACAACGTGCCAAGTCGTGTATGGGCAAAAGCGCTCATAAAGTGCAAAACCAGGGGTAACTACCATGGTATTGACCCATTGTATTGGGTAATGATTCATCTAACTGACCTCGTCCGGGAATACCATCGGAAGTAATGTGGTTTTGGCTCATGGTATTGAAAAAGGGTAAACCTATATAAGGAGAATAAATTCATTGTGCAAATGATGAATGTGGGGGCAAGATGTCTGAGCTTGAATGAATACTTCTCTCTGAAGTATATTTGAATGGAAAGGGTTACAGTTGATTGATATATCTGAATGCATGATGCTCCAATGAAGAAATGATGAAGAAGGGAATCCAGATATGGAATGTATTTGAATTGGCTAGATCTGTCTATGGAATGATTAGATCTGAGATGAGGCGAACATCTGTCTGAAGTAAAGGGTAAAAATCTGTGTGATGTATCTGTTCTGAAGAATTGCAATGACCTAAATGTTTGAAGAACCATACGCTTGTTTGTCGCAGAGGAAGCGCGTATATACGCGGCTTCGCTAAAGAGAAAGCGCGTATGCGCAATGAAATTAAATCTGTAATATGTACAGAAGTATACGCTGGTTTATGTGAACGGAAGCGCGTATATACGTGACATCAGTGAACAGAAAGCGTGTATGCAAACTAGGGTTTGCTGAAGTCTGTGGTAAGAAATGTCTGATCTGTTCTGCTGGTTTACTGATATCTATCAGTGAGTTACATGTATCTGTTTCATGGTTGACTGTGCTTAAAAGTATGGAGTGGGTCCAGTCTGAAAATATGATGAAACGCGGCCTGCAAGTTGTGTCCTAAAGGAAGCTTTGGATCCAGTGTGAAAATTGATGAAACGTGGTCCATAGAGGTGCTGAGGGTTGTAGCCTTCAGTCAGGGGGTTGTAGCTCCCTTCCAGGAGAGGCTGGTAAACGAGATCGAGGGGTCGTAGCTCCCTTCCAGGAGAGGCTGGTAAACGAGTCAGGGGGTTGGAGCTCCCTTCCAGGAGAGGCTGGTAAACGAGCGCAGGTGGGTGCCTGCGTGCTGGTAGAGTCTGCACCAGCACATATGTTGTAAGATGTTTTCTCTGTAATAAAATATTGAAGGCTGAGCAACTGCAGCGGTGGTTTTCTCCCGACTTGGGTTTCCACCTAAAAATCCTGGTGTTCATGTGTGATGCTTTGTGTGACGGTTTATTCTGTTGTTACTACACATGTTTACTGTTAACTTAACATTAGATGAATGAATAGTGCAAAGAACTAAGTTAATAAATATCTGCATATTTAGATCTCTGCTAATATGCGATTTGTATGAAGGATATCCGCGTGTATATGCGAGTTTACTAAAGGAAAGTAGCGTATGGGTTTTAGAGAGTGAAAAAGTAAAAAGTTTTGAATATGCAGTAAATACTGATTCACCCCCCCCTCTCAGTATTTTTCCAACAAAATATGATTAAAAATACACAATCATATGTAATGTAGGGTGATGACTTCAGAACAGAAACTACAGAGGAAGATAAAAATATCGTGACTTTTAAGGATTTAAAATTTTATCAAGCTGTAGTTGAACGTCGCAGAAGCTTGGGGCAGGTCCCAAGATCTACAATGCCTGATAAGGTAAAACATTAACCTTTCAATATTTTTGTTTTAGTCCATAAATTTAATGTCTAACAACTTTGTTTAAATCAGGGGAGCAACACTACCGACGAGGTAAATAACCCAGTTTTAGAGCCAGATGTAGATGATCCTCCCGTGCAACCTGATCATTGTAGTGGGGACCAGGCCGACAATGCTGCTATCAGTGAGGGCCGTGACGGTAATTAATTTCCACTTATAATTTTTTCTAATTATACCTTGATGGTTTTCCTTATAACATTTTTTGTTTAAATGACAGAGAATGTTTCCCTTGAGGATCTTACCACCAGAGAGGAAGACAGGGCAACAGTCCCAACGGCGACAACTGGTGCACCAGGTAAATAATCTCATTGCAATTTTTTATTAATATTACCGAACTAGTTCAATGATATTTAAAAACTGACAATTAAAATTTAATATTATCTGTTTTTGTAGGCGATGCCCCGTCACTGGATGAGACCAGACATCGTGACAACGCAACTAGGTCAGCGACGACAACTGGCGCACCAGGTAAATAATCTCATTGCAATTTTTTTTATTAATATTACCGAACTAGTTCAATGATATTTTAAAAATGACAATTAAAATTTAATATTATCTGTTTTTGTAGGCGATGCCCCGTCACTGGATGAGACCAGACATCGTGACTACGCAACTAGGTCAGCGCCGACAACTGGTGCACCAGGTAAATAATCTCATTGCAATTTTTTTTATTAATATTACCGAACTAGTTCAATGATATTTAAAGACTGACAATTAAAATTTAATATTATCTGTTTTTGTAGGCGATGCCCCGTCACTGGATGAGCCCAGACATCGTGAATACGCAACTAGGTCAGCAGTGCGGGTTGAAAGGCACGAAACAGGAGCAGAGCACGATGATATTGATGATGTAATTGGGAGCTTTAAAAATAGGAAGAAGAAAAAGAAAATTTGACAATGTAAAATATTGTATTATTATAAGACAAACGTTACCATACTTGGAACGTTATTTGCATTATATAAAAAACTCATTTATCATACTATTTTTATGTCAAGCATTAATTGCAATGTTTCCTTGCGTACTTTTTGTTGAATTGTTTTTTTATTAGTTATTGAATATTTTTTTTTATGCTCATGAAGTAAAAAATGAAATATAGATTGGGTATTGGGGAATTGAGAGTGATGTGAGAAGGGGGGGGGAGGGGCCATAAGAGCTTCCACCTTCACGTGGTTGGCCCTGTTTAGTAGAGAATAATTTATTGGAGTGATTTAATCTTGGAGCAAACCTCCCTCAATCCAGCGTAGCAACAAAAAAGTCACTGTTGACTTAGTTGCTACTCTTTCAGATCGTGGAAGGCTTGTTCCAAGTTCATGCGACTCCAATAAATTGTTCTTGAAACGAAGAGGAGCTTATTCAGGTATGTTTTGACATTTTCAACATATGTTCTAAGATTATCATAAGAATGCATCTTAGAGTAAAAAATACTACATCAATTACTTGTATTTATTGTATAGATAATGATGGATTTTGATTGACTTGGCAGTGCGGGTACAAATCCTCTTGCATCATGAGCAATACAACTTGTCAACCAGGGTCATGTCTAGGATATTTTTGCTTGTGCGCTTGACCAGGTTCGTAATGTCACATTTTGTAAGTTCCTTTACTGTTCATAATTCAATATTAAGCTTGTTCATGATTATTATCTAGGTTTTTTGTATGTGTTTTTTCATCTATTTGATTGTAAGCAACTCTGCATGTTTCCTGTTGTTCACTATGATTTCTCCCATTACCACTCCCGGGATGAATCCGACTTTATTGTTACATAGGTTACTTTATTGTTACTATGATTTCTCCATTTACGATTTCATAGGTTACATCATGTAAAGTTGTCGATCTCAGGTTGGTGATGAGCTTTAGTTCTCCAGATTTGGGGCTTTTCTGATATTTTCTCCCTCATGTCATTCTTGCATCACCTCGTTGTTTGAGCATGCCAATTGTCTACCACTTGTACCAATTGGCACATGTCAATCCCTGAGTGGTGCCACATTTCACCTATTTTCAGTGAGATTTTAGGGTTTCTCTAACATAGCTTCAAAAATCCGATTCAGTGCCTGCTTGAATATTGTCACATAATACTCATGGTTTGGATTGATGAGCATGTTCTGAATGGTTGGTTGATTCATAAGAACCACCCATATGGTCATCTTGAGATATTTCAGAAGTTTTCTCGGGTTTCCTTTTTCACCGTTTCTAGTGGGTGGGATGGTGTGGGGTGATCCATCAATACTGGTGCTCTTGTAGTAGGGAATTTGTTTTTGGGGATATAAAGGAGCATTTGATGTGGATATCCCATTGGATGCATTCATAGATGGGCACGAGAGGTCAAGAATTTAAATTAAAAATATGCAACCTCTAGCATGGCAACTTGAAGGCCGCGAGAGACACTGGTTAAAGATTGTTTTGTGCTGGCCCTAATATAGTCATGATTTCTTTCTATTATCTTAATGCAAATATATAGTTTGGTCTCATTAAAATGAGGATTGTGGTTGTATTTATCTTTGGTTGTTTCTCTCTTAATGCTCCAGAAGTTGCCAAAAGTTGCGATAGTTGTTTAGTTTTCCTGTTACAACTTAAAAGTGGTTTTTAGCAATGGGAGTCATGTTTTTTAAGGTTCATACTAATATGAAGATCTTGTAATTATATATTCATCATAAGAGAAGATGGCCTCTGCTTTGGGCAGTATGACAACAATTTCCACATCTACCTCATTGGGTAACAATGGAAAGGGGAAGAAGTTGGGTGCAATGTTTGATAATTATGGCAGACAATTGTCTTCTCTTTTAGTTTTTTCACCCATTTCCTTTAATCGCTCAAGCAGAAGAGGGACTCTGAGATTACGCGACAGAGAGAAGGTAGTTAATACAAGAGCTATGGAAAAGGAGTTGTACTTCAACAAGGATGGCTCGGTGACAAAAAAATTGCAGGTCAGAGAAAAAATTATGTTTAAAGGAAGGTCACCTGCACGTGAAACTTCACTGCGGTGGATCTTTCCTTGTCCACTTATATTCGATTTTAATGTGTTATTTTAATTTTTCATGGAAGGTTGTTTTGGCATATGGTTTGGCATTCAATTGCACACTTACTGAAAGCATTGTCAATTTGTCTTGCAGGTGGTGTGAACAAACTTGCTGATCTTGTTGGAGTCACCCTTGGGGCGAAGGGAAAAATGTTGTCTTGGAGAGCAAGCATGGTTCTCCGAAAATAGTTAATGATGGTGTGATAGTAGCTAAGGAGGTAATTTGTAGATGTGTACTCTGGTTTTCTTTTTAACATTTTATAAGTTCCCCCTCTTAAATGTCTTAGATTTGGTAGGCATAATTTGAAAACTCAAAGGTGAAAGGAAACATATTTGTTACCCAGTGGTCTACTTGGCCTATGGACTAGCCACATTAGAGTAATGCATAAATCTTTTCACAACAATAAAAGGAAAGGGTTATGGCTGAGTCAAATTTTATTGTTATTGACGGTGTAATGAAATGTATCTCAATGCTATGGTTTTGGCCTTTTTATTGGTTGAATTAGAGGACCCAGTTGAAAATATTGGGGCCAAGTTGGTAAGGCAAGCTGCGGCAAAGACAAATGATTTAGCTGGGGATGGAACCACAACATCTGTTGTTCTTGCACATGTTGGAATATTGAAAAATTCCGGAACAATGAATGGAGAATAAATCTCCCTTCCTCTAACACAGAGAAAATAAAAATTTCTTTGACAGGAGACAGAGTTTCAATACTTTGAAAACAAACTTATATTCCCTTCAATAACTCAAAAAAAAACTATTACACTTCTTCCTCACTGAGAGGGATTACAAAATTATGACTGCTACAAAACACAGTGCATAAAACCAACTCATTGTCTGTTCAAAACAAACATACTCTGTCTCTAAAACACTCTGCTGTGTTTTTCACTTTCGCACTGTTGTGCATACACACTTAAAAAGTTACACTCGGTCTTTCACTTTTTACACATTGTTGTGTAATAAAAAATATACGTAATGTCTATAAAAAAAAATACCAAGCTTTTTTGTCCTTTTTATTTTTATATGCCGTAACATATAAAACATATTATAATAAACCCTCTTTTAAAAAAAATAAAATTAAAACTAAATTCTATGGCCCACCTTTCATTTCGCATATGATATATATATATAACATGTGTTTAAAACATATGTATATATTAAACTATCAAAACATTAAAGAACCCTTTCCGTCGGACTTCAAAAGTCTGAATAGATTGAATTTCAAACCAAATTCATGTTCCAAAATGGGATGCTGACGTCTACCTAATTTTAACTCGGATTCTCAATCCAATGCGCCCTATAAAAAATTCGGGTCCGGTTTTCAGGTTTTCAGATTCCCTTCAATTTCATGCGATCCAATATTAAAGCTCCACGTGTCCTCCTTTTGAATTTACAAAACTGTCGGGTAAATTTCTGTTTGTTTAATTTCTGGTTGGTGAATTGCGTTAATGTTGGTTGTTGTGTTTAAATACAATCCTGTACAGAAATATGGCTGCGGCCGTCTACAAAAAAAACTTGCAGGAATTTTAAATGCTGAATTAAATTTCTGGATGGCATGCAAGCAACCTCCAAAAAAAATGTTGCTGCTTCATCCGTCCTTCTGCTGCAACAGTTGAAGTTAAAATTCAACAGCACAGGGTTTAATAAGTGAGGGTGTAAATATAACTTTTTGTCGATAGTACTGGATTAAGATCATCTATTCATTTTTGTAGGGTCTTATGGTGTTTGGTTTTTTAGTTTTGGGTTGGGATTATTGAGTCTAAGATAGTTTTTGAGTGAAAAAATTGCTATCAGGTATTAAAATTTTTTGGTTCTTTTGTCAAAATTTATGAGCTTGTTAGGAAATACAAAACTGACAATGGTTGTATCTTAAATTTGTGTAAAATAATTTGAAATGAAACCTTTTTGTTTAGGTTGTTGTAGCAGGTGCAAACCCTGTTCAAATTACTAGGGGCATTGACAAGACAATAAAGGCCCTTGTTTCGGAACTCAAAATTTTGTCAAAGGAGGTAAACACTTGCCTTTTGAGTAGTCTGGTTTTCCTTTTTGCTGATGGTTTGGTGTATCTAATTGAATTAGTTGCCTAAGGTATTTTTGGTTGCAAACTCCTTTTCATTTTTCATACAGTATTGGCCTTGTTGAATACATTTGATTGTGTGGTCTTGTTAGATCTACAACATTTGTAGTTGTTTAGTCTTATGGCCGAGGTGCACTTTTATTATGGAAATAGTTGATGCGATATTGTCATTTAATCCTTACTGCAGGGTAGCATGTTGAGAAGTTTCTTGTGAAACATTTGGTATTCAAAATGACACTTGATCCTATACAGCATCATGCACTTGACTTCAAAATTCATATTCAAAGTGTGCCAAACAATTCTTGCAAAATTTCAAATATTTATGTTGTTTTAAGCCATTATCTTTTTCATGTATTGGATGCTGAAAATGTGAAAAAGACTTTGGTATGAAACCAACTGGTGAATAATTTCCAGCACAACAACCACTTCCAAGACATGATTTAGAAGTAGAACAAATGTGCTTATGAAGCATAGAAAGATATCCTTGATGCATTGTCAATGTTTGGCTAGGGTTATTTTGGAGAAAATAACTCCTTATTCCTAGAATAGTGATCTTCAATACAAGTAAATGCCAAAGAAGAGAGATCATCGTGTGACGCAACAAAACTGAAATTGGACCCCTAAGGAGAGCTGGTGTGTCTACAATCGCTCTGTCAGCATTTTCCCTTGGTTTACCCCGTTATTTTCCTCCAGCCTGAGTCTTAATTGACTTCTTATTTCTTCGGGTTTATTTATCAAATTCGTAGAATTTGATAAATAAATACTATCCACAATGGTTGGACTTTAATTTTTATTCCCGACTTTATATTATCTCCAAGCCTTATAACCAATGTTTAACTTTCAACACTTTGTATTTACACTCCACGTTTCTTTTTAAATAAATAACTTGTAATGAACTTTCGGCTCTATATTTCACCACCCAGCCTTACAACAATCACGCTCCGGACTTATGCTAATTATCCGCCAATCGTTTAATTAAACAATTTCATTATACTCCGGCCCCACCTATATATATCAATAACCAATCAAACACTCGTATCGTACCTGGCTATCCTCCGCACACCTTAGTTAACCTCCGGGCAAGTTCAACGTGCGACCACCGTCCGATGGCCCTTCTCCAAATCAACGACTCTTGGCAATTTTGCTCGGCTTCCAACGTCGGGCTTTAACGTGCGATGGCGTGGGTTAAACGATTGTTTTCTGGGGTCACTTCGCCACGTGTCGCATTCCCTATGGAATTTCTCGCGAATAGGAAATACCGCCTACTCCGCAAAAGCGGTGCGATATGGGCAAACCGCTTTTGTGATTCCGCTCGTGGTTTTGGTAGAGGGCTTGACCACGGGTGCATGTCTGGTTCCGCTATCCTTTTGTTTGTTAACTCATGTCCAATCCTCGGGTCAGGTTCCGAAAGCACAACAATTTTGTCTCTTTATTAAGCGGGATTTTTATATTTGAACAGTTTTCACGACCCCGGTTCTCTACACAGACCTCGCCTTCGGGTGGGGTGAGTTCACAGGGCTATCCAACAATTTACAGGAATTCAAAGACAGAAGAATGGAATTATCAGTACCCAATCACCTCACAGTTAAGTAATTCTTCACAATTAGCAGTTCGAGATAATTCAATGGCAACTAAGCTTGGAAATCATTTAACTGGAAACAATTGTTCACACACAGAGATTTATTGTAGAAATCCCCTTTCTACTCTCCTCTTCCCTCTCTACTTTTATTCATCCGAGGAATTACAATTTATATACATAACATATGGCTCTTCGGTTCCTCTGAGAGGACCATTCTAGAAATCAAAAGGTCTAATTATAATAATTCAACTAACTGAAACTGTTCGACTCCTACAACTCTAACTAGTCTAAGTAATATAGCCAGCTGAGGTATTGACACCTAGCTATTACAACTCAAATGTTTTCGAACCCTCCTAGCCACAACATGTGGACAAAACCTCCTAGATTGCTGGCTAGTGCCTAATTCCCTTGCATCATCGTGTGACATAAACCTATTATTCTTTTGAGCTAATTCTTTATTCTTCTTTTTCTTGAATGAAGATTGCTTATAACGCTATAATCTAAAAAATACCCAATTACCCTCCTCAAATTATCTTTCACTTCAATGTTGTTCCCCTTGTTGTTTTATCATGTTTCATGTCATTTGAAGGTTTTCCATAATAATTTTCAAAGTTTCTTTAGTATTTTCCATATGTGACTCTGTTTCTTATACTTTGGACTTATCTTGCAAAAAGTATGAGATACTAGGAGTTGGATATCCATAAAGGGCCTTAAATGGGGAAATTTTAGTAGATGTGTGATAGGTAGTATCATATTACCATTCTTACTTGAAGAACCCACTTCATCCATTAAGATTGCTTTTCTAAAGAGTAACATTGTAGATAACCTTAAAAACATTTGTTAACTATTTTTGTTTGACCATTTGATTGTGTTTGATATGTAGAACTCATGGTAGCTAGTGTTTCTCCATTCATATTAAATAATTATTTCCAAAAGTTTCTTGTTACTATTACTTTAGGAAAACCATGAAGACTATGAATTTCTTTCACAGACACTTCTGCCACTTGGCTTGTTGTTTATGTACTTTGAGCTCTACAAAAAAAATCTACAAAATTTGTCTATATAAATGACCACAAAAATGTCATACTTACCTTTATATTTCAGTAACCCTGTAATAAAGTTTATTGATATATCTTCTAGTCTTTGAATATGTATGTGGAATGGTTGAAGTAACCCTAGAGATTTTACTATCTCTCTTTTATTTATTATGCAAACCTGACCTTCTCTTACAAAATTTTGAATATCTTTCTTCATTCCTTCCAAAAATATATTTTTGATCCTTTGAGATGTTTTAAGGAACCCTGCGTCCTACCATCAGAGAGACATGGGACTCCCTTAATATTTGTTTATTCAAATATGCTTACGTGCATAAAAATATTCTACATTTGCACCAAAGTATATCTCTCTTTCACTCCCAATGCTCCATAGAGTTCATCCCATCCTTTATAAATTTTAGTTTTTGTTTAGTACTATTGTCATTTTTCCATTATGGCGAGCTTCTTCTAGCCACCTAGGAATAGAAAATGTAATTGGATATAAATTTGAGGCCTCTTCTATTTTAGAAAGAGCATCATGTACTAAATTTTCCTTACCCTTTTTGCAGATTATCTCAAAATTAAAACTTTGCATTTTTCTCCTCATTTTTGTTAATCTTCTAATGAAAATCATAGCTTCAAAAAATACTTTATGCTATCATGGTATATCTTGAATTTAAAGTACCTCCCAATGATATACTATCCCCATTTTTATTGCATGTAATATTGCTTCCATTTATTTTTCATACGTAGATTTCACCAAATATTTTCTTTGAATTCCTTGCTTTTAAAAGCCAATGATATCCCTTATTGTGTTAATGTTACGTAAATTCCTTGTCCCAGTGCCTCACACTCTACTATGAATGTTTTACCAAAAGTAGGTGCAACCGATGTTGGTGTAGAAGACATGGCATCCATTGAAAGAGAGAATGCCAAAGTAGCCTCATCATTCCATATAAATGATATTTTCTTCAAGAGATATGTGAGTGGACTCGAAATGCATGCATAATTCTTAACAAATTATCAATAATATCATGTAAGTCTAAAAAATCTTCTAAGAACCTTGATTTTCTTAGGAATAGGTCATTTTGTAATAGCTTGCATCTTTTGAGGCTCCAACTTCACTCCTTCCTTTAAAACAATATGAACCAAATACTTGAATTCTTATTTCCCAAAAGCACATTTGGATATTTTTACATAAAAATGATTGTTCTCAATAATTTATATAACTTTTCCACATTTTTAGTGTGGTATTCCCATGATTTATTATAAATATGTGTATTATCAAAGAAAACCAACACAAAATTTATAAGATGGGATCAAACAAAATTGTTCTTAAGTCGAGCTCACCGGACTTCAAATGGCGATAAACCATAATTAAAACCAAATTCGCGTTCCAAAATAGCCTGCTGACGTCGGCCAATTTTGTGACGCAAAAACCAAATGAATTCCGCCCTAATCTTTTTCGGGTCCGAAGTTGGGCTGGCATACGGAGGGAGAGTTGTGACGCGAATTTCTTATCAAATTCGCCCTAATATTTTTCGGGTTCGGATTTCCACTGCGCGAGTGGCCCAAACAAAGATCTTCTCCAATCAATTTCTGCCACGTGTCCTCAATAAAAACTTGCCCTGCTCCCGGCTGTGGGTGCATTCGATGGCGTTTAAGGCGATGGGACATGGATATGGCGATTTCATATCAATCGCATTAGCATTTAACGCTGTTCAATTAATTTTTCACATCAAATCCGCATTAATTAATTTTTAACACTGTTCAAGATCAGACCTCCACTCCTCTGAGCGATTCCGCACGCTCCAATATGATCCGTCCTTCGGCTCTCATTATTAATGATTAGAGATTAATTAAGACGGTCGTCCTTTGATTGCATTGCAGTCGGGTCGACAAAATGGCGTTTAGCTATGGTTTTTCAGACGAGCCGGTTGCTGGATTACACTGCCTGCTAACTGTGACGATAAGGAGAAGTGGCCAGCTTAACTGCTGCCTAGACCTTGCTGCATATCTGCATTTCTCTTGGTTCTGTCTCTGTCTGTCTTCCTCTGTTTCTTGGAATTCTGCTTCTTCTTCTCCTCTTGTGCCCACTGCGCCTGAGACTACACCCATGCCTCACGTGCGTCATAGGATGCGTTGCCACAGGGGGAGCACCAGAGGTCAACCCCTGCGCGCTCCCTCCAGCCCCTCAACAGAGTCGACTTCTGGCTAGTCCAGTGATTATTACGTAGGTCGATATCCAAATACTAGGAGTGGGCGGGGTTGGGTTGTAGGATCTGGCCACCGTATGGATTCCCCTGCTCCTCGCTCCCCCACCGCTAATTCACCTTCTCCCACGATGCACACTGCGTAATTTTCCTTTAATTGCTCTCTCAACCGCCTGCGAATCACGACTTTAGTCACTGTGGTATTCCGCGAGGAGGCCCAAACAGAGGAAGAATGCACCCGTCCGGCGGGTCTGAGCTCGGAAAAAGCTGGCCAGCATTCGGGCCTTCAAGAGGGGAGCCGTGGCATGCATGTGGAGGTAGCACCTAGCGATCCTGGACCTTCCGAAGGATGGTGCCAAATCGTGGAGGAACCACCGGAGGAGTAGTTTGGTTAATTTTTTTTCCTTGCTTAGCAGGCCCACTTAATTGGGCTACTTTTAGATTATTTTACTGTGCTGGACCTTTGTAATATTTTTGAATTCTGTAAATTAAACGTTCAAGACTGGTTTCCCCGTATGAGGGCAGTCTTCTTAATTTTTTGATTTTTTGATGACAAATTTGCCAGGAGTCTGGCCAGGCAATGTTTTTGACTTCGGTGTAATTTTATTCCCAATGTTAATAGATTAACTTTACTTAGAATTCTCACATGATTAGCGTTTTTATTGATCTGTTCAAGGATTTTGGGTACTTTAATTTATATTTGGAACAATGGACGTCGGTACTCTATCTGTTGCTTTACTATTCTAGCGATGCTGGTTTATGTTGCTGGTTTATTGATATGGTCTTTTTATATTTTGGACATATCACACTCCTCACATGATTAGCGTTTTTCTCTGTTCAAGGATTTTGGGTACTTTAATTTGTATTTGGAACAATTGACGTCAGTACGTACTCTATCTGTTGCTTTACTATTCTACATACTGCTATTTCACTTTCTTATAGATGCCTCGGGCATATTTGGATGCTTTCTCAGATTGTCGATAATCTCCATGTGGACCGTTACTGGGTTTTATATCAAGTCGCTGTATGTGACATGGGGCATTTTTCTATCATTGTCTGGGGTGGGACTTCCACTTTTCTGGATGGATATTTGGGTTCCAATCTTAAGATGTGAAAATGTAATGACTTCATGGATTGTTTTACTTCATACAATATATTCAAAACATCATTTTTTCTCTTGTGAAAAAAAATGATTAATGTTTATCACTCTGCCTTCAAAACTAGCGATGCTGGTCTATGTTGCTGGTTTATTGATATGGTCTGATGGTCTTTTTATATTTTGGACATATCACACTCCTCACATGATTAGCGTTTTTCTCTGTTGTAGGATTTTGGGTACCTTAATTTGTATTTGGAACAATGGACGTCGGTACTCTATCTGTTGCTTTACTATTATACATACTGCTATTTCACTTTCTTATAGATGCCTCGGGCATATTTGGATGCTTTCTCAGATTGTCGATAATCTCCATGTGGACCGTTACTGGGTTTTATATCAAGTCCCTATATGTGACATGGGGTATTTTTCTATCATTGTCTGGGGTGGGACTTCCACTTTTCTCGATGGATATTTGGGTTCCAATCTTCAGATGTGAAAATGTAATGACTTCATGGACTATTTTACTTCATATAATATATTCAAAACAACGTTTTTCTCTTGTGAAAAAAAAATGATTAATGTTTATCACTCTGCCTTCAAAACTAGCGATGCTGGTCTATGTTGCTGGTTTATTGATATGGTCTGATGGTCATTTTATATTTTGGACATATCACACTCCTCACATGATTAGCGTTTTTCTCTGTTGCAGGATTTTGGGTACTTTAATTTGTATTTGGAACAATGGAAGTCGGTACTCTATCTGTTGCTTTACTATTCTACATACTGCTATTTCACTTTCTTATAGATGCCTCGGGCATATTTGGATGCTTTCTCAGATTTGTTGATAATCTCCATGTGGACCGTTACTGGGTTTTATATCATGTCCCTGTATGTGACATGGGGTATTTTTCTATCATTGTCTGGGGTGGGACTTCCACTTTTCTGGATGGATATTTGGGTTCCAATCTTCAGATGTGAAAATGTAATAACTTCATGGACTGTTTTACTTCATATAATATATTCAAAACAACGTTTTTTCTCTTGTGAAAAAAAATGATTAATGTTTATCACTCTGCCTTCAAAACTAGCGATGTTGGTCTATGTTGCTGGTTTATTGATATGGTATGATGGTATTTTTATATTTTGGACATATCACACTCCTCACATGATTAGCGTTTTTATTTGTTGCAGGATTTTGGGTACTTTAATTTGTATTTGGAACAATGGACGTCGGTACTCTATCTGTTGCTTTACTATTCTACATACTGCTATTTCACTTTCTTATAGATGCATCAGGCATATTTGGATGCTTTCTCAGATTTGTCGATAATCTCCATGTGGACCGTTACTGGGTTTTATATCATGTCCCTATATGTGACATGGGGTATTTTTCTATCATTGTCTGGGATGGGACTTCCCCTTTTCTGGATGGATATTTGGGTTCCAATCTTCAGATGTGAAAATGTAATGACTCCATGGACTGTTTTACTTCATATAATATATTCAAAACATCATTTTTCCTCTTTTAAAGTTTCATTTAAAAAAAAAAAATTGAACCCGCCGTCGGTATACCGACGCCTTGTAAGCGTCGGAATTGCGACAACTCAGAAACGTCGGAAGAGAGACAATATAAAAAGGTCAGAAGAGCGACGTTCAAAACGTCGGACCACATTTTGTCGGAATTGCGACAGTTTACAAACGTTGGAAGAGCGACGTTCAAAACGTCGGACCACATTTCGTCGGAATTGCGATAGCTTACAAACGTCGGAAGAGCGACGTCAAAAACGTCGGACCACATTGCGACCATTTACAAACGTCGGACCACATTTCGTCGGAAGTGCAACAATTTACAAACATCGGAAGCGCGACGTTTCGTGAGACGTCGGAAGAGCGACGCTTGTTCGGAAGCGACGGAAGAAGTGTCAATAGTGCGACACTTTTTAAGTGCGTCGGAACTGCGACGACATGACAAACCATGTTTTGTCCGCCCTAGAACTGTCGCTCTTGCGACGACTATGTGTCGGAATAGCGACGAATTGTTCGTCGGAATTTCCGCCAAATTTTCTAGTGCAGTATTAATGATATAACGAGCTTCTTTGAGAGTAGAGTGGATCCAAGTGGCCTGAATCTGAATTGCAATGGATCTCACTAGGGTGCTTTCGAGTGCCAAGAAAATCCCATAAGAACTAGAAGCTTATAACAAAAACAGAGGGGACTGACTTGGTTTCAATCTCCTGGTGGGCGGATAGACAGATGACAACTTGAGTGATTGGAGTAATTCTTCGGTTTGAAACAGCACATCTAAATCAGGTTTCGTATAACAACCAACAACAAATTTTTCTCTATGATTGAAGATTTACAAATAGTTACATGCTATGTAAGCTGATGAATTCTTCTAGAATAAAAAAGAATATATATTGTTACATCATATATTAAAATATATCAATTTATTATTATTAATTTATATATATATATATATTGGTATATATTTTAATATTTTAGGAATGTTGATATGAGGCATGTTGATTTGGTGTCGTTCATGCATCTCACACCCATGCCAATTATAAAAAGATATATACATATAAAAGACGTTCCAATTTTAAATAAGTATACATGTAAATAAAAATAAAATTAAAACATTAAATACAAATAAAAATAAAAATGACTTAAAAAATAAAATTAACACAATTTAAAAAAAAAAATTATACTACACATATATTACACATTTTTAAAAATATATGTTAATTTTTTTTGAAATAATTAGTTTTTTCGTAGGAAAAAAGTCGTAATCTTTCATTATATGTAAGAAAAATTACATATTACATTGTCGTAATCTTTCATTATATGTAAGAAAAATTACATGTTACATTTTACATATAAAAATCAGTGATGTCTATGGTTACAATATCATCTTCGAAGAGGCAAATAGTTGTCAGTTAAGCAGCTAATAAATAGAGAAACCTAAATCTAATCATAGATATGTACAGAAAAACATGGTAGCAGCCGATATAAATATGCTGAGAAATAGAGTACTGTCAAAACATGACAAGATATAGACCGCCAAAAATAAATAAGAACAAAATTTCAGTCATGGAATGATTGCGCCCACATCCTGTATGTCATCTATGACAGTCCGATGATAAAATTGGAACACCTGCACCCCATCATGCTCCACAATAAGCCACTTGCCCCATTCTAACTCCGATGTTTCTTTGGAAAGTTTGTTTGCCACTTGGTTCCTCTACCTGTAAAATTGAGTGATAGAGATAATGACAAATAAATATTTCAGATGATGCACCTCCCTCAATAATGTAGCAAGTGTGTGTGAATGGCACTGTGAATGAAATTTGAACCAATTAATGATAATTTGGGAGTCTCCAAATATCTGTAATTTGTTGCATCCTTGTTCTTGGGAAAAAACTAGGAGAAGCCGAAGGCTGAGGAGTTCGGAAAAATTATTAGTCCCTGGTCCCAGACCCACCTTAGGATGAAAGAAATGAGTGGCAGATAAATGTAGTACTGCACCCCCCCACACCCATGATTTTTTGATGCTCCGTCAAAATATGCCCATGGGTATGAGTGATCAATAACTTCAAGGACAATTTCCCTTCTGAGGGTGGTGTGTTCAGGATCAGGAATGAGTCGATAAGTAGAAATGATGAAGCAATTGATGTGGTACCAGATTACAGGCACCCCATCGAAGGTGATATGGTTCCGATTGGTCCAGATCCCCCAGGCAATTAACAAGGGTAAATTTTGAAGTTTGCACAGGTAGTAGCATGCGACCACTCGGTCCAAGTTGCTGATATGGAGGTACCACGCCAGGTGAGCGTGCAACCCAGTGCGTGAGTAGCAAAGCGCCATAACTCACCGACGACAGGGAAATCGAGGAAAATATGTTGGACATCTTCAACCTGAGAAACATAAAGACAACATCGAGATGGACCATGGACAACACGTCTTTGAATATTGTCAATGGTAGGAATGAAATTATTAAGAATACACCACATTAGTAAATGATATTTGTGGGGAGCCTGCAATTTCCATATTGAGTGCCACCACCATTGTTTATTGGGTGGTTCTATAGTCGCACAGAGAGTGATATAACCCGATTTTGGTGAATATTTTCCACTGGGAGAGAGAGCCCACAATAGGTCGTCATCCTGATCAAAAAGCCTAATGTGAGAGGCCTATAATGCCCTGATGAAACTATGTCATGTAGGATGGAAATCGATAGGAATTTGAAGATCCTGAGCCGATAGCCAAGCTTGAGCAGCCCAAGTAGTCTGATCGGGGTCAACAACCTATGATAGACAAAGGTATCTAGCTTGGGCCAAATGCTGCGTGATGTCTTGACTCAGTTTGTAGTTCTGACCACTGCCCGACCAAGAATCTGCACCTAAACGGACCATAGAGCTCGATCCGATGTGCCAAGTCAAACCCTGCTGAATTAGATGGATAGACTTTGTAATGGCCTTCCATATTATCGAGGAACCCAGACATTGATGAATTGTGCCTCTAATCCAGGCCAAATTTTAATGGGGAGCGATGTATTTGGAGATAGTCACCTCTTTCCAAAGACTTTGACCAGCGACGAGGTGCCAACCCAATTTTGCATCCAGGGAAGTAGCGAAAAAGGAGAGATCCTTAAGTCCCCAGCCCCCCCAATCCTTTGACTTGGTGATATGATCCCAAGCCACCCAAGCAAATATGCGCTCTCTATCATAACTTCTCCAGAGGAATTGTCTGCAAATCTGCCGAATTTTGTTGATAAAACCCTTTGGAAGCCATGCTAGGGACATCAAATAGACAGGGATGACTTCTGGGACGGATTTAATTAAAACCAATCTACCTGCCCTCGAGAGCCATCTATGATTCCAGATAGTGATTCTTCGCTCCACCTTGGCGATCAGCCAGTTCCAATCCTTTATCTGATAGTTATTTGGCTTAAGGTGAAAACCAAGATATTTTAAGCCCTCCTGGATGAACCTACGCTCAAATGGGAAGAACCGCATAGCATGCCTAATTTCAATTGCCGAACAATGAGACAGTATGATGGTGCACTTTCTGTCATTAGGAGCCATCCCGGTGGCATTGAAATTCTTTTTTAAGATGATATCAAATTGAGAGTTGTCTTGACACGAGCCATCCAAGGATATAATGAAATCGTCAAAAAATAATAAATGAGTCAGTTGAACAAATTCATTTAATCGAATGCCATGAATATTACCATTTTCCTTTGCCAGTTTCATAAGAGCAGAGAGACCTTCCATAACAAGGAGAAAGAGGAGTGGTGAGAGAGGAAAACCTTGCCTGAGACATCTACTAGCATGAAATAAATCAATAGCTTCCCCATTTATAAGGACACTGAAGGAGGCGTTCATAATGCAACCCATAATCCAATTAGTGAAAGAATGAGGGAAACACGTCTGGATGAGAATAAGGTGAATGAAGTTCCAATTAACATGATCAAAAGCTTTGGCAAGATCAATTTTGAGAATGGTGCTCTTATGTTTTTTTGTTTTGATGGAATGCAAGGCCTCTTGAGCAGTACCAATGGCTTCATGAATCTGTCTGTGGTTGAGAAAAGCAAATTGTTCCTTGGCTATATGCATAGAGAAGATGGGCTTAATGCGATTTGCAATGATTTTGGAGATTATTTTATAAATGCAGTTACAAAGGGAGATAGGTCTGAAATCGTGGAAGGTATATGGTCGATCCACTTTGGGAATCAATGCAATGAAGGTGGAGTTGAATCCATCATAAATACGACTAGTTGTTCTGCTTCCCTCAATGACCTGAAGAAGATCCCTACCGATAAGTCCCGGGCTTTTGTCCTTCTTAAACCATTTTAATACTCCTTCAATCTCTCCCAAGGTAACTGGTGCATTGAGGTCCTCCAATTTCTCCTCATCAACAAATCTGTGAAAAGTGCGAGAAATGTGCATAATATCCAGCAAGTTAATATTGAGTGGCACTTTGTATTGATTTGAGAAATGATGGATACCTAGATCTGCAATCTGTGCATGTGATTTGGCCACAAATCCATTATTATCAGAGATTTCCTAGATATTATTGAAGATCCTTCTGCCTTTGGCACTCTATTGAAAGAACTTGGTGTTTTCATCCCCAAATTTCAACCAAATTCCCTACTTTTTAGTCACCATTCCTTCTCCCTTTTCTTGAGAATAGAGTCTCTAGTGGATTCCAGAGCAATCAATTTCTCTTTGTTAACCACTGTGCAAAATCCCAAGTAATTCGTGCCAGTGAGATGAGTGATTTCTAATTCAGTCTTCCTGAGCTCCTCATCCTCAAGTGCTCTTTTGCGCTTAGCCCATTTGATGGTGTAAGCTTTGATGCGCTTGAGGTTTTCATTGAAAACTTGAGCAGGTTCTCGGTCCGGGAATTGATTATAGTGCTGCCACTCCCCAGTGACCAGCAATTGGAATTCAGGTTCCTGACGCCATCCCACATTAAATTTTAAGGGAGCATGGGGCTTTTGATCTCCGGCCAGAAATTCAAAATAAATCAGAGAGTGGTCCGAGCCCCCCCCCCCCCCTTGAACCCACCCATTGTCTCTGAACAAGGGCCGCCTCCCAGTGCGCCTGTTCCTCCAAGTAGGAGACTTCCTAGGCATATCAATGTCAAGTAGTCCTACCGAATCTAATTGATTGGCGAAGTACTCCGATAGGGGGTCCGAAATGGCATGTGGCCCCCAAGATTCCGAGATGCCAATGAAGAAGTTCAGATCATCGCCAATAATTATGTTGTTATGTTGCAAAAGAGAGCAGCTAATCAAGGAGTCCCAAAATGTCTCTCTATGAGTGCAAGGGCCATAAACATTGAACAGGGTGAAAGGTAGTGAAAATTCACAGTTGATAACATCCATGCCGTTGACACCCACCCTACCTCAACAATTCGTTATCCGGGCGGTCTTGTTGTTAACACCTAATGCACAGCCCCTCGATCTTCCATGGGTGTCAATGGTCACAAATGTCCAATCTAGAAGGAGAGTAGATAATATCAAAGAGATGGAATTTCCATCCCCTAATGTTTCTTGTAAGAAGAGAGCATCAATGCAAGTAGTGAGAAGAAGTCTCCTAAGAGCCAATTTTTTGACTAGGCTGGCTAGACTCTTGCAGTTAAAAGATAGATATATCATGATGGAACCTCATCTCTGGGTTTTCTTGCTCTAAGAACCTGAAGAATAGAGGATTGTGTACTTGCAACCACCTCCAGATTAGCCATTCTAATGGCCTTTGAGATGGCGGATGGCCGGCCCCATGGTTTGACAGATGAGGGGCCCGGATCCAATCCAATGCCGAGGGAGGGTTAGTCAGTCACCAAGACAAATGAGCGAAGAAAGTAATGATGATTGGATGAGGACGAGTCACAGGAAGTTTGAGGGCAGGGAGAAGAGGTCACAACAGATGTGAGGGGAATGGAGGGCGGGATCGAGGGAGGGGCAGATGCAACAGGGCAACAGAGGGAATCCAGATCACATGTGATGTGTTGAGATATATTAGCAAGTGAAGATGTAAAATAAGAACATACAGATAGAGGAAGCAGAGTATTACCCAGTATAGGAGCCAACTTCATCTAAGAGGTGTAGTCGGCATGGCTGAGTGACTGAGCTTGAGTAACCGACCAAGACTGCAACATCACCGCAGGTTGGGAATGGGAGCCCACTAGATCCACCGTAGGAGTCGGAGCAAAACATACCGGGTCAGTTTGAGTAGCCATGTGCACAACTGTTTTGGTAAGGGGAGCCACACTGCCCATGAGAGGGCATTCTTTGTAGAGATGCTCGACCATATGACACCGCCGACATTTGAAGGGAACCCCCTCATAATCCAAAAATTGTTTTCTGACCATGCTGTTGAAGAAAATGTTGTAGTTATCATGAAGACCTTCCCTCGTGTCCAGAAAGACCAAAATACGGGCAACATAGATGTTTCCAGTCTCCAAATAGGAGCGATCATGATCGAGATAATGTCCAAAATACTCCCCAATGCTGCGGAGGGAGGCTTCGTTCTAGAATTGCATCGGCAGGCTAGGTAGACGAATCCATATCGGACCAACCCCATATTTATCCTTATCTGAATCGAAAAGGGGGGTCCAACACTTTAACAGAACTGGGTGCATCTCAATGTGCCAATACTTGGATAGAACCCAGTCCACCAAAGGAGGCTGAGAGAAAGTGAGGGAAAACCAACCCCTGTTCATGGTCATCACACTAGGGAGGTGTTCCATATGACTGCCCCAAAGCTCCTTTGTCCAAATATTGAGCCTGGCTGCAGTGTATTTCTTGCCCCGAGACTTGCCCACTAACACCGTAGTCGTGGTGCGCTCTATATTTTCCATGCCCCTGTCCAGTTCGAAGTTAGTATTGCGGCTGTTCCTATTTTTGGTGCAACAAAATTTTTTCTTATCCCTTAGCGGAGTCGGTTCCTATGTGGTCGCACCTGGTTCGACCGGTTCATCTTAGTCTGAATAGATCTGCTCAGCTGCAGTGGGAGCATCTATGGGAATGTCCTCAAAACAACCAGAAGCTATTATTGGTGAGGACGCTGCAGGTGTAGTGACCGACTGTTGAATAGCCTCCTCCCCACTAATGAAAAGATCCACAAAGGCCAATGCCTCTACACTGGTGATAATAGGCTCACCTGCAACGAACGGACCTGACGTCGCGATGTTGCAAGATGGAAAGTCAAGGGTCTCTTGGGCTTGAAGCTCCCAAAGACGGAGTACATATGGTAAAGGAATCAAGTAGGACAGAGAGTCCAACCATTGCAAAATGGGGTCAGCACAAACCTCATGTGTGACCGACAGAGACTGAACAGTCCAGTACAGAGTCGGAGATGACTCCCCATCCACCATGGCAGCCACATCAACATGTGGACGATCCCCCCAAATATCTACACCCTCCAAAAGGTCGACGGAATAATCGAGTTCCTCCTCGTATCTGCTCATGTCTGCTGGAAGTAATAGCTGAAAACCTGCTGCAGTCAATAAAGATGCACAATATGCACTGTGAGAAGAATTAAATAATAAGTAATTAAAAATTATAAAAATATAATTTAAAAAATAATAATAGAATATAAGACTATAAAAAGATATATATATATTTTAATATATATTATAGAAATTAAAAAAAAAAAAACAAAAAGAAAAGAAAAGTTGTCAGCGTGGCAACAATAGTTGAGGCTAAAGGGTTTCCCAAATTTACTTTTATATTTTATTTTTTCATATTTATTTTTTTCATGATTTTTTTAATCCTTTATTGTTATTATTATTTTTTTTAATTTGTATTTTAATATTTCCATTATTATTTTTATTTTTTAAAATATTTAAAATATTTATATAATATTTCTTTATTTTTTTCAAATTTGTTTGTTTTTTTAAATGATGTTTGTTTTTTTTCCTAATTCGTTTTTTCTTTTAATATTTCTTTAAAATTATTGGGTTTGTTTTATTTCTTTTAACAAATTATTAATATTAGTATTATTATTAATTTATACGTGATTTGAACAAGTGACTTATCTGAAAGAGTTAGAGCTATATTATCAGATAGATAACTTAATATTTGCAAAATGTGTTAAAGCTATATTATTCTTTTCTTTAAATTGGTTGAGCTTGATTATCGTAGAAAACAAGTGAAATGTAAAAGGCCTAAAGCTAAATCAAAATTGTGAACACCCTGAAACTTGAAATTGGTCATCCAAGGCTCACACATCAATCATGCTCACAAAAGTTGTGTATATCACTTTTCTTGTATTGCTATAATCTTCTAACACATATGTCATCAATTCTCGCATGCGTACTTAGTTATGCATAAACATAGGGACACATGAAAAATATTACATAGATACCCCAAAAAAAACATTCAAAAAATGCCATCCATTCTTCCTTTCAAAACGCCCACAAGCTCCCATCGTGGTTTCTATCGAATGTCATGAACATCTATCACATTTGTGTGATTTGGCCTATTGCTCTCGCTCATTTTCTTCAATCCCTCTACACTTTTAGTTGCACATCTCATTGGGGGTTTTATGAACATCGTGAAGTATTTTCAAGTGCACATAGAATTTTGTATCATGGGTCTGAAGGTCTAATCATGATATGGATTTCACCACAACCGACACTTCAATTTTTTCCCCTATATTTCTGTTCTTGATTTCTTGAGCTTTCAACATTCCTTTATATCTCTCAATGCATTGCTAGTTTTAAAGTTATAGACAAGTTAGATATCAAATTGGTATATAAAAGACTTTAGTTATAAATACCCATTTACCCTATATATAATTTAATAATATATTATTATCTTTATTATCTTAAATGTTATATTTAATAATCTATTTTCTTTCATACAATTTCGTTATGTCCAATGTTTTTGATATATAGGGTTGTTAATCTACTTTACAAATTTCGACATGGATCAAATCACTTTTAAGTTTAGTATCAAAATCAATGATTAAGTAGGAAATTGTCTATAAAGTTTAAATTATTAATTGGAATGCATAATAAAGACACCTTGTTATTATCTTTATTATCTTAAATGTAATATTTAATAATCTATTTTCTTTCATACAATTTCGTTATGTGCATTGTTTGATATATAGGGTTGTTAATCTACTTTACAAATTTCGACATGGATCAAATGACTTTTAAGTTTAGTATCAAAATCAATGATTAAGTAGGAAATTGTCTATAAAGATTAAACTAGCAATTGCACCGGGAGGTGCAAAGGAACGCTGAAAGGAAACCTTCCAATGATGTAAGGGGGGCAAAACAGGTAGATGTTGAGTTAATTCTTCTCCAACTCCTCCTAGGAGAACAGAGGAAGAAGAATAAATGGCCTCCAGGGACTGAAATCAACCGAATTCACTATCATGTCGTCTCTGGTAACATAGCAATGGAATGTAGCCTTTCGGGAGGGCGTATACTTGTTATTGCTTGGGGTTATGGTCTAAGAAGTTCGAACATCAAAATATAATGAGAGGATATTGCCTTTTAATACAATTTACAAGGGGAGGATTTCTATTAATATTCAAGCACTTTATAAAAGAGAGAGACAGTCTCTGTGCATTATTTAAAGGATATTCAATTGTTTTTATTATTATCGAATAAATTAAATGTTAAAAGTAATTAAACAATATTTAAAGTTTGAATTTATATATTTATTTTATTTTTAATAATTACATGCTATGGTAAGAAAATATTTAAAAACCAATAAAAAAAATAAGAAAAATAAAAATAAAAATTAAATAAATAAATAAATAAATAGAAATAAAATAAAATGAAGATATAATTAAAATAAAAAATAAAATAGATAAAAATAAATAAATAAAATAAAATAAAATAAAAATTAAATTCTTAATTACAAAAACAAGAATAAAATAAATAAATAAATAGAAATAAAATAAAATAAAGATTAATAAATAAATAAATAAACAAACAAATAAATAAGATGAAATAAAAATAAAATTACATAAATAACAAATTAATAATATTAAAATTAAAAATTAATATTTTTATTAAAATATATTTCCAAAATCTTTAATAAGTTCAAACCCTCGGGATATTCTGGAAAAATATTTTGGGATATTTCCAAAATCTATGAGTTCGAGCAGTAAAATTTGAAGTTTCAGGTGAACCAGGTAAAAAATAATAGTTTAAGATTAGAGTTTCATACTTATTCCAAGAGACAGCTCTATTGGCAATCGAATAAAGTTATAAAAATTGGGGGATCCTAATTGTATAAATTCCGTAAATTCTGGATAAATTCTATGGATTATATAGTAAAATTTGGGGCATCTTTATGTGCAACCTTAATTGTTTGACTATTAATCTGTTTAGGCTGAGGGTCATCTGAGGGTCATATTCTAGGATATTCTGGGATATTTCCAAAATCTTTAATAAGTTCAAACCCTCGCGATATTTTGGAAATATATTTTGGGATATTTCCAAAATCTTTAATAAGTTCAAACCCTTAGGATATTCTGGAAAAATATTTTGGGATATTTCCAAAATCTATAAGTTCGAACAGTAAAATTTGAAGTTTCAAGTTCACTATTAGAATCATTGGCCAATATTTTTAGTTATTTTAGTTTCAAGTTTCAATTAGAATCACGGGCCAGTATTTGAAGTTTCAGATTAGAATCATGGGCTAGTAGTCCATTCCTCCTGATTTATTAAAAATAATATAAACATCTCACAGAAGACGTGAAAACTCTTAATATCAGCTCATCTCATCGCGGATGTAACCCCAGTGTCAAACTGCAACTGTAAAATTAAGATCAGTTTATTTCAAACGTTATTAAACATCAAGAACAATGTTCAGCCACTCCCCGGAAAATAAAATGAGGAACCCAACACCACATTATGTTGGAAACGATTTCAATCTTTTGGAAAACTAATTGAACAATCCATTGAATCTCTCGTGTATATCTTCTAATCTATTACTCTGAACATCAGCAAGCATCCAGATATATAGTATTCACTAGAAGCAACAGGATACAGATGGCCATCACCTATTCAATCTGAAAAGTTATTGCACATTCTGCTCAAGGACATTCATGAATAAACCCTTAAACGGACAAACCCTAACTCTGTGTAATGTCGCCGCCATTGTAATAATCCAAGATTGTCCAAAAGAATTGCATTTGTTCAGATAATATACAATAAATTAAGAGGACCCTGAAAAGATGCCCTTATTTCCCAGATGGCTTTAACCTGAATAAAGAAAACAGTGTACAAGATACAAAATACTCTGCCTCTAAGTCAGAAAAGAATAGAAAAGAATAATACGACATAAGAATTATATATATGAAGAAAATAGTAGCCAGCTCTAAAGGGCATCAGAAAAATAGATCTGAGAACAGCCACAAGACATCTCAGTAAAATCGGCATGCCAGAAAGGGAAAGAATGAAGCGACAAGAGCAGAGAATAGAGAGGGAAGGGCGGGCATTGAAGCAGCCCCTGCCTCCATTGCCGGACTGGGCGCAGCTGCCTTCACTTCTGCTGCTCCCATCATCATGATGACAACGACCAAGAGGGCTACAGATACATATTTTCCTGTGCTTGCCATTCTTTCTCGCACTCACAAGAAACCTGCTCCTGCTACCAGATACTCAAATGTTCAAAGCCTTTCCGAACAAATGTGAGTATCAGAAAGACAAGAACGCTCCAATAAGAACTATATATATGAAGAAAATAGTAGCCGGCTCTAAAGGGCATCAGAAAAATAGATCTGAGAACAGCCACAAGACATATCAGTAAAATCGGCATGCCAGAAAGGGAAAGAAGGAAGCGACAAGAGCAGAGAATAGAGAGGGAAGGGTGGGCATTGAAGCAGCCCCTGCCTCCATTGCCGGACTGGGCGCAGCTGCCTTCACTTCTGCTGCTTCTGCTGCTCCCATCATCATGATGACAACGACCAAGAGGGCTACAGATACGTATTTGCCTGTGCTTGCCATTCTTTCTCGCACTCACAAGAAACCTGCTCCTGCTACCAGATACTCAAATGTTCAAAGCCTTGCCGAACAAATGTGAGTATCAGAAAGACAAGAACGCTCCAATTGTGAAGCAGCAAACTTCTCTGAGATTTGAACACTCAACCGAACGGACGCAGAATTCCTACAGAAGTAGGGTTGAGAGGCACGCATATTAATAATATTCATCTCCGCCTCCCACCAGTAATTCACGCGTCTCGAAAAAATAATATTCATCTCCGCCTCCCACCAGTAATTCACGCGTCTCAAAAAAATATATAAATATATGCATCGGTAAAACAGACGCCTGTGCGCTGGTAAGAGGAGCAGCCGGCAAATGGCATGTTTTCAGTGGTTCGAAGGACGATGAGAACGCGCTCTCATTGGCTCAGCGAAAAATGGCATTCGGAAAGCCAACAAAGGGAACGCTTTCAGCATAATTATTAATTGGAATGCATAATAAAGATACCTTGTTTTTTATATGTTGCATTTGCATATGCTTATATATGTTGTGTTTTTATAATTTTTTTGCATATTCATTGAAGACATGGATCATGTGATTTTTAAGTTTAGATTAAAAAATAATTTGAATAAATCAACGAATTATTGAGTGTGAATTTATTTAGAAAGCTTGTATTATTAATTGGAATGTATATTAAATATAATTTATTTATATGTTATGTTATTTATAGGGTTTTATATAAACAATAATGTATTGTTAAGGTTTTTTAGATGTTAAGTTATTGGTTCAATTCCCCATTTTATTTCAATGTTATTTTTGGACATAACCATGATGCAACTTCACCAATAAAAATAATTACAGATATGTTATGTTGTATTTTGAGTGCAATTTAAATATTTTATGTTTATATATTTTTTGGTATATTAATCAATTAATTTTGTCTAAAATTTAATAATAATTTGTTGAAATTGTGTAGTTCAAATATTTCATGTTTATATTTTTTTGGGTATATTTTCCAGTAAATTTTGTATAAAATCTAATCACAATTTATTGAAACTGTAAATTTGAGTTGTTAAATGTGTGAAATTTAAATATGTTAGAAATTTTGACTATAGAATCATTTATGCATTCAAAAATATAATCCACTTTTCATAAATATTTATGTACTTCACCTTTACATATACTGCATTTAGACATATAACATTGGTTATACTATAACATAATCTATTATATTTAGTCATTATTAATTATTATAATATATTATATTGAATTATTAGTATTAAAATATTGAATAATTGTAATATGTATTTTTTTAGTTAGATTGTGTTTATTATAGGGTTTAGAGTATGCCTAAAATTATTTCTGCTTGGTAAGAGTCGTCTTCCTTGGACGTAAGGAAACAAGTTAACGACCCAAGACCTAAAAGCATCTGTCATGAGTGAAAGCTTGCCCCCTTATGAACCCCCAACATATAGTTCCAAGTAGCGTGGTTTTCTTTGAGTAACAATTATGAGTCAACCTACATTCTTGGATAGTAATTAGTGATGGTTGTCACCATCACTAGTTTGACAACTGTTTATGATAGGTTTTCTCACCATTAAAAAAAACTATTTCTTTTACTATAAAATAATGCATTTTAATATAGGATATAGCAAGTGTCTAAAATAATCAAATCTATTGAATTAATTTTAATGTATATATCAACTTTTATTACCATCAATATACATGTGTATGTAATTATACATGTCAATTTTAAAGCTTTGGTTTTAATGTACATATCAATTTTTATTCAATATTTATTATAATATTAAAGTTCAATTTCTATTTTATTTTCTATTTTTTAACACAATAATTTTAATATACATATACATATTAATTTCAATTTCGTTATATAACCTAGGTTAGATAATTTAGATAGGATATAATTATAGATTATAAGAATATAATATATTTGTGGGATATATTGTAACTACTATTTCTATAAATAAGTATTATATGTCATTCTTACTAAACAATTTAGAAAATACATAATAACTAGTTAAATATAATGTGACTAAGTACACAAGTAATAAATGTTCATTTTTTAAAAGATAAGCAAAATAAGAAAAACATTATTTACTCATAAAATTTGTAAGGGAATTTAAATCTTCTAAAACCAACCTAGATCCATCTTAAATCCGAATCTACCAAGTGCCAAGAGGGATCAAGTCCAGAGTTAATATGGATCTAAGCTAGTACTCTTGCATTCAATGATGGATTTCCTAAATGCCTTTAACTAGGCTTCATCATGACATATACCATGGTTAAATAGCTGCATAATACCATGAACTTGCAAACCACTATTGATAATCCCTTTAAAATATTAACTCAAACTTATATATATATATATATATATATATATATATATATATATATATTTTTTTTTTTTTTTTCTAAATAATTTGAGAGAGTCAACATAACATTTTTCAACATCACTGCCACATTGGGCTGCAGAGCACCTCTTGGTGCAAAGAAAATTCATAACAGTTGTTGTCAATTTTAAAATTTTGAAATTTGGTTAGATGATAGAATTTATTATCGTGGTAATTACTTGTGATTTATATGCAATTTTTCTTATTACTTTTCCTATTTAGTTATATCATCAAGCAATTACACATTAGCAGAATATAGAGAACATAATTCATAGGAGACAAGAGACCCCATAAATTAGGCTCCAAGCCAGGGCAAAACCCCACAAGAGGGAAAAACCCACAAATCCTTCGCTTATAGAATCATATCAATATGAGATATCTAGCAGTAATACCAAGACCCTGAACTGCCACAAAAATGTCAAGTTCAACCCTCCTCCAAGTCATCTCCAATGTCAAAGTTAGACATGGTCAAACTATCCCAAATTTGGTTAACTCTTGAAATTTTGTCCCCTGAAATTTTGGACTTGCAACAAGCTTTGAAATTCGACCTTCTCTTCACTTAAATTCCTCCACATGTGCGAGCTTCCTTTTATCCTTCTACTTCTTCCTTTTTTTCATTAGTTGCATGTATAAGGTTTGTGTGATGATGATGAATGCATGTGCTCCAAAGTAGTTGAAATTTTCTCTATATATATGTCTAGGAGGTCGAATAGGTGGCTCTTGGAAGCCTAGTTGGACTTGTTCCCAAGGAGGTCCGTCTTGACAACTTTTGGTGGACTTTGACTTAATAAAAACTATTTTTCTTTTATTTACAAAAATTCCAAATGGGACTTGACTCAAATACATTTTATTTAGAAATCTTTGACTCAATTGACGCTATAAGCATGAAAAATATGCTTTGAATAAAAATAAAATAATGATAATGAATATAATCAATGCTAAAATTTACAATTTTTATTACATTAGGAAGACCAACACTAGTTACATTTTCAACACTCCCTCTTAACTAGGGGTGTATTCGTAATGACACAACAAGATACTCAAGTTGAAATATTCACTGTAAGAAAGGATTTTCAACACTCTCTCTTAACTAGGGATGCATTCATAATGACACGACAAGGTATTAAAGTTGAAATATTCACTATAAGAAAGGATCCATATTGGTAAGGATCAATGATGATTTTTCATCATCTTAACCATCATTGTAAAAATAACAAGGCCTTGAATTTCAAGCTCTATCTATCCATTAGAGCACAATTCCAGGAGGCATAAATTTGGGCACCATCGCCTCTTAGGCACATACCCCATCCATATGTTCACCAAGTATCTCCTGGCCGAACTATTCCCTAATCCATTGTCACAATATTTGATATGAGGAAATATCTATGCTCAGGACTATTATTAACTTGGATTAATGTACTTGAATTACAATAATTAGTCCTTTTCAAAGTACAAGTCCTCAAAGAATACAAGTTCGATATGCTTACCCAATCCACCATTCTCTAAGCTAGTGCGTTTACTAGGCTTACGACCGTTAGTCCTGACCATAGTACATGACACATGGAGAATATGGTGTCCACACTCACTCCCTCTCAACTAGGAAGGAGATCTGTACTCTCTCTTAAAAAAGGAGAAAATAACCACAAGCCTAATCTTGTAAAAATACTAATTAATGCATCGACTACCTGTTATTCCATGGATATATGTTGTATATCATTGGATTCTATTTGCATTACATCATAATGAGTTTCTACCTTCTTTATTTTATGACAGCATTCATAATGAATCCAACGTGTCATCAAATAGTTCATCAAACACCTTATGGAGCCAAATCTTTTCATCGCTAATTTTCACAAGCCTTCACATCTTCTTTCTTGGTATTCAAACAAAATTTTGCTTCATGTTCTTCCAAGAAATCATATCAGCTCCCAATTATAAGTATTATCTCTATCAGCATTAGTACTGTCAACCCAATCGATGTGTTCTTGAATCGAACTAATCAAAGCTCCCTCTTTCCAGATGAGGTGGGCGAACTTATTCTTTTGTTCTACCATCTAATCGATTTCTTCTTCCTCCTTAAAGGAAAAGTGCAAAGATAAAATAGAAAAAAAAAATAATTAAAGAAGGAGATGTAGAATAGTTCTTTGAGGAGATTTAGCTCCCTCTTAATCTTATATTTGTTCACCAATCTTGTTCCCATAATGCAATTTTATCCCTGTCATTCTCAAGAACTAGGTTTTCTTTTTATAATAGAAACAATTAGTTATGTTTTCTATTCCTAGGGTTTATAAACCTTAGATTCTCTAAAGCCTTCAATATATTCCTTTTAAGAATAGAAAATTCTACAAGCATACTAAAGAGTTAGTTGTAAAAACCATAAAAATGCTATTAACAAGCCTTTTATGAGATGGAGTTCATTTAATTTCTTGATCACAAAACCTAGTCTACAATAGGAATGAAAGACTTTGCATGCTAACATATCAACAAATATTAGCATATACCTACACACCATTAGCACATCTTTATATTTCAAGTGAGCATAGGATTGTTAGTTTATTCATGACCTAAAATACTTAAACAATATATTTAACATAGGTCATTAGTTGCAAAGATTATACATACCTCTTTTAACATTACCTATCCATCGTTATAGAGATCTGATTCTTTGATTTTTATTTAGTTTATCATGTACCAACTTACTTCGACAAAGGTGCCTTAATGCTTCAACCATTGTAATAGGATACAAACCATAGAGTTTCTTTGGTTTGCTTAATTTGTTTTGGTTTCTCTCAAATTTCATGTATAGGTCGAATTCATTGATGTGATTAGTCCTTCTTCTATGTATGGGAAGGAAGTTATGTATGCATCATAAATTCTCAGAGGTATACTCGTAGTTCTTCCAATCTTGGCCTTCAAGGTGTCACAAGTTTGTCTTTAATGGAAATCAAACCTTTGTACATATCTGTTTTTTGTATTACCTTAGAAATATTAAGTGAGATGCTTCACAAGTGTTCTTTAATCATTATACAACTTTGTAATATTCATAGAGAGTAGCATGATTACCACAGTCCTTTGCATGAACCAAGGGTACAATATTCCATATAAGTAAGTGATGTAAATATTTGCAAGATCTTAGATCTTGAGGGAGAAATTGACTACAACATTCCACCAGAATTTAGACAGTTTTTGTACTTTCCCTTGACCTCTTTCTTGATTCTTCATCAAGGAGTACTCAGATCATCGTTATTGATCAGGAGATCATGTGTTATGCTCAAAATTGAAAGTGCTCGAAACAGGTTCGAACCTGAGCGACCGAAAAGGTCTCGTTGTTGCGATTCCGGCACCGTGAATGGTTCAAAAAACTGATGTCATATGGGGAAGATATCACGTTCTGTCCGTTTTCCCAAACATAAAAATTTTTGTGACTTGATGCCCAGTCAGCAGGTAGGTATAGTCAACAAGCATATTTCGGGGATATTCCATTTTTCTCCCAGCCAACAAGATGGCACCACGTGGCATATTGTGGGCCGTTGATTTAGTGGTATGGAGGTGTCTTTGGGCCGTCTGATGGATTTTATGAGAACCGACGGATGAGCAACACATGGCAAGCCCAGAGGTCTCCACGTTTCCTCAGGATGCTGTGTTAAAATTTTATGGCATTGGAGGGGTCGACCCCGCGACCACTGCCTTGCACGCCCAAAGCTCTCACCGTCTCGCCTATCCATTAGTTCTTACAAATATAGGGTTGACGGTTCAATTTATTATTTCATAATCTTTTGGGCAGATAAAAAAAGGGGCTAGCCCCAACCACCATAATCAAAGGATATGACCGTGATCTAAGTCTTAAACTGGCGGCAACAATTCTTAACCCCAGCGGTCTATGTGTAAAGCTGGTCACATGAGACATGTTAACCCGACAACAAATATTTAGATTGGCAGCTTAAGCGTTAACTGGCAGTTACAAAACTACGGTTTCGATGGACGGTTCAGTTGATATACAATTCAGCGATTACATTAAAGTGGCAGTTGACAGGTTTTGACGGGCGACTTATCCGGCAGAAGTCTGTTCCGTTCACATGGCACGGAGTATGGCAATCAAATGCCAATTTTATCAGAACCATTAAACTCTAGGTTCCAAACCACTCCGCAGAGATTATTCAAACTGTTAGCCATGGAGTTTACGGCGGAGGTCGGTATGTGACACCCCGCCTCCTAAAAATTTAATGCCAGCGTTAACCATCCGCCAACATTGGAGCGCGCCCCTAATTTTTAGGGTTTCCACTAAAGGTAACTGCAGTTAAGTGCTTGTCTCCACATTTAGTGGAGATTTTCTAGCTATCATTGGGAAAAATGCATTGGGAGGTCAATTTTCGACCAATTTTGGTGAAACAAGAGTCTACCTAGACTAATTTGAGTATTCTGGAGCCATTGGTGCAGAGAAAACAACCATTAGAGGCCTGTAAACGCATCTAATTTACAATTTTTAGCATAATGACAAAGAGGGACATGCCATTGGGAGTTGGACAAGTAGATGTATCCTAGGAGGGGTGAATAGCTTCATCATGCCTACTATGTAAAAATTATGTGTGAATGTTTTCTCTATTATACACTGCTGTTAACTGTTTTTAAGGCTTATTTTCATGCTTAAAGTTCACTAATTCATATATATTTCATGGATAAAACTCTCATTCCTTAAGCAAACATATGGAGAAAATTGTACATGTTTATATTACTGAAAGGACACTTAGCATAACAAAACTAATACACTCCTTTCAGATCAAGTTGGTATCAGAGCTAAAATTTTATCTTTGGTGTTTATATGTGCAAAGATTTGTTAATTGTTTGCAAGGGTTTTCATGCTTACTAGGCTCAAGCTTAAGAGAGGAGAAGGAAAATTGGTGGAAGAAAGAGGTTCTCAAAGTGAGCCACAACAAAGGAGGGAAATATTGCCACATTCTCCACCACCTAGCTCACCTCCAAAAGAAGCAGAATCAACATCGAGCATGCCTCCAGGAGAATAAGAAATCCATGAAGAAATAGATACAAAAGAAGAAATAAAGAGTGTACAAAAAAGCATTTCTTGACTTAACTGATATGGTTAGAGTCCTTTATCAAGAAAGGAATGATAAACTAGAAGATGAAAGGTCCAAAATTAACAAGGAAGGACAGGGTGTTGGTGTCCCGTGTTTTGATAGTTTGGCAAATCAAAAGACAAGGCAACATCAGAACCAATCTTTAGAGTTACAGGATCTAGTCCTCCTACTCTCAGAGAGGGATCTCTCAAATTATTTGTTTTGCAAAGGTTTATCTTGTGTGCTTTGAGTATAGGTTTTAGACTAGTTATTAAGTGCAAGGGTTTGTTTGTTTGTTTGGTTGGAATTGATACAGAAGAACCTAAAAGGTCTAGGAAAGATAGATAGAAAGGGGAAATGTCAGCTTCATTGGGAAATGGAGTCAAAATAAGGTCATGACAAACTTATCAATGGATATGGGATATCAAAGGGAAAATCTAACTTGGCCGCAAGATCCTTTGGTTTTGGAATGAGATGGACATCAATGATTTGGAAAGAGAAGTTTAATTCTCAACAAAGGGAATTTGAAAACACAACTTGAACAATAAAGAGCTATTTGATAGACAGGGCTAACCATGAATTCTACAAATCACACTTTAAGCAAATAATGACTTCAAAACAACTTTTAAAATGAAATCTAAGATTCAGGGAACACCCTATTTCCTCAAAGATTTTATTTCAAATGACTTAGAAAACATAAAAAATTCACTGATAATTGCGGTCATAGAAGAGGGAACACCTAAATACATCTATGATCACAACTATAAAGACCTTTAAGCTAATTGTTCAAGCAAGGACAAGGGGCAAGATCAGAATAGACCTCCTTGGCTCACTGTAAACAAAGGAACTTCAAAGGGAGACTTCAATAACAGCCTTTAAGTGGCAGCAGACAAGCAGGGAGAACCATAAATCATGCTGAAACCAACTATTCGAACTATTAGAGAAATAAACAAGCATGAGGACTAAAGAGAGATATTAAAGACTCTAAAATACCTCAGCAGAAGAAAACATAAAACAGTGAAGGATAAACAGGTCTAAGGTGCTTCCAAGAGTCATTTCTTAGCCTAAAACTTTCATCCTATTGTAGTAAGAATTTATGGAACAAAATGAAAACAGGGGAAAACATAAAACAGTTCAAAATACTTCACCAACAGCCAAGCTCATGGATCCAATGATAGAGCCTTCTCAAGAACAAGCATGCAAAAACATCATTAGGGCTTCCCAGACTTCAATTTCTTCTTCAAATTCAACAGACTATGTATTATTTCAGAGAGTTTCAGTATTACAACTAGTAATCAAACAACCAACCAACCAACCAACCCCTTACATTGGATTCCTCAACAAGTTTTTATAGAGGAATGAGGAGGTCAAAAGAGAGAAAATATATTCTGAGTTAAATTAATACAGTTATGCTTCTCGACCTTTGAGGGGCTCAAGGGAGAAGTTTATAGATATTTCCTTGTATTAATTGGTATTCATTAAGTATTTCAGCTTGTTGGAAGCTTATGTTGAATTTAAGGCTCTGTGTCATCTTTTGCAATAACTCTGCTGATAGTTTATATTAGCTTCTTTGATTCGAAATAAATATTCAGCTGTAAGGGGCAGGTGTGCTCTGTTCTGGTCATTACTCGGCCTTTGTTTGAATGCTGTGAAGTCACAGGTGGCCTTCTGGTAGCTGAGAGGAATTAATTTGCCCCCGATGTGGCGGTGGAGGTATCATCTATCTGATAAATATCTTTGATTTGTCTTTAACTCTTTGTGTCTTGTTTATGTGCATGTATGTACAAAGTCCACATGGCATCAATGCGCATGAATCATCGATGAAACGTGAAATTGAACCCTGTATCTGGCTTTCCTTTTAATGAATGAAATTCTGGAGGATCGTCATCGTCGGCTTTCAATTTCTTTTTGAAACATTAGAAAACCCTTTTAAATCCTACAAAATAAAAAAAAAATTAAGAAATCCTGCGTTATTTGGGTTTTAACTGCTTCAGAGGGTGTGGGGAGGAGCGTGGCCATTGGATGGCAACATCCAATGGTTGGGATCTGTTTGCAGAGTTTAAAGGAGAGCAGAGGGAGAAAATAAGTTGAAACCATTGATCGTGCAGAGATCGACGGTCAGGATTGGTCGTGAATACATAAAGCGAGTGAGTCACTTTGCTTGGAAAATGGAAGAAATACCAAGAAATATGTTTAAAACCTTATTTTGGAAGAAAATGTATTGAAAATAGCCTTCGGGAGTTCAGGATAGTCGTGGGCCGTCGGATGAGATCGGCCTACGAGATTAATGGTGGAGATTGAATTTTGGAGAGGGCAGGACCCACAGAAGGCAGGCCCTGTTGGGTTAATATGGGCCATTGGATTGGAAAGATGAATGGCCAGGATTGAATATGGGGGTTCAATGGAAATGATACAACGATGGGAGATGGGTCAATGAGGGCCATTGATCTATAGATTAGATCGACGACAGGGAAAGAATCTACAGATGTCAATCAGAGGTGGAGGAAATTTTAACGCGCTCGATGAAAATGTTGTGATGCGATAATGCGCGGGCCGTTGGATCGGCCCAAAGATCAACGACGGAGATTGTTTTTAAGGCACACACTGGCGAAAACCTTTATAATAGTGAAAACCCAAATATTAAAATAAAATAGAAAGGTTTTGCGCTTCGGGGGTGGGATATATATATATATATATATATATGTATGGAATGGTCATGGCGCCCAAATGCGGGGCCTGTGGTCTTTATGAAATAAAATACGCCCGGGGCGTATATAATAAAGGGCTAATCGCAATCGGAAAGTCGGGCCTTTGGGCTTTTCAATCTAACCATTCGATAATTGAGATGAGATTAGCGCCTTGGGATCTTTAACATTGGGTCCCGGGTGAAAGTTATATGGAATAGAAAGCGGAGGGGGTGGGGTTTTAACAAAGGGATTTAATCGCATCGGAAGTTTCGATGCGGGTCTTTTCGATCTACCCATTGTGAATTTCTCCGATGCGATTGCACTTCAGAACTTTTTAATCTACCCATATTATTTATAACATATGGCTGTGGCGGGTTTTGCTCAAAAGTTAGGAAAAAGTGGGTTTATGAATTTACAAAGGAAATTTTTGTCGCAGATGAGTTTATACAATGCTTTAGCGCCCGATTGCGGGGCTATGGGTTATATGAAGCGGTAAAAGGGCTCGGGGTTTATAACCAGAGGCCAATCACATCAGAAGTTTTTATAAAGTTCGAAGACTTGCATTCTTTGTTTTTTGCCGATGCGATAAGCGCTTTATAAGTCTAGCGCCTGGTTCTAGGGCACGGGAACATGGGGGAAGTGGTTTGGAGTTAGCCCAAAGGGGCTTAAGTCTGCAGCTCAAAAAACTTATTTTTTATGAAATTTTTCATAGTTTTTGATGCATTTGGGGGTTTCGGTAAAGTCTAAAAATGAGTTTTAGACTTTGTAAAAGGGATTTTTATGGAGGGAAGAAGGGAAAATATGAAAAATAGAGATTTTCCATGGAAAATAAAGGGGGAAAAATGAAGGTTAGTTTTTGAGTGAAGGAAGGGAAAAAAGGGATTTTGCAGCAATATTTTCTTCATGGAAAAACAACAGAATTTCTGAGTTCAAAAGGGGAACAACAGTGAAGATTAACCGAAGGATAAATATATTCAGAAGACTTTAAGCACCAACAATTTTGTCACTAAAATTGTTTCTTGAAGGCTGTCCAAAATGATTTATCCACCACTTGATATGACATAATTTTATAGGTGGCTAACACAGGGATAATAAGGAGGCCACAATGATGAAGATAAATCAAACAAGGGCAATGGACGAAATGGAGACAGTGGAAAGTCACCATCATCACCCTCATCTTCATCTTCATCATCCTCTACTTCATCTTCAGTACATTAGCCATGCAAGTCAAAGAACATGGGTAAAAGTCCTTTTCTAAAACTTGATGTTAAGTTTAAATTGCCAATGTTTAATGGTGAAGTTAATGCAAAAAATCTAGATGATTGGATTAGGAAATTGGAGGTCTATTTGAGACTCCAAAATTTTCATGATGATGACACCAAAATCCAACTAGCTTCATTGAGAATGGAAGGTGCAACACTTGTTTGGTGGGAAGCCAAGACAAAGGAGGAGATCAAGAAATATGGTAAGATTATCTTATCATGGGCTGATTTCATTTCTGCCATAAAACAACCGTTGTATCCATTAGCTCACATGAAGAAAGCCATAATGGATAGGAAAATTTTTAGACAATTGAAAGGACAAAATATACAAGTGTATTACACAGCAATTTGTCATTGTCCCTACAATTCCCCGTCCCGCACATTGGAGGGCTTATTCCGTGACCTGTGAGCAGTGACATGATCTGAAAACACTTTCATGGCATTCCCATAGACATGGAATTTCATTCCCCTGAAGACAACTCCTTGTGAAAAACCCTAAAAATAGCCTTTTCATCCTTGGCGCGACTAGCCAGTGTTATACCCGCGCCAATGGGGGAAATACTCCAAAGAGGGCGCGCCAATTGGTGCTCTGTCTCAGAGTCGCACTCGCGCCAGGCTTAATAAAGCGTGTTTTTAAAAAATAAATGGCAGAAGATTGACTCCAACCAACTCTTGAATTGGAATCTAAATCGAGTTGAAACGTTTGGCTCTGGTTCTCCATGTAGAGGAAGTGGTTTCCACCTCTCATAGAAGTTTCCTTGAGGATAGGGCCAATCCCATGATTGTAGGGATCCCAACTCCTCTTCCACCATCTATATAAGCTTGCCATTTTCCTTTGCAAGCTAATCTCCAAGAATCTCCAAGAGCCTTAAGAATGCTGCAAGAGCTTTGATAGTCTTCATAGTGCCAAATCCATAGCAAGGAGATTGACGATCGAAGAGAGAGGATTTTCCCCATTCCTAACAAGCTTTACTGAGACGTGTTTCGCTGACAACCTGGCGAAGGATAATTCAGCGTCAGAGCCAGGTTGTATTTTCCTTTGTTGAATTAATGATAAGTGACTATTGGTTATGGTTCCACTCGTATTGTTCATTATGATCATGAGTTGTGTCCTCTTTGACTGATACATAATTTCATATATCGGGTTTTAAGCTTGTGTTTGTCGTGTTTCTTGTGTGTGCAGGTGTTCGATTGCGGCAAGCTAGAGTATTATGATCTGCTGGAGCAAGGAAACGAGAGCGCCATCTTCTCTACGAACAACAGCGTTGGACTTGAGGTAGGCCTTCTTCACAAGTTGGTTTATTTCAATTAGGAACTTGTGCCATAGCGTGTTACGATTGTTGCTAGACCCGATCTGGGCTAGTAGGGATCGCCTTTGTCCGCAGAGGGGATTTACCTCTACAACAAAGTGTATACTCAAGAATTTAGGAGAAGGGATCTTTTATTAGGAGTAGATTTGCATAGCCAAGACACTTTGGTCAAGTATATAAGAGGATTACATACCTACCTAAGACATAATATCCTCATGTTTAACCCTACAAGCCTAGATGAAGTCTGTGTACAAGCCACACATTTAGAGGCAAGGGGAAAAAAAACTTAGATGAGAATGGGGAAAATGATTTTAAAGGTAATTGGAAGAAAAGAGAAAAGAAAATGTTAGAAAAGAGAAGGGAAAATTATTTTGCAAACACTGTTTTAAAACTAGCCATGACGAGGATCGTTGTTGGAAGCTTCATCCAGAGTTGAAACCAGAAAGTTTCAAGGCCAAAGAGAAAGCCAAGGAGAAAGGAAAAACTATTGCAATAGCTGAAAGAGACCTAGGGTCAGAGTCAGGAGATGAAACAAAAATCATAACTATGGGACTAAAGAACATGAAGGGGAAAGAAATTGAAAATAAATCTAGTTCTAGTATATCTAATTGTCACATACAAGCTCCAAATGAAGAAGAGAGAATTGAATTGTTTCATGTGAGGGTCATTTCCAAACATACCAAGGTTGACACATTGTTTGACAGTGGGTCACAAGAGAACTTAATTTCTGAAGACTTGGTCAAGAAACTTAATCTTGAGACCATTCCATATCCAAAACCATATCCACCTGGGTGGATTTGTAAGGATGCAAATTTACAGGTTTCAAAGAAGTGCATATTGTGCTTTGCAATAACTGCACATTTCATTGACACAGTTGAATTCGATGTTGTTCCACTTGATATAATAGGTATGGTGTTGGGAAATCCTTACTTATATGACAGGAAATAAATCTTCCATCGCCATGAGAAAAAATGCCATTTATTCAAAGATGGCAAGGAGTATATTGTGAGAGCTCATCGTAAAAAACTAGACACTTCTTTAGTTAATGTAGGGCAGATGAAGAGGCTAGTCAATGCAAGCCAAAACTTGACATTAATGATGATTAAACAAAGAGATTTTTTACATAACCATTTTCAAACAAATGCTGTTGTATGTAAAGAGTTGTTTTAGTTTGAAGTTAGGTTGTCTTTGAAAGAAGATGACAAGTAGTTGCAACAGTCAACATTGGTGTTGAACGGTGCTGAAAACAAGGTGTCAGTGCAATAAGTTGCAAAGGTCAAAGAGAGGGCAAAGTAACTTGAAAAATAAGGTACATGATTCAAAAATGTTCGTTGCTAGTTTAAGAAAGGCATGGTACAATGGCGAAGAAACTTGGTCAGGAATTGACACAAGTTCAAGGCAAATTCAACAAAAAATCGCCCTAAGGAAAGAATGCAAGGTGAGAACAATTCCAAGTTTCCTTTGATTATAGACCAATGTAGAAACAAGATGTTTACTACAAATTTAGGTTACTGTACTGCAAGTTCAGAGAAGGTGCAACATGACAATGTCAAAAACAACAATGGTTGGTTGACGGAATCAAGGAAAAAATTGTCTTTTCATGAAAAGCTCCAATTAATGAAATTAGGAAAATTTAAGTGGATAAATATTGGAAGAGTGGGGAGACGGTCTCCTCATCTTCATGTTCAATCTAGAGAGATTTTGGGGTCCAAAAGCTTCCCAGTGGGGAGGTGTGATCAGGAGATCATGTGTTATGCTCAAAATTGAAAATACACGAAATAGGTCCGAACCCGAGCGACCGAAAAGGTCTCGTCGTTGTGATTTTGACACCACGAACAGTTCGAAAAATCGATGTCGTATGGGGAAGATAACACGTTTTGTCCATTTTCCCAAACAACAAAAAATTTGTGACTAGATGCCCAGTCAGAAAGCAGGTACAGTCAGCAGGCATGTTCCATGAATATTCCATATTCTCCTAGCCAACAGGATGGTGCCACATGGCATATTGTGGGCCGTTGATTTAGTGGTATGAAGGTGCCTTTGAGCCATTGGATGGATTTTACGAGAGCCGACGGATGAGCGACACGTGACAAACCTGGAGGCCGCCACGTGTCAGGATGTTGTGTTAAAATTTTATGGCGTCGAGAGAGGGGGGGGGGGGGGAGGGGCGGTCAACCCCGTGACCACTGGCCTGCATGCCCAAAGCTCTTTCCATCTCGCCTATATGTTAGTTCTTACAACTATAGGGCTGAAAATTCAATTTATTGTTTAATAAAATTTCGGGCAGATAAAAAAAGGGGCCAGCCCCAACCACCATAACTGGCGGCTATGACCGTGATCCAAGTCTTAAATTGGGCAACAGTTCTTAACCCTAGTGGTCTATGCATAAATCTGGTCACATGAGACATGTTAACCCGACAACAAATATTTAGACTGGTGGTTACAAAACTACGATTTCGGTGGACGTGGTTACATGTTGCGTTCAGTTGATATATAATTTGGCAGTTACATTAAAGTGGCAGTTGACAGGTTTTGACGGGTGGCTTATCCTGTGGAAGTCTGTTCTATTCACATGCAATGGAGTATGGAAATCAAATTCCATGGTTATCGGAACCATTAAACTCTAGGTTCCAAACCACTCCGTGGAGATTATTCAAACTGTTAGCCACGAAGTTTACGACGAGGGTCGGTATGTGACCACCTCGCCTCCTAAAAATTTAATGCCAACATTAACCATCCACCAACATCGGAGCACACCCCTAATTTTTAGGGTTTCCACTAAATGTAGTTGCAGTTAAGTGCCTGTCTCCACATTTAGTGGAGCTTTTCTAGTTGTGATTGGGAAAAATGCATTGGGAGGTCAATTTTCGACCAATTTTGGTGAAACAAGAGTCTACCTATACTAATTTGAGCATTTTCGAGCCATTGGTGTAGAGAAAACAACCATTAGAGGCCTATAAACACATGTAATTTACAATTTTGAGCATAATGACAAAGAGGGACATGCCATTGGGAGATGGACCAGCAGATGTAGCCCAGGAGGGGTGAACTAATTCATCATGCCTACTGTGTAAAACTTATGTGTGAAATTTTTCTATGTTATACACTGTTGTTCAATGTTTTTAAGGTTTATTTTCATGCTTAAAGTTCACTAATTGATCTATATTTCATGGATAAAACTCTCATTCCTTAAGCAAACGTATGGAGACAAATTGTACATGTTTATATTACTGAAAGGAAACTTAGCACGCCAGAACTAATACAGTCCTTTCAGATCAGTTATGGAGGTAGGTTTTTATTTGCTTGCCTAAGAACCAGTAACCTAAGTGCCACATTTTTATATAAATTCCATGTTCATTGAGATATAATTCCTTGTTCCATAAAGATGATGTTATGCCTTCATCACATAGAGATGATATTATTATTGTAGCTTGTATTACATAAATATGATGGTCTTTCTTAAGCTCATATCCATAGAAGTATAGTCTTATATAAGGCTCATATCACATAGATGTAATATCACAGAAACATAATCCATAGGAAAATTACATGCCATAGAAAGAGAATATGCCTAAGAAGTATAATTCCACATAAAAATTTATATCCTCAAAAGTACATCGCATGTCATTAAATTTCATATGCCATAGAGATTATGTCATAGTGCCACAAGAGGTTCAGATGCCACCATGGGTTTATATTGGTCACATGTCAACTTTTCCATGTATACCCCTTGTTTTTTCCATTGTAAAATATTCTCCCAATCCTTAGATGCTTCATTATACTATTTTTTAATGCTCCCTTTTCTACTTTAAACTTTAGGAAATTTGGATGCCTTAAATAGCTCAAATTTTGGACAAGTATTCTTATTTCTTGTTGTCATAAAAAATTCCTTAAATATGTCAATAAGTTAAGTTGTAATTTAGTTATCACTGCCCAAATAAATTCGGATTTCATAGAGAAATTTAGATTCTTCATAGAGGTGATATTTAGGATGTTGGAGAGGTAATGTAATTCTGATCTCAAGTAATTTTTGATGTCCACAAGAACTTTCACATTAACATGTTCTTTTGAAACTCACATTTGTCAAAAATTTAGTGTAACTTCTTCTTGATTTATAATGCAACACATTGATGAAGCTCAACCTTTATATTTGACATAACGTAAGCTTTTTGGTTCTCTTTGAAAGTATCGACTCACCTTGCTATAGTACATAGATTTCGACCTGAAATACAGAGAGAGGAAATGCAGATGCCTTATAGGCCTTGAACAAACCTCTTCTTAGATTCTTATTCCTTTGAAGTATTCCTTGACCTCAATTCTTTTATGATATTTGAATTCTCTTCATGTTATAATTTTTTCTCTGAGTTCTTCCAAATTTATCGCTATTAAGGTTTCCTCAACAATTCTCCTATCTTAACCATAACTTTGATACCATTTTGAAATTCTATTAGATGATAGAATTTATTATCATGGTAATTCCTTGTGACTGATATGCATTTTTCGTAGTATTTTTCTTGTTTATTTATGTCATCAAGAAATTACACATAGAAAAATATAGAGAAATTAATCCATAGGAGACAAGAGACACTAGAAATTGGGCTCCAAGCCAGGGAAAAACCCCACAAGGGGGAAAACCCAAAAATACTTTTCTTATAGTATCAGATCAAAATGAGATATCCAAGACCAATACCAAGACCCAAAACTACCATAAAAATTTCAAGTCGAACCCTCCTCCAAGTCACATCCAATGTCAAAGTCAAACATGATCAAACTGTCCCAAATTTGGTCAACTCCTAAAACTTTGGCCCTTTAATTTCACCCCCTGAAATTTCAGGTCTACAGTAAGCTATGGAATTCCTCCACATGTAAAAAGATTCATTTTCTCCTTCTACTTTATCATTTTCTTCATAAGTTAGGTGGAGAATATATGTGTGATGATGATGAGTTAATGTGCTCCAAAGTGATTGAAAGTGTTCTCTATATAAATCTGTCGAGGAGGTCGAACAGGTGGCTCTTGGGAGCCCAGGCTGACTTGTTCCCATGGAGGGTCAACTTGAAAACTTTTGGTGGACATTGGATCAATAAAAAATATTTTTATTTTCTTTACATAAAGTCCAAAAGAGATTTGACTCAAATACATTTTCTTTATAACTGTTTGAGTCAATTGAACCTATAAGCATGAAGAACATGGTTTGACTAAAAATAAAATAATGATAATGAATATAATCAATGATAACAATTACAATTTTTATTGTATTATGAATGCCGACCAACACTAGTTACATTTTTAACATAAATTAGTTATTAATATTTTTCTAACATAATGTATTCATACTATCTCATGTCAACTTTTAGTTTAATTAATGCAAAGTTCATGAATAAAAACTGAGTGGGAAGATAATAATCATTTCTCCCAACCATCAAAGAGAAACCCAAGTCACTAACTCAAAATAGATATATCAACCTAATATTTCATTATATATTAAGCTAAACATTATATATAATATGAGATTAAATTATACAAAGCAAATGTAAATAAAAAATAAAAAATTAGGTTTAACATAGAAATGATTTAGTAATGCAACTTAGTAATGAAAATACGTCATGTGAAAATAATTGCTTCAAGTAATTAACATGTGATATAACAAGAGTTGCAGGGTAGCTTAGTCCCAGCCACTTAAGTTAGAAATTATGCTCTAAGAAAATTTGCATAAAAATTTAAAATTAATATTGGTCAATGATAAATTAATAGTGGTGAATAGGAAAATTGAATCCTATAGTATTGCTTTGGAAAGAACTAATAAATTGTGATATAAGGCGGATAAATTAATGGCGAATTCTAGCCTATAAACAAAATGACATTTTTCACTAGAATTTGACAATACAGTTTCAAGCAATATTGTGAATTTTTGTTTCTTAAAATACATTTTTGAATGCATAAAGGATTAAACACCCTGAAAAACCCGTGGGGCACTCGAATTCCATAGGTTAAACAACTTAAACTCTAGTTTAAAAAAAATATATGCTAGCTTTTGGTTAAAAATTACTAGATAAAATTTCGTGTAAAAGGCCATTTCGTCTATTAGTTAGACTATACATAAATTAATTGCTTGCTTATGCGCAATGACTTGAATAAATTTTTGTGGGAAATAACCACTAACAAGTCTACACATTTATGGTTTTCATCCTTCCCCGATCGGGGTGCCACCTAATGGGAGATGGCAGCATCACGACGCCACGTGGTGGGCATGTCAGCTGACCACTAAGTATATCAATAAAACTCCGCGGTGGTATCAACCTCGCACGCGCCTATCTTATCATCATAATGCAAGTGAGTTCATACCATAAATGCATGGCAGAGATCGTGACGGGCTGTCGGATGCAGGGTAGGGGATTGAAAAGGTTAACTTTCTCTTGCAAAACATTCATACAAACAGGAACTGAAGTTAGGCCAAGAGCAGCGACAGGATATTTGCAAGAGCAGGAGTTTCAACATAAGGTGCGAAGGTTTTCTTGGTATGTTCCGGTTCTAATTACTCTAGCATCAATTTTAAGTTTACCTGTTCTTATATCGTTAATGAACTTAGAAGCTCTTACCGGCCATGCAAAGCTGTTGTCGTTTCTGGTTGTATTTTTCGTTTTCTATGGTTTGCATGTAATGATAGAGGGGGTCCACTTCAAAATCCCACCCTGTTTTCACAGCCAATCTCAATTTTGTCATAAGCTATGGGTTTAGTTGCTGCTTTTGTTATGTTTGGGAAAGTCTGGTTCCGGGTAATTCTCTTAATATGCTTTTCCAGCACCTCAGTCATGTCCGGGGGTATAGGTTAAATCTGTGCTTCGCAAAGATTTATGAAGGTTTGCTTTGGAATTTGGTTCTCTGCCTTCTGAATTGTCTGGTTAAGCCTGGTCTTTCTATGCAAAAGATTGAGGGTAATGTAGATGTTTGGTTCCTTTCTGTCTTTTGCCATTTCAGTCTTCAATCCCATTTTAAAAGGAACTCTAACTGCATTTCGCTTTCTTGTTGTTATAAATCCCTTTCCTGTGTGGGTAGAGAGAAGCCCCTTCAAATTTTGAATTATCATTATCTTAAGTCTCAATTTTGTGGAGTCAATCGAAACTCTAGTCGCTCTGCGTATATTGTTTTAACTAACCAGAAAATCATTTTATTGATAAGCCAATGGAGGAAGTATTATGGTAATGAGAAGGCACAGTATGTTAATATCCGAATGATAGAAAATCACAATCCATACCTCAATGTTCAGGTAAATAAATTTTTTTTGGAATTCACTATTGATCCTAAGTTTTACATAATTGCTACTGTTCGATATACAGGGTTCCTTTCAGTCATAAATTCAGACGGTAACATTCAGGGTAGAATGACAAAAGGAAAAGGAAGGAAGTTACAACCACCCCAGGCAGCTGGTGCAAGAAAAAGAGGAAGAAAGAGTAATCAGCAGACTCTAGAAAATATAGCAAATATTTATGAAACAGGGATTCCAAAGCATATTCGTAAAACTATACAGGGTTGGGAAAGGGATAGTGATGATGAAGATGATGATATTCAAGAACAAAAGGAAAGAATAGATTTTATATCTGACCTAGGTAATACAAGAGGAAGAGTTTCTTTATTCCAACAATCTGTTAAGACATATTGGAAAATTAAATGTGTTTTAGCAAAGGCGATGTCAAGTATGCAAGAAAAGCAAGTCAATCCTTCAATGCTTTTTGAGCTTCAGCAGATTAAACAGGATATGCAGGAAATTACCAAGGCGCAAATACAAGTCAATGAGAGAATAGGAAGGATTGAACAACAGCTCCTGAACATGCAACAAGCTGAGATGCCAGGGTTAAATGCAAAAGACCCAACACTTGTTGATTCATCAGATGGTTAACACTTTGATAAACTTAGTTTTGTATGTTTTTTGAAGATATTAAGTATAGTCTTTATTTTATTTGTCATTTTTATGGACATAGTAAAGGGATATTAGCTATCAGTAGAAGGAAAAAATAATACCAATTTTGGTTGGCTTATAACTCTCTGAGGTGGGCAACAGACCTGGTTTCCTTCGGGCAGGTTGAGGCTACCAATAACTGTGAAATTTGTATAGCAACTTGCTCTTTACAAAATAGAAAATAGATTGGTACTACGAAATTTACAATTTTTTTTTTTTTTTTTATGGTTTTCATCCTACATAAGTTCTAACGAAAACATAAAAAATAGTGGGAGGTAAATCCTAGTAAGTGTAGTTATTGACATCTTATTTCTATCCATTTTTTATGCAAATATTTGCTTAAATTTGGGGGGGGGGGCGCGAGGGTTTCTCTGGAGACTCAACTTCAGGTTATTTTTCCTAATCACTGTCTCTAGTCTATGGTGTTGGAACTTCATTCCTAAGGTGGTAGCTAGGTGAATGTCCACTTGCGTGGACGCCGATCCATGATCTATGAATTTTTTTTTCCTGCGGTAAGTAGTTTTTTTATTCACTCGCTCTTTACTACTTACACTTTATATTTGAGATATTTTAGGTGTCAATGTTGGAGGAGGAGGTGGAATTTGTCCCTGATAGTCCTCATCACATTTGTATATTCACATTAGAATATTAAATCAATAGAAATGATTTTGATCCATTGATTATTCCTCGTGCTATCGAATTTGAGCTGTCAACTTTTCATCGAGAGGGATATCTCCCTACCTCAGATGCTAATCCCATTTTTTCGGAAGATTTACATAACACTGCTCCTCCTCAACTAGAGTTTGGTTCATATGACACAGGTTCCATTCCTCTTTCCATACAGGCCCTAAAACCTCGTTGTGAGGAATCTAGAATGGGCATAGGTGATGCCATCCCTATCTTAGACATACCTATTATTTAGGAAAGGAATTTGGTGGGACATTTTGTGAGTAAGATGGTTATTCCACCATATTTCAAGTGTTGGTTACAGCCGAGTTGGTTTCCACTCCTAAATTCCATGTGATGATTCACGACTAGTTTTGTGTGATATTATGTCTATGGAGGAGGTATATATTCTATTGTCTAAGGATTGGTTCGAGGGATTTTCAGTCTCTTAATTGAAAGATGGCAGTTTGATTTTGATGTGACTTGTCAACCAATGAGAACACATAAGTTATAGGCTCTTCCGCCTAAACTATTGAAAAATGTAACTAATGTCGATATTCATAATGTAATAAAATGTAATTTTTATCAATTTTATCATATTCCTTATTATTTTATTTTGGTTAAAGCATTTTCTTCATGCTTAAAGAGTAAAGAGTAAAAAATAGTCAAAATAATTGTATTTGAGTCATGTACCATTTGGAAAATTAGAAGAAAAGAAAAATAATTTTAATTTTGAGTTGAAGAGTCAAACAAAGACCAAGTCGTCCCTCCTTGGACAAGTTGGCCCATGTGGCACCTATTTGACCCTCTTGGGCAACTATATCTACAAGTCAACTTGACCTCTTGGAGACTCATTCATTCATCATCAAATCGTCATCATTTTTGCGCCCAATAAAGAATAAAGGAAGATCAAAGTAAAGGGAGAGAAAATGAAGTCAAATGAAAGAGAGAAGATGAGTTTTCTACCCTAGTTCTATTCACATGCAATTTTTCTAAGGGCATTTATTTACTACTACAGGCCCAAAGTTTCAAGGGAAAAAATTTCAGGAGCTGACTAGATTAGCCAGTGTTGAATTTGAATTGATTAGAGGAGACTTGGAGGAGGGTTGACTTGGGATATTTATGACATTTTTGTTCTTGGTATTGGGTCTTGGATATCTCATTTTGATTTTATTCTATAAGAGAAGGATTGGTTTGGTTTTCCCCCTCGTGGGGTTTTTCCATGGATTGGAGCCTAATTTCTAGTGTCCCTTGTCTCTTGTGCATTATGTTCTCTATACTTTGCTAATGTATAATTTCTTAATGACATAACTAAACAAGTAAATAATAAGAAAATAATGCATATCAGTCACAAGTAATTACCATGATAATAAATTCTATCATCTTTTTGAATCTCAACATAGACTTCCATTGATTTTTTGGAATCCTTTGATTCTTGAAGAATTGGAAATCACATTGGTCGGTTCGTGAAAGTTGAAGAGGATTATTTCTCGAAGCATTATAAAAGATTTGCATAGGTGCAGGTGGAGGTTAATCTGAATGAAGGTTTGCTTGAGGAAACTGAATTATGATATCAAAGGAGAACTTGGATTCAACAAATTAATTATCAAAGACAACCCTTCAAGTGCTACACATGTCATAAGGTAGTCCATTTAGTCTACTCTAGTGTATATAAGGTCAATAAAACACAAACTCCAAGGAATAAATGAGTTAAGATATATATTGTGTTTGACATGCATATTTATCCTGAAAATGACGGGAATTCAATGAAATGGAAAGACAAATCTACACTCTATTCATTGAGATGCTGCCAACAAAGGAAAATAATACTAATTCCAATTTAGAGATTCTGGGTACACATTTTTTGAATTCTCCTATCCTTCCTTCTTAAAAAATTAAATATGATGTGGGGAATCATAAGGAAAAAATTTTTTCTCTGAAAAGGATTATAAATTTTTTTGGTAGCTTCAAACTCTCCTTTATCTACGAGAGTGGTTTCTTCATGTAGGACTCCCATTATTCATTCAAATCTAGAGACCCCTCCAACTTTGGTCAGCTATTCTCATTCATTGTCCCCTGCTTCGAGTATTACATGCGAGCCTCAATTTCTATTCCTCCTAGGAATATATCATTTGTGTCCTCGTTAGACTCTTCCCATGATGGGAAGAGATATTATCACCTTCAATCACACATGGGTTGTAATGATGATGCTCCAATATCTAGAGGCTTAGCCTCATACTCTCCCTCCCTTGGTCATGTTGACAAGAAATCTAACCTCTCTAAAACTTAAAGTAAGGCTAAAGAGGATATACAGAAATGAAAAAAAACCACAATTGATGAGGCACTTAGAGAATATTCCCCCCCACAGGGTTGTAAATGAAGATGTTTTCTTTAAATTTTAGGGGGTTCGGGGAAGCTTCCAAAATATTCTCCCTCTAGAGGCTTATTCATAACCATAAAATTGATCTCATAATGATTCAAGAAACAATTATTAATGGTGATAAAGCTAAGGAAATTATGGCTCCATGAATGCATAATTGGTCTTTTATGGCCATCAATTCCTTGGGACAATCCGAGGGTTTAATCATAGTTTGGAACTCTTCGTCAATTATGCCATAATACATTTGCATGGAAATGGAGGTTCTAGAAATAAGTATCAATATTCACATTATGAATGTTTATGAACCTTATGTGGATCACAAAACCTTTTGGGACAACTTGGATATTTATGGAGTTATTGACATTCATCCTAATATATTAGGTGGCGACATGCATTTTACAACAAAGATTAGGGAAGTGTGGGAAGATCAACCATAAGAGTTCCACTAGAAGAATAATTCTTTCATTTTATTATCTCTTATAATCTCATTGATAGGGGACCTTTATCTCTCACTCTTGTGTGGAGGAATTATAGGGCCAATGAGGAAGTGATAGCCAAAATAATGAATTGATTTATTATTTCCGATTTTTTTATTCTCTGTTGACATCAAAATGAAATAATTGGTTGAATATGGAAGTATTTCAAATCATTATCTGATACTCCTGGAAATGGCTAATGTCAATTTGAAATCTCCCATTCCATTTCATTTCAACCCTACATGGCTAAGAGAAGAAGAGTGTTTTAAAATGATATAAACCTTGTGGGTTCCCCTTAGCTCAAATCTCCTTGGTACCTTTATGTATAAAATGTTACAAAAACCTAAAAATGGTAAAAATAAATTGATAATTTTGGCTAAGGAGTATCAAGCAAAGGAAGAGGTTGAATTGAAGGATATGGAACATAAAATCCATGACATATACTTCTCGAATTATGCAGGTCTGTTCTCTAATGCTATCATTGAAAATCTATGTCATATGGAATGTAGGAAAAGGGAGTTCCTTGCCAAGGAAGAAGAAACATGGTGTTTAAGAAGTTGAGCTATATGGATTAAGGAGGGGGATAGAAACATTGAGTTCTTTCATAGTTTTTCCAACATAAGGAAAATCATGAATTCAATCTGGTCCATCAAGGATCAAAATGGAACATCCTTCACATCCTTTTAGGATATTGCAAAGTTAGGATCCCATCATTTCAAGTCTATTTTTTACACAACTCGAGGTTGTTCCATTCATGATATTTTAGAAGCTTTGTCCCTATTTCCTCAAACTATGTAAGATGAGATGAACAATTCATTGCCTACCAAAGTTTTGGAGGGGGAGCTCTTTATAGTTATCTTCTGTATGAAAATAGGTAAGTTCCTTAATTTATATGCATTGACAATGGAGTTTTTTTTTTCCTGGCTTATTCAATATCATTAAAGAGGATCTTCCGAATGTCATTAGAGAATCAAAAGTCACTAGTAGAGTCTTGGGATCTCTACAGTCAAATTTCACTGCATTGATCCTGAAAGTTCAAAATGCTAAATGTTCAATGTCTTTCACCCTATATATTGCTATAATTTAATATAAAAATTAATATAACAAATAATAGCCACTAGATTAAGTCTGTGCTTAACGAGATTATATCAGAAGAGAAATTCATATTTATTCAGAATAAGAAAATACATGATTAAATCTCACTTACCCATGAAACTATTCATTCGACGAAGAGTCAGAATCTAAGTGTTACTGCCATAAAGATAAACCTCTCTAAATCACACTGTAGGGAAAATTGGACATTCATAAGGCTTGTGCTAATATAGCTTGGTATGAACCTCAAGACAATGGATTAGATTATGGAATCCATCCAATCAGCTAGCTATGCTATGCTCATAAATGGGAACCCTTCTTCCTTTTTCAATACATCTTGAGTGCTCATGAAAGAGTACCTTTTATTCCTCCTTCTGTTTATATTAATGGTTGAATCTCTTAGTAAAATCATGCATGATTCCATAATTAGAGAATAATTAAAAGGAGTAAACATATATCTATCTGTATCCATCTCACACATCTTATTTGTGGACAAAGTATTCCTATTTATCTCGGGTACTAGCATTTTCATCCAATTGTTAAAGAAAAATATGGATTGTTTCACATTGTAGGTTTTAATCTTGTACATAAATTACCTGCAAACGTATTATTAAAACATAAAATAAAAAATAGCGAGAGCATAAAACATAAAAAAAAAGTATACACAAAGGTTTTCCCCTGGATCAGAAAACTGGGATTACCTGATTGATTTTTCATTATATTCCTTTCAATGTTACAATACATATATATACATGCCGAAGCATTCATAAAACACAATCCATTAACCTTGGATTAGAACATAACCGTAGTTCCCTTGATTGGATCTAAAAAATACCATGGACATAAAACCATCGTGCCCAAAACCATGTGAAAAAACCATGCACAAAAACATAGGTAGGTCTGCCCACCTAATATAGGGTTCTCCCATAACACACACCGAACATTATTCCACTTGTTTTTTTCTTTCCATAGGGGGTCACAAGAGAGCTTAGTCATTGGTCCAGCCCTGCAATGCCCATTGTTTCTCTCCACCAAGAGAAATTCTTAGTTCTCACAGACTTCATCAATGCATCTGCAACATTCTTCAAAGTGTCCACCTTTACCAGCAACACCTTTTTTTCCTCAACCATATCTCTCATAAAGTGATACTAAACATCAATGTGCTTTGTCTTTGAATGATAAGCAGGGTTATTAGCCAATAAAATTTCACTTTGGCTATCACAGTCTATCCTTATAGCTCACTGCACCAACCCCATACCTGAACACAATATCTGCAACCAAAATTCTTCCTTTCTTGCATGAGTGGCTTCCATGTATTATGAATCTACAGGTGATAGAGCCACTACAGACTGCCTTTTTATCATCCAACTGACTGTACCTATAAATATTTAAAAACATACCCACTTTTATATCTTATTTGATTTAGATCTCCAACCCAGTCTGCATCAACAAATCCATGGATGTCTAAAACTCAGTCCAATGTTGGTATTACTTGGTAGCACAAACCATAATCACTAGTGCCACGAAAAATATCTAAAAACCCGCTTCACTGTTGTCCAACGCTCCTTTCCTAGTTTTGACATAAACCTTCTCAATACTCCCACCGAATGTGCAATGTCTGGTCTAGTATATACCATTTCATACATCAAGCTGCCCACTGCACTTGCATATGGAACATGAGACATGTCCTCTTCCTTTTCTTATTTCTTGGGACACTGTTCAACATATAAATTTACGCTTACAGGAATATGAACCTTCACCGGTTTACTATCCTGCATATTAAATTTCTGCAATATTGTCTCAAAATACTTCCTCTAGTTTAACCAGAGCTTCCTCTTTTCCCAGTCTCGTTTAATTTCCATGCCCAAAATATAGTTTGCAACACCAAGATCCTTCATGTAGAATTTGGAGGAAAATTGGGTCTTCAAATCTTGGATGATTTCTTTGTCATTTCCAATAAACAACATATCATCTACACACAAGACCAAATAAATAACATGGCCACCAATTGATTTAAAATACACACAGTGATCTTCTTTGCTTCTGGTGAAGACAAGTCCACATATATATGTATCAAAATTCTGATACCACATCCTTGGTGACTATTTTAACCCATACAAAGATTTTTTTTAACTTGCATACCCATTCTTTCTTACCCTTCACTGCAAAGCCTTCGAGTTGATTCATATATATATCCTCCTCTAGATCCTCGTGAAGAAATGTTGTCTTCACATCCATCTGTTCTACCTCTAAATCAAAAGTAGTAGCAATAGATAAAAGTAATCTAATATAAGTTAACTTGGCAACATGAGAAAAAATATCACCAAAATCAATTCTCGGCACCTGGGAATAACCTTTTTCTACCAGCCGATATTTTTATTTCTCCACCTTACCTTCTGCATTAATATTCTTCTTAAACACCCATTTTCTTCCAATGGGTTTCCTTCCAGCCGAAAATTCCACCATATCCCATGCTTCATTTTTTTACAAAGATGCCATTTCATCAAACATGGCCTGCTTCTATATTTTTCCATCCTTTTAATCCACTGCCTCCCTGACAGTTCTGGGATCATCATCAGTGATAGATAAATAAAAATTTGAACAAAAATAATATGGAATATACCTTTTTGGCTGCCTTCTTTCTTGAATTAATATTCTCAACGCTGGAGTTTGTGGCGCTTCCTCTTATGAATCTTTTTTTGTTGTAAAGTTTGATTCTTCCTCCTTTAGCTCAAACTATATCTTCTTAGTTTCCTTTGGTGGGAATTCATGTTTAATAATATCTTTCACCTCTCTAAACACCACATCTCGAATGTACACAACCTTCCTTATTTCTGATTTCCAAATATTATAACATTTTAAACCATCCTTATACCCAATAAATATGCACCATTCAGATTTACTATCCAACTTGGTTATTTTCTCCTTTGGAACATGTACATATGCATCACATCCAAATGCCCTCATATTTGAAAGAGAGGGTTTCTTACCAATCCATATCTCATGTGGAGTCTTATCCTCCAACATGTTAGGTCCCTATAATTTGTCAAATTGGCAAGACCAAATTGAACAAGGGTAACATCAAACCAACTTTGGAGCCCTAGGACCTAGCCTTCCTAGACTCAGAGAGGGCTCTCTCTATATTTGTGTAAAATATATGACTTGTTTGTTCTTAGGATGCTTATTTGAGGCTAGTTATAAGGATAGGGTTTGTTTCTTTTGTTTGTTTGGTTGGGTTTCTTGTCAAGCAGAACATATAGAGTGAGAGAGTTTCAGACCATTGGGCTATGGAGTCTGCAAAAGGTCTTGAACAGTACTACAATAGGTCAAGGGTGTTTCATAGGGCAATTTAGCAAAGCTAAATGGATCTAAATAGGTTAAGTGAGTGTGAAATGAACATTAAATGGTGAATGTAGTATGTTTAAAGGGCAGTTAAGAATCCTTTAACATAAAATATAACAATAAAAGTCTTTAAGAACACTATGCATAAAAAAGAATCAAAGGAAAGGGCGCACCATAAACTTCTTTGACCTAGCTTTATCAAGTAAACTTAAAAACAACTATCTAGCAAACCCTAGAGAGCAGGGAACTCCTAACCTCTCTAGCTATCTATCTTCAGAGAAAGAAAACATGCAAGATAAGACATAAGTAATGATCAAAGAGAAGGGAACTCCTAAATTCCTTAATCAAAATATAAATATCTTCAAAGTAACAATTTCAAGATAGACTAAAGGACAGGGAAAACCACTAACTTCTTTAGCTTAAACCCTAATTAGTACACTTTAAAGAAAGCCTTGAGAATAATATTTCGAGCAAAACCAAAGGATAGGGCAAACCATTAACTTCTTTGGCCATACTCTATTTATTTAATCTCAAGGAAACAAACTAGATGGACATGGAAAAATAGGGAACTCCTAATTTCTCCAAGCAAACATAGTAAAGGAAAACATCTAAGCAATAAAAAGCAGACAAAGTTAAGGTGCCTCTAAACATCATGTATTAACCTAAAATTTCTATTCTATTGCATGAGAAAAGATGAAACAATATGTAAAAATAAGAATACAAGTACTAAATGAGAAAGAAATCACCATTAACCAAGTTCATGAATCCTGCAAATGTGCTTGCTCCATTTCCATTCAAATCAAAGCATTCACAAAACTCCAAAGCCAATTTCTTCTCAACTCCAAGTCTATGGTATCAAACTCAACAATCAACCAACATGAAAAAGGAGGCCTCCATGCAGTATTTAACTTGCAAAGGAGGATCAAAACCCTAGCTAGGGTTTCAAAATGTCATTTTTTCCTATGAGACCATGCAAGGCCCAAGGCACAAATATCCTAACTTAATAAATGAAAAAATAAATTGTAACATAACTCCTCAACTAAATCTGGAGTGATTTGCCTTCAAAGCCCTCAAAATATATTTTTCAATAACTCCAAGTGTATTTTTTTGACTTTCAGGCAAGGGCACAACGCCAAAACTGGGAAAATTGCTCTTTTTGCAGCTGAGATTTGGAGGCCTTCCCGGTGTCCAAATGAGATCCATGATAGCTCATTGGAAAGAATGTCCTGTCTAGTTTCCAAATATACCTTTAGTTTTCAGAATGGAGTCCATTTAACTACTAAAAAAATCTATTCTCCAAAGACTACTCAGGGCGCAATGCTAGTACTGAAAAGAGGGCAGAAAGGTGATTTTTATCTTGTTTGTGGCCCTTTTGAGGGACCAGTTATGCTCCAAATGACTTGAAAATTTGTGAGGGTGATGTCCTTGGAATAAGTATCATGAAAATTTAAATTTTTCCTCCATTGGGTGCCCAAAAAACGAGCACAACGCCAGTGGTGCTGCGCGCTTGGCTCTTCTTTCTGCAAGAAAAACAGTCAAAATTTTAAAAACTAAAAAAGATGCCAAAATTGGATTTTAACTTGCTGATCATGTTTGGGATGCTTGTAGGGATGCATCAGCAAGAATTTCGAGCTTTTATTTGTCCTTTTCCTCTTTTAGGACTTGAATCTTTGCAAGGGCTCTTTTAAGCTTGGCCCTTGCAATCTTGTTTCTTAAGGCATAATGCCTTGTCATCTTCTTTTGGATGTCAAGGTCTCTCTTGGTCTTCTCCAACTGACCCTCTAAGTGAAAATTTTCCCTCTCTAGCCAAGAATCCGTATCATAATATATTTCCATGGCAAGCAACTCACTTGGAGTGAGTTTCTCTACCAATGCTGTCTCTTGCTCTCTTTCTTTGGCTAAGGCTTTCTTCAAACCAATTGTACTTGGCCTCCTCCTAGGAAGCTGTTCTTCCTCTTCTTCAATGTCATCACGAGTCTCCAAGATCTCATCTAGCTTTGCCTTGGCTTTTCTAGCCTATTTCCGAGCTCTGATAGCTCTGATCTCACAGATGGCTTTCTCTGTCTCCAGCTGATTGTTTTCAACCTCAAGGAAGTTTATTACATTCTTAGCCCTACCAAGATTGGCTTGCAAGGCGAATTAGCTGAAACTCTTGTTCAATTTCATGCTCATCCTATTTTTCAACCATGACTTGCTCTTCAACCTTTTCATTACCTTTGTCAAGCCGTTTTGTTGATGTAGAAGGCAGGTTCCCTTCCACAATCTGTGGAAAAAACACCTACCTTTGGCCTCTTTGATAGGTCAAAGGAAGAGGCTCTATGTCAACCATCTCAGTGTCATCTGTGTCACTGCCATCTATATCACTGTTTTTTGCCTCATTTCTCTTTTCCTCACTTCTCTTTGCCTCACTGCCATCATCTTCACTGCCTTCTTCACTGTTTGATGCACTAGTACCATGAGATGATGGTGAGGGATTATGAAAAGGTGATGAAGGAGGATCATCATGATGTGAAGGAATGTGAGTGGATGGTGAGGTGGAAGAGTCATCATGAAGTGAGGGAATGTGAGTGGATGGTGATGGAGGAATGGGAGGATGAGAAGATGAAGGGACATCTTGCTGCTGATGGCCTTGTGGAGTGGTGAAAACCTCATTGTCAATGAAGGTCTCCCATGGAATTCCTTTCTGTTGTAGTTGGTGCATAACCACCATTTTGATAAGCGAGTGATGGAATTGGCTTTGCATCTGCTGAGGGAAATCTCTCTTTTTCACTACATAGGCCATTTTTTCAATTCTTCTGTAGAGGTAATATGGTATATGCAACATCCTCACTCTAGTAAAATGCATAAGCAACCTGATGTGGCATGAGTAAAGGCGGGAGAACCTTCCCTCACATGTGGAGTATTTAATTATGATCCTCATCGTAGGTGCATATCTATCAAGCAAGTGTGAAAAAGGAAAGATGGATTTGTGGTGGTATTTATACGTAGGCTTTAGGTATGGTTCAAAGTAGCTCATGTCTAGGTTTGCCTGCTTGAACCATTTCTCACCCACACTTGGTATCCTAGTGGCATTGGCAATAACATCTGTAGATAGCTCAAAGGTGACCCCTGCAAGGTTAACTTGTTTGTCATGCAAGTTAATGATAAATAGTATAGCTAGCTGAGGGTGGTTTTGCACCTGCTGCACCTTTTCACAAAATTCATAACAACCTACATGTTTGAAACATGAAACAGTAAGGGGAGATGCCATTAGCTCCCTTGTGTTGAGGGGTTCAAATCTATTTATCTTTCCACCTTTGTGCTCATGCCTCAGAATTTGAGCCTCTCCACCACTACCACTGTCCTCTCCCTTTGCTGACATGTTTAAAACTATGTTTTGAAACACTCTTGCGCTCATGTCAAATTGAGATGAAGGAGGGAAATGGAGTGTATATATTTTTGCAAGTGAAGGGACTAAGTGTTATGAATGGGATGGGTGTAGGGAAAAATTAGGTGAATGAACAACCTCCAAACAATGTAATCCCTTTGTCTATCACTGATTTTATTTACAGGCAGATGAAGTAATGGTAAACAATGATTCCAATTTTAAGCACCTAGGGTTTCTTCTAAGGGTTTCAACTTCTTTCAATTACAAATCATCAAATAGCTTGAAAAAGTGGTTAGGGCATCCACTTACCATTTATCAGTGACTTGGAGGACCTTGGAGGAAGCTTGAAAGAGATTTGGGGTGGACTGAGTGGTTGTAGGGTTTAGGAACCCTTCCTGCCCAAGCGTGCAGTGCCAAGCCCAAGAGCGCAACGCCGAGGCTCAGTGCATAACGCCGGTGCTGAGGGCGCAGTGCCAAAGGTTTTATTCACTAGGCCTGTCAGGTAAGGGCACAATGCCTTCCCCAACGCGCAACGCTCACTCCCAGGCGTGCCAGTGTAATTTGTATGGAGGAATTTTTCCAAGGGCGCAATGCCCGATCCTAGGCCCACAACGCCAGACAAATTTGTCCAAATTTTCTTAGAAAAATCACAAGTTTTTCTCTCTTGAATGCTATGATGATTTTTCAAGGCAACGATGATTTGTTTGAAGTGTTTAGATGGGCTTTTATAGACTCTTAGATTTTAATTTATCTTTGATAACCCATTTCCTAATGTTTTAATTCTTTTTCATTTGTTCACTAATGTTTTTTGACTTTTTTTTGCAGGTGACTGAAAACATTAACTTGGATCTGCTTTTACTCCTTGAGGCATGACAAGTTGATTTTGACAACTTTAGGATTTGGTCATATAGCAGCATCTCCAAAAACCTCTTTTGTTCCCATCTTGGAGCTCAACATCATCTTTTTTTCATTTAGACATGGCAAGCTCATTTTTTAAAAGTTTGGGATCTGATCACACAACGACATCTTCAAAATCCTCTTTGCTTCCATCATGGAGTTCAACTCATAATTTCACCTTCTCTGGCCACTTTCCCCAAAAACCCTAGGTGTTTGGAGTGCTTTACAACAATCATCAGTGTTGTCTTCTAAGTTCTTTATAGCCCATTCAAGTTCATTCATTTCTGTTCAATTCACGTCACCTTTTTCCCTATCTCATTAATAGTCTCTGATAAAATTTCTTCATGTTTGGTTTTGTGTGCCTCCTCCAGGTCATTTCTGCAAGTGGTCACTGTTTTGGCACTCAACTGGACCATCAAGTGTAGAAACCCTAATTATTCAAAGGACCAAGCTGTTTCCCCTTCCTTTGCTGTAAGTTGTTTTCATTCAGGAGCAGACAATCTACCTCATAAGTACCTTCTACTGACACAACTTTCAACACTCCTGCAGAAGTGCCAAACTGTAATGTTCCCAAATTTTAGCCTCAAGCTAAAATGAACATTATAGTTTCCATATTTTCATTTTATTGAATAAAATGGGTAAGGAGACCCCTTAACCCCCTTAGATGGAAAAATAACACTCCTTATGTGAAAGGAGGGTGAATAAGCAGCTGAATTAAGCACCTAAGGGTGTGAACATGATCAGGATCACTTTGGTTTAGTCATCTTTGACTAAGTCAACAACGTTGTCCAAGAGAAGGAATCTCCATGACAATGCAGTAAAGTTTTAGAGGAGGCTCCACTTGCATGAGCTAGGTGGCAAGTGTGAATGGGACCCATGGTGAGAGGAGTTCACTTGCTTTATAAGGAGGAGATGGCAGCCCATTTTCATTATGCATTAGCTTATCATTTTCGTTGGGTCTGCAAATACTTGCATACCCAGGCTGTTTAGCGGGGTTGTAGTGTTCTTGAACCCAAGGGTGTTCCTGGTCGGGAATCCCTACCTCATCCTCAAGGAAGGAGAGGGTTTGAGCTGCATTTTCTCATTCCAGAATTTGGCCAAGCTTACTCCTTCAGCTACAACATTATTCTGTTGGGCAGAAAACATTGAGTTGCTGGGTGCAGCAAGAGAGGAGCTCATAGAGTCATTCTTTGGCCTGTTCTTCGGTGGAGATCTTGAATATTATTTGGAGGAGCAATAGAGGAGACTCCCGAGCATTATTTCAGATCTTTGGCACCAGGCCAATCATTCACCATCCCTCACAGCACAGTCTAGGGCTGGAACTACGTTATTTTATGCATGCAGTTGCTGGGAGGGTCATTTGAGCTTATCAGGAGGAGTGTTTTTGAGTAAGAGGGATCAACCCTTTGCTTGAGAACATTATTAGAGGAGGGTATGGGTATTTAAGATCTGTCATAGCCTCATACTTATTTTGATTCAGTTGCAGTGACAGGTTATTTGTCACATTGTACATTTTCTGGCATTTCTAACAATCTCTCCTAGATTGGCTAGGAATCTTGTATTGGAGCCCATTCTTCTATTCTTGGGAATTTCTTGTATATTTCAGCCATATTTAATTTATATGCATCTATAGCATCAACTAATATAATATAGTCAGCACTTTCACTGCTCTACGACATTTTGTGCAGCTGCAACAACTCATGTATTTCATAGTTTGATCATTGGAGGTTGATTCCGGTAGCTTGAGTGGCTTGTCCCTCAATATATTTCTGTATATTTTAGCTGATATATTAATAAACATGATGGATGTATTATATTCCATTTATTAACATGTACAAATTTGTAGAGTTTCATGATTATGCTCATATTTTGCTGTAGTCTCTCTCTTTGAGCATTCTTTAAGGGATCTAGTTTGGGGAGATCTGAATAACCCATCTAGAGACATTTCTTTGGGCTCCACTTCTGGAAGAGAAGTGCTTAATGAGTTAACAAGGGGATCCAAGTCCCCCTTCAGCATATTTTTACATTTCCTTCCTTATACAACATCCCCTTGGACCATTTTGCAGAAAATCCTGAAAAGGGATATTACACAAACTTTGTCCATTTTTCTCATTTGCAGACTTTGAACTAATGAGGTAATCTTCTTTGGAAATATTTTAGGCCCTTCTTGAATAACCATTGCTTGAAATTCTATTACATCTGAGCTAGATTTGAGAAAAGGAAAAGCAGTACCTGAAACATCCATGGATGACCTTACACCTTTAAAAACCATAATGACCTATTGGGAGGGTCCTTTGACTTGATTTTGACTGAATTTGGCTTGGATACCTTCAAGTGAAAACAAAATATGGTCAAAGTGCTGTATTGAAGATCCAAAATCCAAAATCCAATGTACTTGATTTATTTAAAGAGCCCGCAGAGATAGTGTTGAGACCATCAATGCTTGAGGAACCTGGGGAATATGGGAATGAGTTGGCTATAGGAAAACCTAGAGGGAAAGTGGAGTTATGGATAGGGGAAAATAAGGCAAGGAGGCTATAGGCAGGGAAGGAGGCTTAAAATGAGAGGTATCAACCCATAAGGAGTTTTTAGGAGTGACAGGGCGACCATGAAATGGAAAACTGATAGAATAGTGAAAAAGTTTCTATTACGATAATGAAGGCTGTGAGATTTTTGAAACTCACAATATCCAGGGAATGTTGTTTTCAAAAATCTAGAACCAATATATAGTCATCTAAAAATAGTGAAAAATACTGATGACTAACACAACACTGATGAAGGTGATATGTTAACTAGGTAACATGCAACTGTTGATTTATGGTAGCATCGAATGTTCTCTAAGTCTCAAATTTTGTAAGGAGGCTTGGAAACACGTATTCCAGAATAACCAGAAATCATTTTGGGAAATTCCACTCGGATAATGTTTTAATAATTTTTTTTTTTTTTTAAAATGGAAGCCTAAGTCTAAACTTAGGTAATTAAAATAATTAAAGTGTATTGATAGAAATGGGTGTGAATCTTCTAGAAAAATATGAATATCAAGTCAATTTAATCTTATCCATTGATTATGTTTTAATCTGGGTCATTTATTTCTCAACGAGAAGATTATAAGAAGGACTTCAGTGTGTATTTGGAAAACACATCAAGAGAGGATCTAGAGATCGTTTTCTCAAGTGAGTAGCTGAAGAGATCATCGAAGTGATTCTTGCAATGAACGCTAGAGATAATTTCTGGTTGGAGAGATTTTTCCTGAGCCAGGAATACATCATAGAGAAGGCAGAGAGAGAACTAGAACAGGTAACGCAAGGGCTACACTGGGAAACGTAGAGCCACATAAAGGAAACACTAAGCCTCTAAGGAGATACACTATTTTTCTGAGGGTCAGATTGGATCCAGTACTGGGAGACAGGGTGTGAGACCAGAGGGGAAAATTATCGAGCATCCAACCAATAGAAAGATCAGTTGAAGGGAGTGACACAATCCCCAGTAGGTGTGACGTAAAGTTGCCCAGAGGCTGCACAGAGGGAGCGTGGGGATTGTCAGTTCAGGATTGGGTCAGTTCCAAATATCCAATGTTAGTGTGAGGTAATCCTCACTATTTTTCTACTAATCAAATTCTCTGTCTGATAACCAGATTTGGGCATCCATATTATATTCATAAATTACTGCATAATAATACAAACCCTAAGTTGTTGCACCGATTTTCCCGAATTGGGTTTTTCCGGGGATATTAGTCCTAAAATAATGGTGTCATATTTGTGTTTATTTCTTCTTTCTCAACACCAGTCTTCCATATTTTATTTATTTAGTGACGACTATAGTTGTATTTTCGATATTTACTTGTAGATCACATCAAAAACTTGTAGAATTTAACAAGTAGGAGAAGTAATATCAATTTACTGCAGTAGGAATTTGGGTCATCGAATTCTCACATGGTTTCAGAGCAAGGTTAAGAAAGGGAGTAGAGCCGGAAGAGAAAACACTGAGCAGAAGAGGGGGATCGAATAGTTGCGTAGGCATCAAATTGAATCCCTAGAGGGATTGTGCAGTCCAGGCCAGGAGGGAAAGATTCTTAAGGAAAACATTTCTCTAAGTGAGTCGAAAGAGAGGTAATATTTCTAGTTTGTCATTTGTCAATGATAGAGGGAGCAGTGCAACAACGGATTCAATGTAGAGTAGGCTACTGGTGGGACACAACTTTTTGCTACAACGGTTGTTGGTGCAGAAAGTGTAAGAAGAAGGAAGAAGAAGCATACTGAGGGAATTCTGAACTTAGAGAATTTCTTGCCCAATAAGTTCTGATTTCCTATGTAGAAGAAACATAAACTGAGTTTTATTTTGCTTACTCTAGCAGGGAGTGTGTAGTGCCATTTGTGTAGAGGGTTAGAGGCAGCAATTCGATAGTTGGTTGGTGAGATGGCAGGGTGCCTCCATTTATGTAATCTAGAAGGCAAGGATCTCCTTCCTTCTGGATGAGCATGATCTCAAAACATTCATTGAAAATGTGGTAGCTGTCCCCGCAGATCCAGATCCATTGAAGGCCTACAAGAAACATATGGATAAAAACAAGAGATTGATCCTTGACGGAGTGGGGGATCATATTGTTTCACATATTTATGGAAAATGGAATGCCAAGGAGATGTGGGACACATTGGATACACTATACCAAGGGTCTTCTGAACAACGAAATATTTTCTTGGAGGAGAAGATGCGATCTACGAGAATTCAGAAGGGAGAACACATAGATCCATTCCTATTGAAGCTTTAGGATGTTCAAGATCAGCTGGTAGCTATAAGGTCAGCACCTTAGGCCACAGAGATGGTTAGATTGGCTCTGAATTCCATTTTCAAAGAATGGAAAGTCTTTGTATAGAGTATCATGTACAGAGAAATGTTGTTGGATTGGGAAGGAATGTGGGTAGCTCTTCAGTATGAAGAGATGAGGAGAGACTTAGTCAAGTGCAAGCTTGATGAAAACAACAGGAGTGGGACGAAGCCCAAGGACGAGCAGGAGAATGTAATCCTTGCATCAAAGGGGTAGCAGGAGTAGTGAAGGCAGAAGAAGGATGTCTTAAAGATCAAGTGTTTCCGGTGTGGTGAATTTAGTCACTATGCTACGCAGTTTATCTTAAGAAGAAGGACAAGGATGTGAAACATGATCCGCAGGCTGCAACCACGAGGATCAAGGAGGAAGAGTTTGTGATGATTGCCCACATATCTCAAAAGGAGAATTGGGGTTATCTAGAACTATAGTTCGAAAGAACTACAATTGGGCAGGATCCTTGAGGAGTCCACCTCTAAAATCAATACCTTGCTATGGGAGCCCATATCAGAAGTAGCAGGATGGACCAGTGTCACTTGGTGCAGAGGAGTGTCAGAGTGACAACGTAGTGGCTAGAGAGCACCAGAGACTGAGCAATGTAGAGTAGAGTTGGAAACCTTGCAGTTGGAACAGTGGTAGAGTAGAGTTGGAAACATTGCAGAGGCTTCAAAAGGTCAACGTAGAGAATAACAACAGTCAGATCTTAAGTATCGGATGCATCATGATGAAAAATTAGTTCATTATTATAGATGTTTTTCTACTGTAGCAACAATAGATTTGCAATGCAGATGCAATCGGTAGCAACATGCAGAGTTAGTAGTAGCATAGATACAACGATGCAGAGGGAGATGTTACAAAGTCGGTGTGATGCTTTAGCAGGATGCATTACGAGAGCACATTCCTCATTAAGAGGGAGTGTTGATTTATGGTAGCATCAGATGTTCTCTAAGTCTCAAATTTTGCAGGGAGGCTTGTACACAAGTATTCCAGAATACTTAGAAATCATTTTGGGAAATTTCGCTCGGATAAGGTTTTATTAAACTAATTTATTATTTTTAATGGAAGCCCAAGTCTAAACTTAGGGAATGAAAATAATTAAAGTGTATTAATAGAACTGGATGAATCTTCTAGAAAAAGATGAACATCAAGTCAAGTTAATCTTAGCCCTTGATTATGTTCTAATTCAGGGCATTGATTTCTCAACGAGAAGATTATAATAAGGACTTCGATGGGCATTTGGAAAAAAAATCAGGAGAGGATCTAGAGATTGATTTCTCAAGTGAGCAGGTAGAGAGATCATTGAAGTGATTCTTGCAGTGAGCGGCATAGATAATTTCCAGTTGGAGATATTTTTCCCGAGTTGGGAATACATTGCAGAGAAGGAAGAGAGAGAACTAGAAGAGGCAACGTAAGGGCTACACTGGGCAGTGAAAATCCACGTAGAGAAAACATCGATCGTTTGAGGAGATACACTATTTTTTTGAGGGTCATTTCAGATCCAATGATGGGACCCGAGGTGTGAGACTAGAGGGGAAGAGGATCGAGCATCCAACTAGAGAAATATCAGCTAAAGGGAGTGACACAATCCCTAACATGTGTGACACAGAGATGCGCAAAGGCAGCGTGGCTCTTGTCAGTTCAGGGTTGGGTCAGTGCCGGATCTCCAGTGTTAGTTTGAGGTAATCGTCACTATTTTTCTGCCAATCAGATTCTTTGTTGGATAGCCATATTTGGGAATCTAGTTTGTATTCAGAAATTATTGCATAATAATACAAACCCTCAGCCGCTGCACCATTTTTTCCACATTGGGTTTTTCGGTGGACATTAGTCCAAAAATAATGATGTCATATGTCTGTTTATTTCTTCTTGCTTAGTACTTGTATTCCACATTTTATTTATTTAGAGATAGCTACAATTGTATTTGATTCGATATTTACTTGTAAAACACAATAAATAACTTGTAGAATTTAACAAGTAGGATAAGTAATGTCAGTTTGTCGCAGTAGGAATTTAAGTCATCGAATTCTCACAATAGTCTCCACTGCCTCTGCCCATAATTCTTTTCCTAACCCTACACCACTAAGAATGATTCTTTCCTTTTCCATCAACGCCCTATTCATTCTTTCTGCAACTCCATTTTGCTAAGGTGTGTAGGGAGTAGTCTTCTGCCATGCTATACCACACTTCTTAAAAAAAATTTTAAAATCCTTCTTGCAGAACTCTCCACCATTATCTGTCCTCAACACTTTTATCATCTTCTCTATCTGGTTTTCCACCAGAGCCTTAAATGCTTTAAATATGTCAAAGACTTCAGATTTCTTCCTGAGGAAATATATCCATTTATTCCTTTAGAAGTCATTTATAAATGACACATAGTACATAGATTTAGCCAGTGATGGAACCGACACAGGTCCAAACACATCGTTGTGCACAAGATCTAATATCCATTTTTCCCTCTTAACACTAGAGGAGAAGCTCACCCGAATTTTTTCCACATATAAAAAATGTTCACAAAATTTGAAATCCAGAGAAAAATTAGACATACCTTATACCATACCATTACCATGAAGTATTCAAAGGCCCTTCTCTCAAATATGTACAAGCCTTTGATGCCACAACATGGTCTTTTCTCTAGAGACCACAAGGTTTTCAACTCCACTTTCAGGAACCACATAAATTTACACCCTTTAATAACAATGTTACCGAGAAAATTGTACATAGTTCCAATTCAAAATCCCCACATCAATACCAGTTCTGCCAAAACCATCTTGCATGTATCCTTCTCGAACACTATTTTTACACCTGCATCATCCATCTTGCTTATAGAAATCATATTTCTGGCCAATGCAGGAATACGCAAAACACCAGGAAGTTTTCTATTGCTTCGAACTTACAAATCCAACTTGAATTTTCCACATCCAAAAATTATGGCCTTCCTATCATCTCCTAGGAATACTATTTCTCATATTCGTAGAACTTCTCCCTATGGGGACTAAAGTGAAATGATGTACTTGAGTTAATCAACCATGCCTCATGATCTACATGTGTACTTGAAGAAGAAGCCAAGTACACATCTCCACCTTCATTTGAGGTCGTCTTTGCCTCTACAAAAGTAGCATCATAAAATCCCTTTACTTTCTTAGGAGCTTTAGATCTATAGTCCTTTTTAAGTGCCCTTCCTTTCCTCATTTCCAACACAAATTTTCAGGTTTTCCTGGAGATTTAGATCTCCCACTTGAGGATTTTTTTTTTTTTAGTCCTCGTATAGACAAGGAATATCCATTCCGACCTTCCATATTTTTCTGCCTCATATCCTCCGATAGAAAGGATGAGACTATTTCATTAAACTTCAAGGTAGTTGTATTTCTACCTATTGCAACAACTAGACTATCCCACAAATCTGGTAGAGAAGAAAACAAACTGATGCACTTATCTTCATCTGATATTTTAATATCAAAATTTAACAAATGACTTACCACAATATTGAAGAAATTTATATGGTCTATCACTAAGTCTCCATCCTTCATCCTCAGGTTATACAACTTTTTTTGTAGGAAAAATTTATTCACTAGAGACTTAGATTGTACAAATTCCCTAAATTGTCCCACATAGCCTTTACCGTAGCTTCCCCAGATACATTCAACAATACTGAATTTGAGATATAAAACCATATTGTGCTCTTTTCTTTCTGATCCAACTCCTCCCATTATTCATTTGACATTGTCGTTGGTTTAGTACCTAGATCTTCCACGATCCAATGATCTTTATCCACCGATAGATCCTCCATCTTGAGCTTCCACAACTAAAAAATTTGACCATTAAATTTCTTAATCTCTATCTTTCCACTGGTTGCCATCTTATTTCACCACAAGAATCGTTCCCACATAGCTCCCACTAAACTTGGTCTACCACAGGCCCAAGAAAAACCCATCAGCACCAAAGGCGTCCCCTTGAAGCTGAAACATATCTGATACCAAATTTAGGTTTTAACCCCATACATAAATTACCTGTAAAATTATTCTTAAAAAAAAAAAAAACAATGGTGAGAGCATAAAACGTAAAACATATATACACAGATATTTCCCCCTAGATCCCAAAACAAGATTACTATATTGTTTTTCCATTATATTCCTTTCAATGTTACAATACATATATATACATACCTAAGCAATCATAAACCCTAATCCATTAGAACATAACCGTAGTTCCCTTGACCGAATATACAAAATACCATGGAAAAAAAACCATCATGCCCAAAACCATGTGCAAAACCCATGCACAAAACCATAGGTAGCTTTCCCCACCTAATATAGGGTCCAATTTTTTTCCCTGGGGTGAGCCCTAGACCCTGTGTAGGGGGGCTACCGCCCTCTTGCAAACCCCTCAACAAGGGGGGATACACCCCCCTGTGACACCCCTACTGTACCCAACGCAACGAAGTTGTGGAAATAATATACCACACATTGGTATGTGAATAGTTATAAATGACTAAAAATATTGTATGATTGTCCATAATCTATCAAACATTGCTTCCTCATATATCCTCCAATTATTTTAGTTCCAATATAAATCCTTAGATGGAGGAGTGAAATAATTAGGATTCATGTTAAAATAAAATTAATATATATTTGATGATTGGATTTGGTTGTACAAAAGGTGGAAAAGTGAATTGTGGTCTAGACCAATAGACTGCTATCCAAGGGACAACATATGGTACTAGTTAAATCGGTCCTTGAAATTATCTAGGTGTATTGGAATTTAATTTCTTTGGTACTTGAAGGAATCTTCATTAAATTATAAAGTTAATTTTTCAATTTCTATGGATTGGAAAAGAGAAATCTAGAGGGTTCCATCTTATATCCCATTCTACTCTTGCCATGCCTAAATAAATGGGAGGTTGGGGAATTAAAAAGATCCATATTTTCTTTCGAAATCTAGAAGCCCATAGTCTTTGGAATTTCAGTAACAACACATCTCTTTAGGGATGAGATATGTAAACAAAATATTTAAGAGATAAATATATTATGGAATGGTAAAGGGACTAGGTTAAATCCCACAAACAACATCCATAGTTTGGAGAGATATCACCAAATCATTTCCTTTAATTTCTAGAAATTGGGTTGTTTGGAGAATTAGAAACATTCATTCCATCCGAATTGGAGTGGATCCATAGTCAGGTGCTTGCCAGAATTATTTTCTTTTACAAAACTATGTTTGTCTTTTGATATCTACCAATATTCAAATCTTGGTCGATGCCAAATCTACATCTAACATTCCTATAGGAATCCAGTCATTCAAATCAAAAATTGAATTAGATCTTCTAGAACTATAAGCCATTGAATGTAATGGCTATGTCATGTTTCTAGCATCTTCCCTTATTCGTTTAGATGAAGATGACTTAGATTGCTTGATCTAGTCAAAGAATTTCAATTCGGGGGAATAAACAACAAATTTGGGCTACAAATCATTTTTAGAATTGAATCCTGCACAAATAAAAAGGTGGCGGTGGTGGTATTTATGGAAACAATCTTGTCCACTCAAAAGAAAACTGACATTACGGTTGGAATTAAACAATAAATTTCTAACATAGGATAATCTACTCAAAAGAGGTTGGATTGATCTAAATCGTTGCGCCTTATACCATGTAGAGGCATAATCCATCTCTTACATTTTCATTTCATGTCCCTACATAGAAATGGCTTGGAGTATCCTCTGTTTTTATTTTTCTCTAATGTCTGTTTGTCGGAATACAAATGAATAGAGGAATGAACTCAAGATTTGGCATTAGATCACTTGAAGCAAATTTTCCATACTTCACTTGCTATCTTCGTAAATAATATTTGGTGGGCATGTAATCAGGCCATTTTCCATGAAAAATACATACCACCTGAAGTTATGAGTGACATCATAGAGAACCTAGTAAAGGAAATTCAGGTTGAGCCAATAAGAAATAAGACAAGGTTCTTAGTTATGCCTGATCTAGAAAAACATACTCTGTGGGGATTCTTTGATGACACTTGCCAAGGAGATCCTCCACAACTTGGGGTTAGTGGTGTTCTCTATTTAAATCAAAATCATCATTATCTTATTTATTATGTTACTCATCATGACTCTAATATGAAATCATAATTTACAAGTCTAGGGTTCTTTTGTAAAATACAAAGCACTTGGGAACTAAAAATTTATAGGTTCTAGGAGATTCCAAAGTGGTGACCAATCAGGGAAAAACAAATGCAGAGGAAAATGTGCCAAATTTGAATCATATCCTTAGATAAATTAAATATAAAAGAGAGCTATTTGAGTGGAAAAATTATGTGACATATCTACAAAGAATTGAATCAATATATTGATAACTCTCTAAAGATGCAATACAACTCCTACTAGATATTTTGGTCAATATTAATTATGGAACAATAAGGAAATCAATGGAATGGAATTCCATTTTTAGAGAAGATGAAGCTTATACCTTTTTACAATCTGTTCATTGTTTCTATTTTTGAGTTTAGAATAGATTTTTTCACGAAGCTATTAGCCTTTTGAGACAGTCCTTTGGGATTGCACAATGTATATTCCATATGGAATATAATTGTTATTTATTTATTTATTTTTATTTTTATTTTATTTTTAAGATTATGGTGGGAAGTAATTAATAGTAAATATGTTAGATATTATTTTTGGGATTCAACTGCATTAAGTAATTTATTCATCTATGACCATTTCCATGAGAGGTAGTCGTAACTGAATAATTTCTCATGATTTTTGAATAGTCAACTTAGCACTCATTGCATAGGGTGATGCTCACAGGGGTGAAGAATATGCAATGAGTGCTAAGTGGACTATTAAAAAATCATCAGAAATTAGTCATTTACAACTACCTCTCATGGAAATGGTCATATATGAATGACTTACTTAACACAGTTGAATCCCAAAAATGATATATAATATAATGCACTGCGGAAACCCCTCATACTTAAGTAAATATGTTATTTACCTAAGTATGAACTATTTTCAAGGATTTTATTTTTGGAGGCAACTATCACATGGAATTATATTTTTCAAAGGTTATAATAAGACCTTCAAATTATGATCCAATCAAACGTTTGAAATTTATTTATTTTGTAAGTTAATTTTTTTATTACCTTTGAAATTCCAAACACATCATTGATAGATCATTTTCAAAAGGTTACCAACTTCAATCCTTCACCAGGGAAACCATATTTGTTGGCTAACAAAAGGAAAGACAAAGTTTCAACAAAAGAGACATAAAATTTTCATGGCACTGCCATACTACAACAAGACTTCAGGATATAAAAAAAAAACTACATAAAAACAAACTCATGAATTTGATGATGTCACAGGAGTAGGCTCCCTTACAGTTGTACCAGTTGGCATAGAGGGCTTGATATCACATTGGAGGTGACTCTTCAGGTAGGCCAAGTAAGCATCCAATCTCTTCAGATAATATCAGTAATAGCGCTGCACCCTCTGAATGTCGTTCAGGTAGGAAATTATATCATTTATTTCCTCATGTTTCTCCTTTAAAAATCAACCTAGAAATATCTTCAAATTCCAATGTAAAGTGATGGAATGTATGAATTGGTTCCTTCTTCCCCTGGTATGATCTAGATTAGGGGGGAATTAGAAACCTCCTCCATAATTTCCAAATCTGAGTAGGCCTAATTGTTGTTAATGGCTCATTTCTATAACTAATGAATCTCCTCCTGAATACTAGGAGAAGTCGTTCAATGATAAATGGAAGCCACTTCTTGGGCCTGGGTCCTGGCACATGACTGACCTTACTAACCAATTATGCCAACCCCCATGTAGCTACACATCCTATGTTGAGGCATTGAGGTATAGAAATAAGGGAGTTAAACATAAGACCAATACCATAGTTTACCCCGATAATAGGAAAACTTTTCACTCAAGCCCCCCTCGACTATAAACCAACAAAAAAAGAGATTCTTGAGATCTTCGAACCACCTCGAAACTACAACCAACTAGAAAAAGAGAACCTCTAAGAACCTATTCACTGTTAGATTGCCATGTGACCAGACAATCCTAGGGTGAAAATTGTCGGCAAAACTAACCCAATGAGCAGACTACTAGGGGAATACAACTGAAAAATTCAAACGGAGAGAAGATAAAAAAAAGAAAGGGGGACAACACAAGAATCACTAGAAACCCAAAAAAATAGACCTAAAAACATTAATACCTAATAAGTAGCAATGTAACTAGAGAGAATCATGAGGGACACCAACATATAACCAACACCAGGCATATAATTAAATATACAATTCGAGTAGTAGGGGAAACTATTAGGCAGTAAATGTTGTACAAGAGTTCCAGGGCAACCAAAAACCTTAACCTTTGAAACTAAATAATGGAATTAGCGACCTCCACTAAGCAGTGCAACCAACCCTAAGGCGTATTGACTCTCTGTACTAAGACAACTTCAGGACCTAGAACAACGGTGCCACCCACACCCTCAACTAGACATTAGAAGCAAAAGAAATAGAAATCTGACGTGGGTCGCTACCGCTACTACACCATTGTATACGACCCCTACACTGTAAAAAGTTGAGCCTCACTTGATTTTTAATACTAGTTGTACCTTGTTCCAGACTTGAAAATGAAACTTAGAAGAAAATAAAATCCCACTACTAGCGAGGACATAACTCAAACCAAGAAAAAAAACCATCCTCCATGCAATAAAACAATAGGTCGAGAGTGTTGCGGGAAATACACCATTACACCAAAGGAATTAAGGTTTCACATGCTCCGTGCATGGGGGGGGGGGGGGTGGCCATGCGACCCCCCTTTTAATTACAGTGGGAGGTGGTTGGGTGCAGGGAAACCCTCTTGACCTTTATTTGCACTTGTCCTTGCACCTCAATCGAGGAATGAAAATATTTTTTTTAGTAATTTTGAATAATAATATTTATTTTTAAAAGTTAAACATTCTAAGTTAAACCTTTAAGCCGCTTAACACTGTTCGATATTCCCTTAGGCTATTCAAGGACCTGATCAACCCCTATAATGCTAAGGGGTTTACATGATCCCTTGGTCTCATGGAAAGCCTTATATAGGTGTTACACCATTTTTTGGTCATCTAACGTGTTACAATTAGATGGATCAAAGTACACCATGTAAGACCAATTTTACCCTAAGTAAAATTTCTTTCACTATGAAAAATAACTTAGTAATCCTTATTTATTAAGTTGTTTATGGTCTAAACAGGAAACCCCATGAGGAAATATTAAATAAATCCACATTTGTTTGATTTTCCTCAAGGAATAATTAGTTAAACAACTGTTTAATTAATATTCCTCGTCATATTTAACCCAAAACAGGAAAATTAATTAGATAAATCATTATTTATCTTATTATTTTCTAGGAATAATTATTTAAAACCTATTTAAATAATATTCCTTGTTAAATTTGACTAAATAATTTATAAATAATTGAATAAATCGTTATTTATTTAATTATTAGTCAACTACATCCTTAAAATAATAAATAAATCATTTATTTTTTTATTATTTACAAATAAAGGGATTTGACCAAAGTCAAATTCTTTTCCCTCCAACAAATATAATAAAATATTCGATAAAAGTTAGATCTTGATTTGGTTAAAAATATTTTAATTATGCACCAATATCTAGACTAACTCAATATTTTGTTATAAATAGAAGGGTTTTTCCATTCATTCACTACGTTTTGTTGCCTAAAGATCACTCTGGGTCTATACTTTTGGTTTGACTTTGATCCACCATCATTGTCATATTTTGCTACCATTTTTCTTATGAGCTCCCTTTGAGTTCCATTTTTGTTTGGGTTTTCTACACCATCAAGAGAGAGAGATTTTAAATCTGAAGTGCTGAGGACTTACAAGAACCCATCCCATTGAGGGGGACTTGTAACATCTTTCTATGTTCCCTTCCCAGGTGTCAAAAAATACAAAAATTCTTTAAAACATTATTGTCTTGTCTATTGGATGCATGGAGCGACTCTTGATTTTATTTACTTCTTAATGTTTTTTACTGCATAGATCTAGATTTTGCAGCATTTATCTTGGTCAACTAATTGCAGATCTAAGGAAATTGGCAGCCATCTTTGATGTTAGGGTTGTTTGTTATGCACAAATAAAGTGAGTTTTTTTCGTATGCTTGCGATTAAGATTCATACTAACAACTGGTGACTCCACAAGGGTTTACGATTACGACCGCTGTCGTCTTTTAGATCCCTGCATGACTAGCTTCTTCAAACCCTAGGATTTCTCTTCAGCTTCTTGTTTTTCTTTTCTTGATGTTGTTTTTAACCTATCAAACCCTAAAACATTAAAAATTGTAACTTCCGTGTGTTTTCGAACCTATTGTGCAGGTGACAAGAATCAACTGCGACTGAGATGACAAAATTTTCTGAAACCTGCTCTCGAGAGTGCCAGAAGTGCAGGTCACAATTTTTGGGCCAAAACCTGCGACCTGAACATCCAGGACGCAGAAAACAGGGCAAAACTTGCGACTATGCAGAAAACAGGTCAGAAACTGTGACTTGAACTTTTTGCGGGAATTTTTCTAAGATTTTTTTAGGTTTGTCTGAGTCTCTATTTAGGGTTGTTTGACATACGTCTCCACCCTTTTTGGACTTGTAATTGCTCCGTTTTACTCATAAAAGTGGGAACCTAGCCCCCTATGGCTTCAGTACCCTCCACCTTTCTAGGAAGAGTTTTAGCTGCAACAGGTCGTCTGAAATTTCAGTGTGTTCAGCCATTTTTCAGATCTGATCCCTCACCTTTAGATCCACTTCAGATTGGTTATTCATCCATTCAAAACACCTGCTTTTAGTTTTGTTTGGGTGTTCCTCTAGGGTCCCCTCTGCTTCCCTCCAGGTTGTAACCCTTCGCCACCTCATTTACAGTAATTTTTGCTCTGTTTTTTTGCACCTATTCCAGCAGATCTGACCTTTAGATCTTGTCCCTCTCGAATTTAGATCTATTGGATATTTTGGTGTGTTTTGACTAGATTTTTTCCCACCCACAGACTAGTTTTTGAGAGGCTTGCGTCCTTGGGTTCAGATTAATGCATAATTAGCTGTTTATTTTTTGTTATTTCAGTTTTAGATACTGTTATCTATAGGTTTATTTACAGTTATACATGTTAGGTCCCTATATCACTAGTATAGCCCCTTATTATTGTTAGTGTAAACCCCTTATTTTTATTGTTGTACCCTTGTAACCCCCATTTTGTTATTATTGTGCCCTTAAATTATTATTGTTAGGTCGGCTAGGATTACATTGTGGCCCACTAGGATTACATTATGGCCCCATGGACTCCTATGTATAGAAAGGAGGTTTTGTAAATTGTATCATCCAAGAATTGTTCATTTATGTAATGTATTGGAGGTTGCCCCCTCGAAGTGGCTTATTTCTAAGGCGTTCATATCTCTTTTCTTCTATTTTTGGAGCTGGTTACACAAGGTATCGGAGCTTGGGATTCTAGGGTTTCGCTGCTCCAAACAGGTCATCGTGGCATTTTCGCTATAAATTTTTTTCTACGAAGTTTCAGAAGCTGAAATTTTTAGGGTGCGAAGCTGAAATCATGAGGAAGATTGTCTAAAAATTTCAGAGCTTGGTTCGCAATATTTTCGGAGATATCATCTGTGGAAGTTAGGTCTTTTTTCAAGCTCCTAAACAGGTCATCGTGGCATTTTCGCTATAAAAAATTTTCTACGAAGGTTCAGAATCTGAAATTCATATGGTGCGAAGCTGAAATCCTGAGGAAATTCGTCAAAAAATTTCAGAGCTTGGTTCGCAATATTTTTGGAGATATGATCTGTGGAAGGTAGTGCTTTTTCAGGCTCCTGAATTTCATCTCAAAGAGGTGATCGTGGGGAAAGTTCAATAATATACTGCGGGAGATTTTGTAGAATGCCCGAGTCAAATGTGATTATGAGAGTACACGGCACAGCAGTTTCTTTGATATCAATTTTAAAGACAAAGAATAAAACGGTGACACCGTGGAAAGTCGTACGAGTTCGCTCTACTGAACCAGTCCATAATTAGGTGATTGTGGGAGATTGGACACAAATTTTTCTTGGAGAATCCAAATTAGGTCAGACCTGTGGCATTCGAAAGAAGCTTCGGAAGGGGTACTACGAGGCTTGAATTTGAGATATCGAAGAATTTTCTAATTACGAGAGATAATTCAATTTCAATATAGAGCTCTAAGGTAGTAAAAGGTGTGTATTTTTTTTTCCAGGAATTACATAAGTCTTGTTTGAAGAATCAAGTTGAATTGATTCAAAGGGGGAAACTTAAGAATAGATATCAATATTGGATTGCAAAATGGCCCCTAAAAGAATTCAACACCCATTAAGCCTTCGGAAGGCTCCTATTTATGACTCATGAAGATGAAGAATTGCAACATGATGCATCGAAATTACGAGAACGGAAATGCGGCAGTTTTCACTCTACTTGAAGCTGACAAAAAATGAAATGGGAAGTTTTGAAGAAAGGCATGGAAGTGAAGATGGACGGTTTGAAGAAAGGCATGGAAGCTAAGATGGATGGTGTGGAAGCTAAGATGGATGGCGTGGAAGCTAAGATGGATGACATGAAGAGCTGACATGGAAAACATGAAGAGTGATGCAAAAGCATACATGGAAGGCTTGATGACAAGCTTAAAACCGAAATGATTCCTAATAGGCGAAATATAGGAGAAGAACCTCATGATGAGAACAAAATAAATGTTAATCATGATTTCATAAGCCGAATGTTGGCGGGAAGAACCACCATATTCCAAAAATGGATATGAAGAAGTTTGATGGAAAGGATCGGTAACATGGATACTACGGATAGACAATATTTTGATCTCCATAACGTGCAAAACACACAAAGGTACGCATTACCTTTACATTTAGAACAAAATACATTTGTATGGTATCAATGGCTTTGCTCTAGTAAAAAAATTGTCACTTGGTCGAATTTTTACGGAGGAAATGATAACACATTATGAGGATACAAAGAGCAACACCTTCTTTACCCAATTGATAAATCTCAAACAAAAAGGGTTTAGTGGGGGCGGCCACAGCTGAGGACTTCAAAAATTGAATATAAGGGGTAACTAATATTCCGGAGGGACACATGATTGATCTCTTCATAGGCACTTTAAAGGATAACATCCAACATGAAGTTCACGTTTTGGAACCTGATTCATTGGAGAAGGCATTCGGGTTGGCGAAAAGTTGAATGTAAAATTATGGCGACAAGGAAGCCTACCACTCAATTCTATAAAAAAGGAAGTGTTGCTATGCCTGGAATTTCCACAACCTACGGAAGTTGACACCACAACAATTGGAAGAAAAAAGAGCGAAAAGGGCTTTGCTACAGTTGTGATGGCAAATACACTAAAAGGTCATAAGTGTCTTTGAGAAGAAATTATTTTACATAGATTGTGAAGAAGAAGAAGAAAATGAACAAGAAGAGGATATACACGAGGAACCACCCACAGAAGAGGAAGAAATGAATGTTGAGCCATATCGTGTAATGCAACGGCGAGAATTACCACTCCTCGAGCTCAAGATAGAAGGACATATAAAGAAGAAAAATTTAATGGTGTTGATTGATTCGAGTAGCACCCATAATTTTATTCATTATAAGGTAATGAGAATTAAATTGTTTCCCTATACTGACACCAGAATGTCAAGTGATGGTTGCAAATGGAGGAACTATAAATTGCTGGAAAATGCCATAATATCGAAATTAACCATGGGGGAATATGTGTGACCCAGCTAGTCCCGATACTTGCCATTCCTATGGGAGAAGTGCGCGTTGTACTAGGGAGTACGATGGTTACAATCTTTGGGGACGGTAACTTTTTAATTTTCAAGAACTTTTCTTGAAATTTTCAAAAGGAAAGGAAGTTGAATTACGGGGTATTGCGGAAACCGGGAAGAGGATAATAGCTCTAATGTCATGACAAAGCTTCTAAAAAAGAACGACGAGGCGTAATTGCACGATTATGCTCCTTTAGAAGTTCCCGACATCAAAATCATCGATTATAACGGATCTCCAACAAGTCTTGGACAATCATTCCAAGGTGTTTGAAACTCCCGAAAGGACTCCCACCTATTCGTGATCATGATCATGCTATTCATTTGATTCCGAAGTGTTCCTCCAACATCGGCCTTATAGATATCCTTACTTCCAAAATAGCGAAATTGAACGTGTGATTGCGAGAAATGTTAGGCGGGTATAATTCAACCTGGTCAGTTCTTTCTCTTGCTCTGTAGTATTGGTCTGCAAAGAAGGATGGATCATAGTGAATGTGTCAGTTATAGGAGCTCCAATAAGCTCACCATTAAAGACAAATTTCCCATTCTGTGATTGATGAATTATTGGATGAATTACATGGAGCAATTTATTTTACCAAGTTGGATCTTCGTTCGGGATATCATCAAATTAGAATAAGAAAGTAGAAGATATTCCAAAAAACGACATTTTCGAACTCATGAGGGTCATTATGAATTTTTGGTCATGCCTTTTGGCCTTACCAGTACACTTCTACATTTCAGGGTTGATGAATTCCATTTTCAAACCCTTCCTTAGAAAATTTGTGCTAGTATTTTTTGATGATATACTAATCTACGGGTCTTGGAAGGATCATGTTGAACATGTTGACGGTGCTCAAACTATTGCAAAAGAAACGATTATGGCAAAAAAACCCCGAAATGTTTCTTTGGAGTACAAGAGGTGGAATATCTAGGTCATATTGTATCTCACGAGGGTATTAGAAGTGAACCACAACAAAATTAAAGCCATTAAGGAATGGAAAGTTCCCACAACCATAAAGCGAGTTGAAAGTTTCTCGGAGTTAACGAGGTATTATCACAAGTTTGTTAAATTATATGGAGAATAGTAGCACCTCCCCAACAACATTATTGAAGAAAGATGTGAATTTTCATGGACTCCTGAAGCAACTAAGGCCTTTGAACGTCTTAAAGAGGCAATGTGCCCTGTAGGTCTTAGCTACCATAGGACTTCCTACAAAAACCTTTATTGTGGAATGTGATGCCTCGGGGAAATGGAATTGGAGTCGGTTTAATGCGAGGAAGGAAGACCCATTGCTTTTGAAAGTCATCCAGTCAAAGGAGAAATATTCCTGAGAAACCTATTTATGAGAGAGGAAATGTTAGCAATACTACATGCACTAAAGAAATGGCGAACTTACCTAATGGGAAGACACTTCGAGGTAATGATCATGATAGTATTAAACACTTTTTGGAACAAAGACTATAAATCAGAAGAACACAAAAATGGGTCACAAAGATGTTGGGTTATGACTTTGAAATAATCTACAAAAAAGGAGAAGGCTGAATGTTGTTGCCGGATGCACTCTCGAAAAGAATGAGGGTGGAAGCATTTCTTTGTGCCATTTCTATTATCCAACGATTGGATAAGCAAACAGAAGATGAATGGAAGAAGGGACAAAGATGTATGGATACTCATTCAAAAGTTGCAGCAAGATCCTAGTACATCTGATACATTTAGTTGGAAAAATGATTCCTTATGGTACAAAGATCGCTTATATCTTTATAAGAATTCCCAACTAAAACAAAATATTCTTCTGGAATTGCACACTTCTCCTTTAGGAGGACACTCAGGATTTTTAAAAACTTACCACAGGGTGAAGAAAGAATTTTTTTGGGATGGCCTTAAATCGGATATTCAAAAGTTTGTGGCGGAATGTTTGGTTTGCCAGCAGAATAAAGTGGAAACAATTAAGACCCCGGGACTTCTACAACCTTTATCCATTCCAAGTCAACGTTGGGAGGAGATTTCAATGGATTTTATCACAGGTTTACCTAAGTCCGAAGGAAAGAGCGTCATCATGGTGGTAGTTGATAGACTTACCAAGTATGCACACTTTTGTGCATTATCTCATCCATTTAAAGCAAGTACAGTTGCTACTACATTTATGGACAGAATTCAAAAGCTACATGGAAGCCCAAGGGTTATTGTGAGCGACAGAGATCCCATTTTTACCGGAAATTTTTGGATGGAGTTATTTTCTTGTTTGGGTACTCAATTAGCTCATAGCTCATCTTATCATCCTCAATCTGATGGTCAAACTGAGATAGTAAATAAATGTTTGGAAGGATATCTTCGTTGTTTTGTATCTGATAAACAAACACAATGGGTCAAGTGGTTACCTCTTATTGAATGGTGGTATAACACTTCCTTCCATACTGCAGCAAAAATGACCCCATTTATGGCACTTTATGGATATCATCCACCATCCATCACATCATCTTTAAGGGAAAATTCAAAGGTTCAAGCAGTAGAAGATCACATCGAGCATCAGCAAGAAGTTCTCCAACTCTTAAAGGATAACCTGAATTTGGCACAAAATCGAATGAAACAACAGGCAGATCAACATCGTAGCGAGAGAAGTTTTTATGTAGGAGATTGGGTATTTTTACGGCTACAACCATACAAACAAATGTCCCTCAAGCAAGCAAAGAAGGATAATAAATTATCGCCAAAGTACTAGGGTCCTTACAAGGTGTTCCAGAACTTGATGAGGAAGGAAAAATCATATTGGAACCTGAAGCGGTCACGGAAACAAGAACTCGACAACTACGGAATCGATCAATTTCAGAGTATCTCATCAAGTGAAAGAACTTACCCACTGAAGATTCTACATGGGAGGATGAGAATTTTATACAAAAGCACCCAGAGCTACTCAAGCGTTGAGGACAACACTTTTTTTGAAGGAGAGAGGCATGTTAGGTCCCTATATTACTAGTATAGTCCCTTATTGTTGTTAGTGTAACCCCCTTATTGTTATTATTGTACCCTTGTAACCCCCATTTTGTTATTGTGCCCTTAAATTATTATTGTTAGGTCGGCTAGGATTACATTGTGGCCCACTAGGATTACATTATGGCCCCATGGACTCCTATATATAGAAAGGAGGTGGCCAAAATGTATCATCCGTTATGAATTTTTCATTTATGTAATGTATTGGAGGTTTCCCCCTCGAAGTGGCTCATTTATAAGGCGTTTATATCTCTTTTCTTCTCTTTTTGGAGCTGGTTACACAACAATAATTTATGTAATCAGTTTAAGAAAATTAAATTTACCAAAAATTTTGGCACCGTTGGTAGGGAAGTTTAAATAGGAGCCTTTTTATTTCTTAAAAAAAATAAAAAATAAAAATAAAAACTTCAATCACCTACCACCCCCACTATATCACATAGTGCGGTAAGAGCCACACATCCACATCATGAATTATTATATTTGAAAGTAGAAGAAGAGGTGAAAAATGAGGTTGAATAAATGGATGGAGATGATGATAATGGGGAAGATCCTTTTGGATTTCCCATTCAAGAAACTGATATCTACATTGAAATGAAGAACATCCCTCCATGTGTACTTCCTAACTTCAAAGGTATGAGATCAGATGACCCAAAAACCTTTCTTTTTGAATTTGAAATAATTTTTATATCTTATGGCTACTCATTTCACATTCAAAAATTGAATTTGTTTATGGCAACATTGAAGGATAGAGCTCTTAGATGGTTCACGACTTTAGGAACAAATTCTATAAGGACATGGGATGATATTAAAAGAGTATTTTTGGAAAAATATAAATATTATTGCGTACACCATGACCTTAGAAATGAAGTCTTTAAGATGAAACAAAAAGAAAATGAAATCCTACAAGATTTAGTGGAGATATTTACTTATAATATAAAAAGATATAATTGCATAATTTAGGATCAAACACATTAAAAACTCTCCTACTAAATACTTTAAGGATAAACGGACTGATATTCTTAATCTTGTGGGAAAAGGAGATGTCTATCAATTTTCATTTCAAGAGATTTTTGAACTATTAAAGAACATATCAAGAGGAAAATAAAAGTATGTAAGGTCCCCTCAAGATCCATTTATGGCAAGAGTAAGTAAGTTGACATCAGGATTGGTAAGTAAAACTAAACTTAACAATTTTCTAAACATTCTTGGTAATTTAAATAAACAAATTCACATGATAAGAATGCAAAACAAACAGAAAGTTGAGAATTCTACTTCATTTATATTTTGCCCTAAATTTAGAAAGAAACATTTTTTTCATGAATTTCCACTTGATAACATTAAAATTTGTGACATATGTGCAGGATCAAATACTACTAAATATTGTCCATCATTAGCAGGGTTAAAGGTATTTTACTAGGAAGAAAATCAAACAGTGTAACAATCTTGTTATCTAGCTCCAAGAAGACCAGGGAAGACTCATCAACCTTGTATGATGCAAGATCCCAATTCTCAATTTCAAGGTTATGCACAACAATCTCAAATTAATTGGAAAACACCATTGCCTTGGAAATCTAGTACATCTTGACCCCAACCTCAAAAAAAACCTTGGAAACCTTGGCCATCTCAATCCCAACATTAAAACCAATCTTGGCAACAAATTTTGCAAAGACCCTACAAAGGTAATCCACCATATCCTCAATCTTTCCCTCTCTATTATCAATACCATCATCAATGTTATCCATACCATTCACCTCCTCCACAAAATTGATATCACCCTCATTTGACCTCAATTCAACCTTTCCCATTACCATCCACACAAGCACCCCAAAGATCCATTCCCACTCCACTACTTGCACAACCATTTCATATCCCCAACAATAAAACACCTCAATCAACTTACAATTTTTAGGTATTGCAAAATTATTCACTAGTTATCATTGAAGAACAAAAAATAGAAGAAGAAGACTCAGATAAGGTCCAAGAATCATGGATGCCTATCGATAAAGAGAAGTTGTTGGTGTTGATCAGCGGTTGTCATTGATGTCAACCCAAGCAGCACCAAGGGATACCCCAATATTGCATGGGAATTTTGACCTACCAAATTAATGTATTATGGGTCAAGAATGTTTTTTATTGTTTCTACTTGTCGAGATGTTTCCATTGATATATGGCACACCACGTAATTCTTCACGGTTTGAGAGATATTCATGTTTGAAGTTTGTAGCCCCATTTAGTGGGCTAAAACCCCATGGGGTTGTGGTATGGGTCATTGAAAAGTCATAATTAATCTTTTTTAAACTCCTAAAATGCCTCCCACATTCACTTTCTAAAGCCCCTCTCAACCTAAGCATTTATATAAATTGTGATCCTCATATCCTCCTTATGCAAGGGATTTTGCCATCTGAAACAGGTCATCATGGCATTTTCTCTCTAAATTTTTTTATAGGAAGGTTTAGAAGCTGAAAGTTTAATGAGGCGAAGACAAAATCCTAAGGAGGCTCTTGTGAAAATTTCAGATCAAGGTGCACAATATTTTTAGAGATATGATCTGTGGAAATCAGTGTTTTTGCAGGCTCCTGAAATTCATCTCAAAGAAGTGACCTTGGGAAAATCGTCATAACTCTCTCTCTGAGTATCAGATTGGAATTATGTAAAAATTCGTAGATAGTACAAAGACTATAGTTTTATCTCTATCAATTTCAGAGCCAAATGAAGAAACAGTGACATGTCGCACACCGTACAAGTTCGCTCTACTGAAATAGTCCATAATTAAGGCATTGTGAGAAATTAGGCATAGCTCTCTCTTGAAGAATCCAAATTGGTTTCAGAGCTTGGTTCCTTCAATAGAAGTTTAACAGCTGGAAGGAGGTCATGGATCATACCAAGAATGGTGTACCTCTGTTCAATAAAAATAATTATGCACTCTAGAAAGGAAGAATGGAGATCTATCTCTTGGCGCAAGGTTATGAAGTATGGGACACTATTCAAAATGAATTTACATCAACTGCAGATGAACAAGGTAAGAAGAATTCAGTAAATGATGCAAAAGAAAAGAATATTATTATTAGTGGACTTATTGAATCTACTTATCATAAGGTGTTGGGTTGTAAAACCGCCAAAAATGTATGGGACAAGCTTGAGAATATATATGCAGGTCACTCAAATGTCAAAGAAGCGAAGCTTCAAATCTGTAGAGAAAAATTTGAGAAACTCAGAATGAAAGAATATTGCAACATTTATGCATACTTCCAATACATTGATGAAATAACCAACACTCTGGAAGGATTGGGAGATCCAGTTGATGAGAAGACTATTATATGAAAGATTCTTAGAATGTTAGCAGGGAGATTCAACCCAAAGGTATCGGTCTTAGAATACAGTGAAAATCTTGACAAAATCAGCAAAGAGGAATTACATGGGGTTCTCATAGCATATGAAATGAGACTTTATGAAGAAGAGGGTACTTCACATCTAGAAAATGTGTTTGTTGCATCTAAGAAAACCCATAAGGACAAACAACCTTCAATTGAAAAGACATGCACCTGAAAGTGCGAAGAAAAGGGAGATGATGAAGAAGGTCTTTTAGATGAATAATATGCTTACTTTACAAGAAAACTAAACATTTGTAAGTTAAAATTCAAAAGTAAACGTCCATTTATATGTTTCAGCTATGGTGAGGTTCGGAATTTCGCATCAAAATCTCTGAACATAAGTGATGGCAACTCAAAAGGAAAGAAAGGCTTTTATAAATTCAACAAGCAAGGATTCAAAAGGAACTTTCCCTCTAAAGAAGATAGCTCATCATCCGATGAAGACAATGACAGCGAAGAAGAAGCCAATGAGAGAGTATTGTTTATGGCAAAGCACAATAAACAAGAGGTATCAAACAACTTAGAAGAAGGATTGACCATAGAAGAATTTTCTAAGGAAGCAATCAAACTTATAAAAGAGCTCAAGGTAGAGAAGATCCATTCCAATACTAATAACAAGTTCAAGGTCTTAAAATTGAAGTTGAAGAACACAAATGCATTGAAGAGTCACTTCAAAATAATTTGGAAGAAAGCAACCAAGAAAAGGAGGAATTAGAAGCCGAAGTAGTCTCGCTGTGTAAGGAAGTTAAGAAAGTAAAAACTATTAAAAACTATGCCAAAAACTCAAGGGAATTGGAAGAACTCATCAACAATCAACAATCTTACAATGACAGAACTGACATCGGTTACAAAGAAGAAGAAGCAGGACCTTCTACAACAAAATAAAATGAACCTATGATATCTGACATGCATGTAGACTTCATTGGACAAGATTTGTAAGAACAACCTTGGAAGACAATTCCTCGACAAATATTTCCATCCAGGTACCAACATATTTTTTATGGCTACTGTTATTCATGTGGAAAATTTGATCATAAAGCTATAGAATGTCGCACGTACCCCAGGAATGAATACAATTCCAGGAGATCTGTCAAATATGAACCTCCCAGGGCTCAACAAAACATCAATAGATTTGAACGTTTAAGAAATAATATTGAATGTTACAAATGTCGAAACATAGGACACATAGCCAGAGACTGCAAACTTGAAAATCCTCTAGAAGAATATTCGAAGCGATAAAACAAACTAACATGGAAGAAGAAGAAGCAGACTGATAATTGTGCTCTTGCTCTCAAGGCTCAAAACAACAAAGATGTGTGGTATGTTGATACTGGTTGCTCAACGCATATGACTGGAGATAGAAATAAATTTGTATCTCTGAAAGATAAGAAGGATGGAACTGTGTCCTTTGGAAATGATGGATCTTCAAACGTTATAGGATCAGGTACTATCACTCTTGGAAGTAAAGATGCTCTAGCCAAGAATGTTCCATTGGTTGAAAACATGAATCACAATCTACTCATTTTTGGACAAATGTGTGATCAAGGACACACAATACTATTCAACTCCACAAAATGTGAAATCACGAAAGGCAGGTATGGTGAAATTGTTGCTATAGAAAGTCAAGCTCCAAACTACATATATGTTCTGGATGAAGCAACTAAAGCATGTCTAATATCGAAAGAGGATGATATAATATTTGGTGGAAATGATGATCGACTAAGTAAGAAGTTTTCTACAAAGATGCAAAGTGATTTTGAGATGTCTTTACTTGGTGAGCTGAAATAATTCTTAGGGCTTGAAATATCTCAGTAAGAGAAAGGAATATTTATATTTCAAGCCAAGTACATCATGGAAATGCTCAAGAAATTTAAAATGGATGATTGCAAACCCATCCTTACTATGATGGTAACAGGTTGCAAATTGAGCATAGACGACTTATGTAAGGATTTGGATCAAAGTTTGTACAAATATATGATTGGTAGTCTTCTATATGTAACAGCCTCTGGGCTATATGTTATGCAAGTGACACATGGCACGCCATACCTATTCGTTCTACTGAAACAATCCATAATTAGGGAATTGTGAGAAATTGGACATAACTCTCTCTTGAAGAATCCAAATTGGGTCAGACCTGTGGCATCGGAAAGACAACTCAGAGGACTACTACAGGACCAAAAATCATATATTGGGGATATGAAATAACATAGATACACCAGATTCAATATCGAGCTCCTAGAAGGCAAGAAAAAGCTAGATCATGTGTTGTCAAGGGCTATAAAGGACCAGAATTTCTAGGGAAGAAAGATAAAGAAAGGTGCAACAGAGGGTAGCATGACAAGAGAAGAAACCAAGGTGTATAACAGTAGCAAGAATTCATCACATGAAGTATTCAAGTGGGCAGCACTACATACAGTCACTGTAAAGGTCTCATTGTACTAAGTCATTGTAAATACATTATTGTAAAAATTGTCCTAGTGTCTATCTGCCAAGAGTTGAAGAGGCAGTGTCGGGAGGTATAGGATCATCATTAGGTGGTTGTGTCATAGTTTGGGTTATGGTCTAGTGTGTATTCTTCTTCTACATCATTCTATATCATTTTAAAGTGGACCATTTTTCCTGGTACGAGAGTCCATTCTTCTTTTATTCTTCTATAGGGTGGTAGGGTGGTGCTAAGGTGAGTTGTAGCTCATTGGGTGTTGGGGCATCCATTCAATTGACTACTGAAGAATCTTAGGTGTTGGAGCATCCATCTAGTGGGAGCTGGAGAATAATGCATTCTGGATTCTAGGAATTTGGAGCTTTATTTTCAATTAGAGTTGAATATTAAAAAATTATTAGAGAAGCATTAGGTGGATTTTTTCCCAGAGTGGGTTTCCACCTTAAAAATTGTGTGCATTTGTGTTCCTTTTATTTTCTGTTATCATTGTACAAACACTGATAATAATTGAAGATTTACTAATGCTATAATTGAAAGGAATACTGATTCACCCCCCCTCTCAATATTTCCAATAGTTGGAACCAGAGATTGAAAAGTTTTGTGCCTTCCTATCACCAGATTCTATAAATGAAGATCAAATCTCTAAAGACTTGCATGACATGATAATAGGAGGAAAAGGAATACAATATTGCATTGAATCTTGGTTCAGAAGAGTCATCAGATCTCAATTCTCAATTCTTTAGTATCTTCTAACATCATCTCAATCAAGGCAATTGGTCTCTCATAGAAGGGTACATATCAAAGAGTATATTTCAAACCTGCATATGAGTTTATCAATCATCTTGTTACAGACATGGTTCCATTGGAAGTATTAATATACTTGAACAAGATTTCTTTTTCAAGTAGATTAGGACATATAAAATATAAAAATAAAAAATAAGAGAAAAATAAGTCCTATTGTGAAAACCAGCTTGCTGGCACAATTGAACATGAGCTTTGCTTGAAAACCAGGCAACTGGCGAGCAAAGTTCACAATAACTTCTGCAATTTCATGATGGTTTCAATCTTTTATTATGTTTCTTCAAATCATTTTTGGTTCTATGCTCGAGTTGGATGATGTGGAATTCCTTAAGGTCCACCTTCCAAGAGTTCTTGTCCCATTAACCTCAACACTTTATCTGGGATCAAGATCATAGATTATTTGGAGTGCCTTGGAACTTGCATACATCAATGGCAAGCATCCTGATTGAAAACAATGGGAATACAACAATGTCTCTTGATTATCAGACCTTGTAGATGACTCGACTTCAACACATTCATTCATCCCTATCAAGATGCACTCATGTACCTTGACACTCATTTAAATTATCGGTGATTTGTCTCGCATTGGCTAATTATTTTCATCATTGGTCGGTAATCCAATGATTTCTTCCCATGCTCGACTTCGACACATTCATTCGCATGGTAAGAATTATACCACGAATTTTGGCTTTGATGAAGACTAATGGTTTTATGGAATCAACAACAACTTGCAGCAGTACATTTTATTGGTTTCTTGTAGCAGCATGTTTATATTTTTTTCATTCAAAAGTGGCATGATGGCACCATTACAACACTTTTTCATTCATTTTCATTTTCAAGAAAAAAAATAAATTAGGGCCTATTTTAGTCACTATGCAGTACATTTCATGGTTTCTACTTCAACATGTCGTACACAATTCAAATCAGCAGGTCAAAATCGGAGAAAATATGTTTCTGCAAAAATTGACATTTTTTGCAATAGCTACGGAAAGTTGTAGTTTTCGTAGCTAATTGCTGTAACTTTTTTTTTTCAGAAGCAGTATTGGCCCAAATATTGCAAGAGATTGGCGTAGAAATAAAAAATTCCGAGTTTCTGGGTTTTCTCAGAATATCATAAATTGAGTAAGACGTGGACATAATTCAAAAAAGAGAAATTTTGTAGGGCATTTCAAGTGGGTTTTTAAGGCAGATTTTCATTTTTCACCATTTTGGACATATTAGGGCAGATTTTGGTATTTTTGCACAACAATGCCTTTTCTTCATCAAATGGGATTTTTAAGGCATGTGGTAGTAGAGAAGGTAAAAATACACCGTTTCCCTTTTGAATCACTCAATTTGGCCTTAAAATGAGTTTGTGGCATATTTTTTTTGTTGCTGCAACATTTGGCAGCGTGAAAGGTGAAACAGGGCAGAAATTTATTTGATCACAACTTGCAAACCATGCATCTGTTGGGCTGGAAATTTTATTGTAAATGCATTGAGGTAGGGTAAATGAACACATAAAATTTCAGAAAATTTCAGTGTGTATTTTCAAGAAATTAACCACTTTCACCAACACACATTTATCATTTTTCTCGAGAGTTGTGCACCCATTGGCAGAGATTTTTATGGGAAGATTCATAATATTAATAGCAACAACCTCGAAAAATTTCAAGAGAATCTGATTTACCATTTGAGAGAAATTGGAAAAACAAATCTGCTACATGAAAAAGATACATTTTTTGGAGCAAGGTTAAAGTGGAGGTCAACGCATCATGGAGCAGAGTACTTGAGCCAAATCAACACCAAATCATCCATCAGATCGTGTTATCTTCTCCAATTCCAAAAGGTAGACTTGAGGTAAAACTAGCCTTAAACTTTTAAATTTGTTAAAAAAACTAGAAATTTTGATGAAAAACTATTTTAAACATGTAGTTACAATTTTTTTCCCATTATGTTTTGGCATACCTTTTAGCAACCAATCCCACAGCTTATGATTGATTATTTATCAACAAATTCCTGCCACCCATGCAATAATATCATTGTTTTCCATGGTCATAATGATGTTCTTCTATGATTTCGCCACTCTCTTGTTAGTCCATGCTTTCCTTAATGGTCCATCAACATGATGTTCTTGAGAAAAAGAATTATTTTACAAATAGAAAAACTCAACTTCATGGTACATGTTTATAGCACATGATCAAAAGGTACATGGAGCACTTGAAATTATGTGTCCTATTTCTCATCTTCATATTTTTAATGGAAACCAAGAAATGATGAGTACAAAGCCACAAGAAAAAGAAGATTGCAACAAGCATTTGTTCACACACTCTTGAAGTAACATGGAAACATATTTAAGGCTTTGATAAATTGCATAACCCTCAACAACAACAACTCTTATTTTGTGTTATGTGCAACTCATCTTTTAAAAAGATTCACATTGGGAAGTATTCTTCATTCATTATTTTGTGAGTTCTTGAAGAAACTATTTGATCACATAGTTGAAATGTGATTGGTTGCTATGCATGGATGATAAGAAGACAAACATAATGGGTTGTAATCTATGATAATTTCCAGCCATACTAATGGGATTAAATTCACAAGGATGGAAAGCACATTCTATACATGGAGTAAGACTCTTGATGTGTTCTTCACAATATCGTATTCTACAAAGGCTTGAACAATTTGAGCACAATTAAAATAGTGACAACTACAAGTACTTGGATATGCTACTATGTGGGCATCCTTTCTTTTCACACAAGTTGCATATAATAAATAATGAAGGGTTGGAGAAAAGTCCATCTTGTTGAGATAAATGGGCAATATTGCTCTCTTGGAGCTTTGGGCAAGGATTTAGTTGAAATGAAAAAATAAAGGAACACAAGGAACCGGTTGGATTATGAAACTTTGCAAGGCTTTGTTCGCATGAGGGCATGAAAAATCTCCAATGTGGGGGAATGTTGAGCTTCAAATTTGTCATAATTTTGTTGATGAAACCATCCATTTTCGCATCATTCCATTCACCCATTGTCATCATTTTTAACCATATTTCTTCATAAAAACACCAAATTCCCGCATACATGTTTACATGGTTTATTATTATTATTTCTATTATTTTTAATGAATTAAAGAGAATTATCCATGGTTTTACTAATGATAGTTTGATAGTTCAAGTTTCTACAGTTTCTGCAGCTGTCTCCATGGTTGAGGTAGTAGCATCACTCTAGAATGAAATCCAACACATGGAAATTGTTTCTAGAAGCTCCAATATGGATTTTTATTGGTCAAATTCTACCTAGCTCACACATGTGGACATCTAGGAAAATATTAAGCGAAAATCACCGCAGTTTTGACCAGTCAACTTCAAACGCATTTTCTGAGGAAAGGAAAGTGAATCTCACAAAACAAAAACATGGGTTTTGTTTAGCAGGGGCCTGTTGTACTGTACAACAACCCTCCCCATTTTTAAATTTTTAGAATAAATCCCATTTAAAAATAGGTCCCCTTTTTATATCTTTTCCATAGATAAAAGGATGCATATCACATTTTATTCACAAAGTATACAAATTTTAAAAAAACTTTCCAATCCGATGAGTTAAAAGACCTTTTAACATATTTTGAACATATTAGAAAAAATTTATACTTAGAAATATGTTAAAATGAATAGTAAATCGCAATCGAAAATTTGGAGAAGTTCTTTTAAAGATTTGTTATTGCTTTGAGAAGTTCCAATGCGATCCTGCTCAATCGCAATAGTATTAAGTCTTGCACTTTTCTATTTTATAACGATATGATGCGATTCATCGCAATTGCGTTTCGGAAGAGAGTTAAAACATTGTATTCCTTTCATTTAAAATGCCAATGCGATTGTGCTCATTCGCAATCGCATTTTCAGATATAGTATTAAACGGTCTATTCCACTGTAAAATCTCCGATGCGATTGGGATTCGGTAAAAAATCATTATTGCATTCCATTTCAAAAAAATTGCAACGCAATTTTCACAATTGGAAGATCAGAAATGCATTATGTTGAATTATCTTACCCACCATTGAAAACTTGCGATGCGATTGTTATTTCGCCTTTATATTTATTCATCGCATCGCAAAGGATCAAAAGTGAATTTTAACATTTATTACAAGGATTCGATGATCTTCGATTGTACCACAATATTAATTGAAAATCAAGTAGAAGATCATGGGTTACTTTGTTTTAAATACGTGAATGTGACCCCTTGGAGAGCATTTATTTTGAAAATATGGGGAGATTAAATGGTAATTAAATAAAAAAATCTGTGTGTAGTTGTTCTCATTATTGTGTTTTATTTCAGCTGAAAGCATTCATTTGAATTGCAGAACAAAATTTCGAATCCTTTCATTCACAGAACCACAGAGAATTTACCCGACACTGAAATGTCAAAGAGAAGCAGAAAGTCTAAAGCTACTTTTGTTGCAAAATCTCCTTTGTTAAACATGCTGCCCAAGGAGAAATCGGCAAGGTTCAAGCTAGTCACAGACACCTCCTGTCAAGGCCTGGGGAAGATGACATGGGAGAATGTATACAATTTTCTTGAAAAATAGAAACCTAAGGTTGTTGTGCCCAAGGCAACTATTCTCGATGAAGAAGATTCAGACTCTGACTTTGAAACTTAACTCAATACATTATCAAATTCATTTTTACACTGAGTTGCTGCCCAGGCAAATATTTTTCCCTACTATGATGTTATCAGATGGGTCATTGACAATGTGACCATTCAAAATAGGAATTTTTTTTCTACTTCTGGATCAGTGTTCGGGCCATTCAAGGCAGAAGATATTAAAGCAATGTATCATCTTCCCAATCCAAAAAAGATTTACAACAAAGAATTCCTTAAGGAATATGCTGCAGAACATCCAAACCAGGAAAAGCCAATCAAAGAATGGAGGAGTAACCCTGAGAAACATAAGCAGGAGGCATCAGGTATGTAATCTTTGGAGTCTCTTGCACCTCTATATTGCTATGCCGCAGTGATGATGTGTAGGTTGTTCGGAAATGATAACTCTGCTAGATTTTCTATTCAAATGGTCCCATTAATTCATTCTGTTGTTAGTTCTGAAATTATGGATTGGGCTGTCATTTTTTCGGATAAGATAGCCAATCAAATTCTAGAGTACAGAAAAGATAAGAATTCAGGGAATTCCACCCCTTTCCATTTTTGTGCTTATATTTTGGACGCCCTCTGTTTCAATTCAGAGTTCCCCATGCTAGGTTGGAAATGGAATCCAAAAGAATCTATTCCTATTCATGTGTACCACAATTTCTTATGGAAAGAACATTTCAAACTTCATGTTTACAGATTCTGCCATGGTTTTCTAATTCCAATCTACCAAACCATTTTTGGTCATTTCCCTCCTAGACTTTCCAATAAAGCCAAGACTGATTTGTCTTCTATCGAGGATTGGTTCGGACAAGAAAAATTCACTTATATCAAAATTTTTGGGAGTATGTTTTAGCCACATATCCTTCCCCTATATTTTCTATATAAGCTATTAGCTTAGGAGATTTCCTATCAACTGGCAGTTGAAGGAATGCCTAGAATTTTGAAAAGCAATAAAAAGCTTATGTGGCCTACCTTCCCTTTTAAGTGTGGTGACTATACTCTTAATAGTTTTTCTCATGCTCAGAAAGAAGTTGGTAAGATTTCTAATCTTAAGTTTTTCACAATTCCTGGAAGACAATACGACCCAAGGAAAGTGGCACATGATTTTACTACCTCTGTTTCGATTGCCCTGTTCGAGCATGAACCAGACATTTTTGATGATTTATTTGTTTCCATGGATGATATATCCCAAGTCTTTGATTCAGCCAAGTCCAAGTTGGAGGTCAAGGACTTAAAAAAGTTTTTGTTGTATAGAAGCCAGAGGTTACTTAAAGTGCCTCTTGATCAGTTGAGAGCTCCCACACAGGAGAAAACATCACAACAAGAAGGAAGTACTTCTGGTAAAGAAGTAAAAGGAGCTGATCCTGTTCTAGGGAAAAAGGATGACAGCAGCAAAGCCGACACTGCCAAAACAGAAACAACTGCTCAAAAAGATAAACAGAAGCCTTTAGTTCAAACAGAAAAAGGGAACATGGGTACTGATGCCAAGGTACATATTGAAAAAGGAAGTACAGAAAGTAAAAACATTGAACAGACACCCAAGAATGATACAGGTTCTCAACTTGGAGGACAAGTAGATACTGAATTGATTGTTTCTTCTCATTTGCTAAATCAATATCAACAATTTTCACAGCAGATAGGATTGCAAAACACTCCTCAACTTGATGATCCCAAAGATCAAGATTTGGAAATCATTCCTGAAAACCCCACTGGAGAAATTATGCTAAAGATAGAATAAATCCCTCCTTTAGATATATTCTACAGTCCCAAACATAGGGCTGTGGTAAGAAAACAAAGGAAATGCAAGAGAATAGATCAAGATGCCATTTTGGCATCACAGGGGGAATTGCTAAATATTGTTTATAAAAATGCTGAGGTGGATCCATCTGAGGATCTCACCAAATTGTCTCAATATGCCAGTGCCTCTAGTGCTGCCACTATAGATAAAGCTTCTGAAGTTTCACAGCTAGTAAAACAAAAGGATATGCAAATTGCTATTTTTGAAGAACAGGTTGCAAGTGATTAGCAAAATATTATTCTGTTGGAACAGCGGATACAGGACACAAAACTCAGAGCTAAACAACTAGAAGAGCAACTCAGCCTTGAAAAGAAAAATATTGATGAACAAGCCTTGGGAAAACAACACCAGTTGACTCAAGAAGTAGAAAAGCTACAAAATATTTTACAAAATGAGAGAAATTCAAAGGTTGAACAGGAAAAAATGTTCCAATCAGAACTGGACAAGTTTAAGGAGTATCCTAAGCTGGCTCAATTCATTACTGAAGCTCTTGAAATCAACAAACTGATATCTCAACAGTTAAATGAATTTTGTCTAAAGTTCACACAAATTGAGAATTTGTGTGAAATAACATTTTCTTTGATAGATAAATTAGTCACTCTTAGGCAAGAAATTGAAGATGTTGATGATAAAATTTCTGAGTTTCTTTCATGGCAGGATTCAGAGCAGGGAACAAAATCTAATCTTCCTAGAATTGAAGAGACACAAGGAAATTCTATTTATGGAATGGGAATAGCAGTTAATGAAATAAGAAAGAACCACATCAAGGGCTAAAAGTTTAATGAATAATACAACACAATTGATTAAGGACAGCCTGTACGCTACCATTTTGATCTCAGATTGTACCCCAGGCAAGTTACCTAGAAAGTAAAATAATTTGATTCCAGGTGGAAGCAAGAGATAATCAATAAAAAGAAATAGATTAGCAAACTTCAAGGAATTTCATGGGATAATATGTGGTCTTATCTGATCAAGCCACACAGCCAACAGATGGCCATCAAATTCCTTTCGAATGCTATTCAATGTATCATTCCTGAATTCTCTGATGCTACATACATTGGACAGTTACATTCAAAAATGAGTCGGCCAATAGAAGTCCAAGATATGCTCAATATCTGCCACCTTCATTCATCCACCTCAATCGATGATCAATGAGCCAGTCTACTACAAGCTCGCATTTTAGTTTAAGATATTTTATTTTAGATAGATTGTAGGAATAGTTTTAGTTATTTTGTTTTATTAAGTACCTATTTAAACCCCTTTCATGCATTTAGAAAGGGATCCTTAATTTTTAATATTTTTGACTTGGAGATTACAATTTTGTACTCCATTTACTCATATATTCTTTTATAAAGGGTCACATCTGGTGATTCTGTGTGGAAATATTTTTAAAGAGTTGCATTTCTATACCTTGGATTTGATTTTGCATTGGAATTGCTGGATTAGAGTATCAGATTTCATTTTAAAGTCTCATGATGGATACGGTATTTCTATCTATTCAGTGTTAATTTATTTTGTCATATGATATTCTCTTTTAAATTTTCTATCATTTACATGTACTTCGTTTCACAATATTTCTTTATATATATCATTTTTGAGTATATTAGAAATATTTATCTTTCATAAGTGTATGTAAATGATATATAATGATGAATACAATATGCTGATATAACTCTGTTTAATTTCTTAAACAGAGTTATCTTTATTTGTTGCTACACATTTCAATTAAGTTATAATACATTTTTATGGTTATTTTTCAATTGAAATAATTTTAAGTTATATTCACATATGATACCTGGGTTAGTTTTAGAATTTCTTCATCAGTATTTAAATTAGATTAGCTAGTATTTTCATTTCAAGTCATTTAGTCCCATTTCCCCCATCCAATCATTCCATTATCAACCCATTCAAATTATTAGGAAATTGGTCCTATAAATCCAGTTAGAGTCACCATCCCAAATGGAAAAGGAGCTATCTTAAGGTCCCGACCGGGTGGTTATCCCCCGATGTTTGAAGCAACGATTTTCGAGGCTTCAACATTTTTGGCGCTAGAAGGAGTGCCATAAGCTATGAATGGCAGATAAATATAAATCCAAAAGCCATTCTAAGAGCACATCACCTTCATCAACTTCAATTTCTTCCACATCTCAAATCACAAGAGAAGAAATTGAGAAAAGTATTCAAACACCCACTACCAAAGTTTTAGAACAATCAGATAATCCAATTCCTGAGTCCCCTGAAGTTGAGGCTTTGACCCATAAAATTCAAAGTTTCCCATTATCATTAGAAGAATCAGAATTATCTGAAGGTAGTGTCACTTCATAGTTTGTTTCTTCCAGACCTCTTACTAGATCACAAAGTGAAAAACTTGGAATTTCCCCAAAAGAATTTCCTATTCCTAGTAGGGTAAAATCAAGAAAAAATCCACCGAAAACAGAAAATGGTACCAGTTCTTTAGCACATATTCAAATAACTGTTTCCCAAGCTCCAAATCAAGAAAGTACAGTGGTCTCATCTACATCTACTCAATCTTCCTCCTCTGCTCAGATTTCATCTGCTCAATCTTCATCTCCTCAAGCCACATCTACTCAAACGTTAATTGTTTCTTCTGGTACTTCAACAGTTACCACTAATATACCAGTTATCCCTTCTAGTTCATCTATTATCATTACAAGAATGGCACAACCAACACAAATAACATGGACCAGACCAGGAGCTATGAATATTGTTGCACCTTTGCATGATCTACCTGATCATCCAGAAAAATGGCTCCCAAAGTTTAGTCCAGATAGTGGTGTATCAGCAGAAGAACATATCAATAACTTCATGCTTGCTATAAATCTGAATCAAGTGGTGCATGATGATGCTGTATTCTAATTATTTCCCTATACTTTACAAGGAACAATAAGATCCTGGTACTTTTCCTTACCTGCTGATTCTATCACTGATTGGGATATGTTTGAGGAACAATTTTTAACTAAATATGGAGATGATAGATCAGTTGCTAGCTTAATTAATGATCTCTCCAATTTAAAGACTCAATCAAAAGAACCCATTAAATACTTTAACTCATGATTTAATAAACTCTTGAACAAGATCCCTGCAACATCTAAACCAAGTGAACAAGTTAGAAGTGAATGGTACATTAATGCTTTACCCTCAAATATAGCAATTTTCGTAGATAGAGCTGCAAAGGCAACTCTAGCTGAAAATATGAAGGAAGCTATTTCAGTGGAAAAGCGGATGATTTCTCTTGATAAGAAAAATGATGTTGACGAAAGAAAATCAAAGAAAGTCACTTTTAAAGATGATTCCAAGAAAAATACACCAAGAGATCCATATGACATGGAAGGTTTATAGCAGGTCCTCAAAACCATGTCTAATGAGATGGTTGAGATGAAGAAACAGGTAGCAAAAACGTATACAAAGAAACCATTTAGAAATTTTAGGAGAAATCAAAGTGAATCAAAACGTCCCAATGCAATTTCCAATGCAGAATCAGAAGATGAAGAAGAAGAAGACAATCCTCTAATATCAGATGAAGAAGATTAAAGAGAAGAAGAAGTTGAATTAAATGGAATGTGGGATTTCATTCTTCCCAATTCGGATAGTGACATAGAATAAGAAGCTATGCCTGTAAGTACGAGGAGAAAATCTACATCGGAACCTGCTCAAATTGTTCCAAAGAAGAAAAATACAACTCCAAGTACCAAAGACAAAAATCCTGCAAAAAATACTTCTTCATTACCCACTCATAATCAACCATCGTCTCCCAATCCTCCCACATCATCATCCAAAACTCTGGTAGTATCAAATCCGATGGATTATAATATTGTTGAGGACATGAAAAAGACTAGAGCGAATATCTCATTACATGAACTCAGAAAACTCAAACATCAACAAAAGCTACTATTAAAAGAGTTAAATGCTACACCTATTGCTCCTTTACCAAGTGGTGTAGTAGCTAAAGAAGCTAAAGGAACTGGTAAGCCACCAGAAAAAGTAGATGCATTCGACATTGTTCTTATTAGAGAAAGATCAGGTTCTCAGACACCTCCATTTCTGCTAACCTATGAAATCTACAATAAGAATTTGCATAATTGTTTGATTGATTCGGGAGCATCTTCCAATATAATGCCTTCTATAGTTTGTGCTAAATTGAATATCGAACCTCAAAAATATGTTGTTCATATCATACAATTGGATCGTTCCAAGGTTCAAATTATTGGAGAAATCAATTCACTTACCATTAGACTAGCTTCTGACCCTAGGATTGTCCAAAGAATTGATATTCTTATTGCAGATATTCCATAATTCTATAGGTTAGTCTTAAGTAGGTACTGGTCTGTGAAACTTAATGGTTATATCTCAACCGATTATTCACATATGTGGCTTCCCTACAAAGGGAAACCTAATCAAATCAAATTCGAACGAGAGAAACATATGACGCACACTGTGACAAAATTCAAGCAACCGAATGAACCTGTAGCTTTCAACAATGATATTCTTGGAGGTTATTCTACCGAGTCTTTTCTTGGAAATTTTACTACACCACAATCACCATTCTCTGTAAATACTTTTGTTTCTCAAATTGAAAATTTTTCGCAATTTGATTTTTCCAGAATTGTAAATATTTCTTATTCTTTTGTAGATAAAGCCATAGATAGAAATTTATTTTGGTCATTATATTTTGATCGATCGAAATCTAATGAAGGAGCAGGAGTAGGATGCATCCTAATTGATCCAAAAGGAGAAAAAACTATGTTATCATGTAGATTAGAATTTGAGTGCACTAATAATGGTTCTGGATATGAAGCCTTGATTCAAGGGCTTTATAAGGCCATAGGGTTAAATGTAAAATACCTGAAAGTTTATGGAGATTCCGAAATTGTCATAAGACAAGTGAGGAATACTATCCATTGTCTTTCAAGACATCTTAAACACTGTCAAACGTTAGTACAGGATCTTACCACTCAATTTCTAGCATTTAATATTTCTTCTATTCCTAGGAATCAAAACACATCAGCTGACTTGTTAGCTAATGTTGCATCTAAACTCCTTCCTGCTGAAGATTACAGTCTAGATAGATTTTCAGTAGAGTTAATTTTTCGTCCATCTATCCCATATAATATCACTAACTGGAGAGTATTTTACCATGATCAAGATATTTTGAATTTATCAACTTTTAAGAAATCATACGATGAATAAATTATTGATGAAGATGATCATGATCTGCAAATTACTTCAAGAAATAATGAAAATCTGATTCCCAAATCTGTTGTCAAATTAGAATATCTTTATGATATTAAAGACAGATTCAAGAAAGTTACTAATTCCAAAATTCAAAGTTCAACTTTGAAGTTTGAATTAGTCAATCTTGGTTCTGATTCTAAACCTCAGAATGTTAATCTAGGTCTCAATTTAACTTCAGAAGAATGATCAGCTTTCATTAAACTTCTGAGTAAATACAAAAATGTCTTCACTTGGAATTATGATGATTTAAAGACTTATGATACTTCTGTAATTCAACACACAATTCCAATGCTATCTGATGTTAAGCCTGTACAACAAAAATTGAGAAAGATTCATCCAAATCTTGAAGATCAAATCAAAACAGAACTCAACAAGCTTCTGAAAGCCAAAATCATTTTTCCCATAAGGCATTCCAATTGGGTTTCCAATATGGTACCTGTTAGGAAGAAAAATGGCGATATTAGAATCTGTATTGATTTCAGGAATTTAAATAAGGCATTTCAAAAGGACAATTTCCCATTGTCAACTATGGAGCAAATTCTCTAAAAAGGTAGCTGGTTCTAAACTCATGTCTTTCCTTGATGGATTTTTCAGGGTATAATCAAATTCTAGTACATCTAGATGATAGGCTAAAAACCACTTTTAGAACCAAATGGGGAAACTATGCATATCAAAAAATGCCTTTTGGTTTAGTGAATGCAGGAGCTATTTTCCAGAGAGCCATGGACATAGAATTTAAGGGTCTGATTAATAGATCAGTTGTCATTTATCTTGATGACATAACATTTTATTCAAAGAAGAGATCCAATCATCTACAAGATTTGAAACAAATATTTGAAAGATGTAGAAGATTTGGTATTTCATTAAACCCAAAGAAATCTTTCTTTTCTCTTGATCAAGGAAAAATCTTAGGGTTTGTTGTGTCAAAAAACCCACTTTAAGCCTTGGTTCCACCCTTTTCAAAGTATTTAGGCCTTAAGCCCTTTTCAGGCTTAAGCCCTTAGCCCCTACTTCATATAACCTCATCTCGTGACCATTGGCTAAGTCATAGCCCCTTCACCTTAGCCCCTAGTCTTTTCCTTTCTTCATAAAACCTCTCCCCCGCCTCATTTAGCCCTCTTATATGTTATTTCATTCCTCCTCGCTATGTTTTCTCATCGTTTGATCACAACCATTGATCACAAACGATCCAACGATGAGAAAGATTTTTCCTCACCCTTTTCTCCTCCTGAACATACCTCATCTGTCGTCCTCCCGATAGGATCTGAACCATTAATCCTTTAGATCCAACGGTCATCGCTGATCCCGAATCATTTCAACCACCACTTGATGAAATTCCACTTCCCGAAAAGTCTGTTGATGCTAGCATTATGGCCCACCTCCCACTACTCTACCGCACATCCACTCTCCATCCGCCACCTATCCTCCGCCTTTCCCCGCAATCGATCAACTCTTTGAACCAAATCAAGCCCGCACCATTGATCTGGCTCCCCCAGATCCAATGGCTCTTAATCATTTTCACGCGCGATTTTCCAGAAAGGTTTAACGGCCATTATCTGCGCGAAACAGGCGGTATTGGCTTGGACACGTGGTGACCATTCTATGGTATCACGTCCATTTGGGCCTTTACTGCTTACCACCCAAATCGCACGTGAAAAACACTAGTTTTCCCACAAAACTACCTTCACCTTTTCGCACCCTAATACAAATCAAACCACTGTTCCTCCTGGTTCTGCTTGTGGAACCTTACCCTCTGTGCATTTCCCCCTTCTACAACTTCTGCAACGCCCATCTCAAGCCTCTGAAATGCAGTAAATCCACAATACGCATGCTTTAATTTAACAATTTGTTTATTGTGTAGGTTTAATGGTGTCTTAGGCTTAAAAGCCTTCACACAGTCAATTCAACTGGCAAGAATCCCCTGGATGATGATCCAAGAGGCAGAAAAGATAAAGAAAAGGGACCCAAGGTTAAATCTAAGGGCTAAATCGATGATTCATGACCATCGATCCAATCGAGTAACCCTCCACCACCAAAAATAAATGTGTTATTGCACACAGTAAACAAAAATAGTCTAAAGAAATGATGAAGAAATAAAGACAGAAGAGTAAAGGGCCAAATTATAAATCAGTGGATAAAATAGAGATTAACCCCTTAAAGAAGTGATTTAAAGATAAATGGGTAAAAACAGTTGTTTAAAGCAGAAAAGAGAAAAGGATAGTGAGGTAGTTTAATTAAAGGCCAAATGCAAAATCAAGGCTTAAAAAAACAATTTAAATGATTAAGTTAAGGAAATTTAGGCTAAAAATCCTCGAATGCATCAACAAAGAGGAGTTATTTCTTCAGAATATCTAGCTAACACTTTTGACCCAATTTCTACCTACAAAGAATAAAAAAACAATTATTACGCTAAAGAATATATTAAAACTTCCAGGAAAGTTATTGTAAAAATAAGGATAGGCCTTGAAAGTCAATATTTTCTCCTATACTTCTATCAGAAGTTAATACAGAGTTATTGGTATAGAGAAGTAGTTGAACATCTTCCTACCTTATCCCTTGCATGGTTTTCAAGGTTGGGAATGCATTTAATCTGTAATTAATAACATTTTGAGCCCTAGATCAATTCCACCTCCTCATTTGCAGCATAAATACTGCATTTGAACTCATTGTATTGTTGGATTTTGATGACTAAGGCTGGAATAATACATAGTCCTTTGAAGCTCTTGAAGAGAAATTGATGTCTTGGAACTCATGCATGATTTGATTTGCTTGTTGATGGAGAAGGATTGTTTGTAGGATCCATAGGCTTGGTTGATGGTGAATTTTTCTTTTGTTTATGGTTTCTAGTTTTCCATTATGTTTTCCATCTTGCTATGTTGCAGTAGGAAAAAGAATTTATATTAAGAAATGTTTTCTAATGGCACCTTAAATCTATTTTTCCTTCACTGCCTTAATGTTTTCTTCTGCTAAGATACATTAGAGAAATCATTTATTGCTCTCTAACAAGTTCTTAGCTCATCCATTTCTTGAATAATTTAGATCAGTTAGCATCAATTATGATTTATGGTTAGCCCTGCATATTGCTGCTACTGAAATATTGTGTTCTTGGAATCATCTCTTTGAAGCAGCTTTCTCTAGGTTTGTCAAAGAAGTCTATTTAAAAGCATGCTTTTTGCCTTTACTTAGCTAAAATTGTTTTAAGTAAACCTAATAGCTGTAACTTTGGATGCTAGAGTTTTCTCTCCTTCTATGGTTATAGTTACTTGTGTTTCTTAAAAAAATTTCTGCTCTAGATGATAAAAGCTCTGAAAGTTGGATAAGTTTCTTACCTTTCTAAGTTTTTATCTAAATGTTTTTCTTGGTTAATTATCTATTTTTAGTTTAAAATCAAATGGATTAGGTTTTGCTTATGCCTTTGATTCTCTTGTTGGTATTATCAATTTTCTAACTCCCTCAGTTTACAAGTATATAAAGGATTCGGTTTCAGCCCTTTATTAGTTTTTTGTTATCAACCTTTATGTCCATTTCATAAATACTTCATAAATTTAAAAGATCCACCAACCAGGTAAACTTTCCCTAGAAATTCTCTTAAACACCATTAACGAACATATCTGGACCTTGTTAGTCTCCATTGCCCAATGACTTAACAATATTCCATGTTTCCTATCTAAAATATATCAAAGTATCATGCCCAACAAAAAAACAATCAAAATACCTTGCATTTAACATCTAGCCTAAAATCAACCCTAATCAGTAAATAATACATATATTTGCACACGTTGAGAGATCCCTCTCCGAATCCAGGAATGCTAGGTCCTTGGATTCCAAAGCTTGGTTTGATGTTACCCTTGTCAATTTGTATCTCAATAAATCTAGCAAATTATGGGGAGCTAACATAATGGTGATCATGGTGGGACCATCTGAGTAAATAATAGTCCAACAAGCTCTTATTCACTCATCAGTCCTTTAATTAAGTCAAAAATCAGCTAATAAGCCATAGAGTATACTCTGTTTGTTTCGTCACCTTAGCCAAGTGTTGAATCAGGTATAGGACACTCTCACAACCATAAAAACACAAAAAAAACTTAGAAAATCCAAAACATTTCAGATTGGTTTTCAAATAAATCATTGGTGGTGGACCATAAACATTTAATCTCCTAAAAAAGATAAAAATTTCCACCTGGTGACTCCACTAGCCTCTAGTAGGCCTATTATTTCTTTAGTCCTTGTAAACCCCCCTGGGAAGACATTGATCAATCCCAATCATCCTAATGGTGGACAACAAAGTTCAAAATCTTCCACCTGGCAACTCCACAACCTTCAATAGACCGAATAGCTTCACTAGTAGAAGACTCTGAACAATTTATAAAGATGCAGTAAAATTTAATAGCAGAATTTCATTATGAAATGCCAAGTTAGCTATCAGAGCTTCAATCTGATGACCTCCCAAAATTCGTCCTCCTCATTTCAAGGTCAGAAAACATGAAGCTTGATATCCTAAAATTTTTTCTAGAATTGGTGGTCGAAAAATATGAAACTGACATGGAAATTTTGAATTCACAAGATCAGTCATACCAATTCCAAGACCCTAGAGCATTTTTGGAAAGCTTTCCTCCCAAAAAGCAAGAAGAAATTTCATTACCTTTTGATTTGCAGATAAAGGATGATTGTGCTTTCAAGGGCCACATTGAAGGTGCAGTGTTCAAAGCTAATGTCTAGGATGCAGATAACCTACCAGTCATGGAAGGCCTAAGAGAAGAAAGTTTACATCATATTTTTGTTGACCCTATGGCAGAATATATGGAGGTCCTGATTGTCTCAAGTTACTAGGCATGGATCCTTTATAAGAGCCAAGCACATCGGAAGTTGTCACCACCTGTGGTGACCTTGGTTTTGAAGACACACATTCAATGTGTACTATGGTTGCCTCTGACAAGAAGTCAAATTTTCTACTCATTTTTGTTACTGCTCAATTGCTTGCACTGGCACTATTGCATCACCTAGAGTAGAAGAGATTTTCAGAGTTAGATTGGGGTAAGTAGGAATGTCAATAAAGCTCAGCATGTGAGCATTTAGTTTGTTTTTTGTTTTTTTCTTTGAAAGAAAAATTGAAAAAATAAAAAAATTATAGAAAAGAAAAGAGGGTAGATTAGAAAAAGAATAAAGGTATAGCCCCATACCAAAAAAGAAAGAGAGTTTAAAAGTGTGCAAGCCTAAATGCCACTACTTAAAAGAGCACTACTATTTAGTCATATAGCCTAATCGTGACTAGATAGATTTCAATTTACTGTTGATAGATTAGTGAAGAAGATTTGCCAAACAATGAAATCTTGGCTTATCAGTAGGATAGATTAGGATAGAGAGAATGATTCAAATAAGCTCAAAACCTGAACCAAGAAAGAAGAAGAAGATAGCTCTAACAATATCAAAACCAGAGTTGAAGAAAGAATGAAGGATGCTTTAAAATTTTAGATCTTAAGCCTTAACAATTTTTTTTAAATTTTCTGCAAATAAAGTCTATGTGCAGCTTGTACATACAGCCATAGACACCGTAGCAAATTAGACTGCTTAATCCTGATTTGTCTATGATTTAAATCTTTGTTTTAGAATATAGAGAATGCAGATCTGTCAAACAATCTAATCTTGACAGATAGATAGTTAGGTAGAGAAACAATGAGTTCAACTGTTTAATCTGAGCTCATGGAAGAAATAAGGGTAGAAATAAATTAGTCTTTCCTGTTTTTCAAAAGAACAAAATGTTGATGTTGAAAAGGTTTTCAAGTCCAAGTGAATTCAGAAGAAGAAAAAAAAATGCTAGGACAAGTAGGATTGGGTAGGAAGAGGTGTTGTTTAAAGAAATTACATGTTGCAGATTGATAAAATTTGTCTTTTTTTAGAGAAAGATTAGCAAGAAAAATGAGGAATCTACCCAATGGATAAGGCACTGGTCTACTAAAACTCAAATATTTATTTTCTAAGGTTCTGGACACCTTGAAAGGAAAGCTGCCCTCCCCAAGTGGAGCCACTGTTAGTCATCAATAATTTTGATCTTATCCAAATATGACTAAGTTGAAAATATCATATTTCTAGAAACAATATTTGCAGAAACATTGTGAGTTCTAGAAATCTCATGGCCTTCATTATCCTAAGTCTATCAATTCACTAAAAATCTTCTCTCAAATCCTCCAAGTTATCCTGCCATCTAGAAAAGAAAACTATTTCAGGCTATTTCCACCATTTTCATCTCCATTCCATTCCCTCATCTTATCACTCTTGCCCCTATTTTCTATCATTCCTTTTCCCTCTAAAAATTCCTTTTTCCTCTTCATTATCCCCCATTTTCCCTAAAAAAAACCCTTTTTAAATCATCAAAAAACCCTTATAATGGTTTAAAAACCTCTTTTTATCCCATCGAAACTTGTTAGAAGGTTAAAAAACCCACTTTAAGCCTTGTTTCCACCCTTTTCAAAGTATTTAGGCCTTAAGCCCTTTTCAAGCTTAAGCCCTTAGCCCCTACTTTATATAACCTCATCCCGCAACCATTGGTTAAGTCACAGCCCCTTCACCTTAACCCCTGGTCTTTTCCTTTCTTCATAAAACCTCTCCCCTGCCTCATTTAGCCCTCTTCTATGTTATTTCATTCCTCCATGCTATGTTTTCTCCTCGTTCGATGACAATCATTGATCACAAATGATCCAACAATGAGCAGGATTTTTCCTCACCCTTTTCTCCTCCCAACTATACCTCGTCTATCGTCCTCGAGATAGGATCTGAACTGTTGATCCTTCAGATCCAATGTTCATCACTGATCTCGAATCATTTCAACCACCGCTCGATGAAATTCTACTTCCCGAAAAGTCTGATGATGCCAGCATTATGGCCCACCTCCTAGTACTCTACCACGCATCCACTCTCCATCCCCCACCTATCCTCCACCTTTCTCCACAATCGATCAACTCTTTGAATCGGATCATGCCTGCACCATTGATCTGGCTCCCCTAGATCCAATGTCTCTTAATCATTTTTGTGCACAATTTTCCAGAAAGGTTTAACGACCCTTATCCGCACGAAACAGGTGTTATTGGCCCAGACACATGGCGACCATTCTGTGGTATCGTGTCAGTTTGGGCCTTTACCGCTTACCACCCAAATCGCATGAAAAAACCGTCGGTTTTCCCACAAAACCACCTTCACCTTTTCGCACCCTAATACAAATCAAACCACTGTTCCTCCTGGTTCCACTTATGGAACCTTACCCTCCGTCAATTTTCCCCTTCTACAACTGCTCCAGTGCCCATCTCAAGCCTCTGAAATGCAGTAAGTCCACGATACGCAGGTTTTAATTTAACATTTTGTTTATTTGTGTAGGTTTAATGGTGCCTTAGGCTTAAAATCCTTCCCACAGCCAATTAAAGTGGAAAGAATCCCCTGGATGACGATCCAAGAGGTAGAACAGATAAAGAAAGGGGACCCAAGGTTAAATCTAAGAGCTAAATCGATGATTCATGACCATCAATCCGATCAAGAAACCCGCCACCACCAGAAAGAAATGTGTCCCTGCACACAGTAAACAAAAACAGTTTGAAGAAATGATGAATAAATAAAGACAGAAGATTGAAGGGCCAAATTATAAATCAGTGGATAAAATAGAGATTAGCCCTTTAAAGAAGTGATTTAAAGATAAATGGGTAAAAACAGTTGTTTAAAGCAGAAAAAGAGAAAAGGATAGTGAGGTAGTTTAATTAAAGGCCAAATGCAAAATCAAGGCTTAAAAAAACAGTTTAAATGATTAAGTTAAGGAAATTTAGGCTAAAAATCCTCGAATGCATCAACAAAGAGGAGTTATTTCTTCAGAATATCTAACTAACACTTTTGACCCAATTTCTACCTACAAAGAATAAAAAAACAGTTATTACGCTAAAGAATATATTAAAACTTTTAGGAAAGTTATTGTAAAAATAAGGATAGGCCTTGAAAGTCAATATTTTCTCCTATATTTCTATCAGAAGTTAATACAGAGTTATTGGTATAGAGAAGTAGTTGAACATCTTCCTACCTTATCCCTTGCATGGTTTTCAAGGTTGGGAATGCATTTAATCTGTAATTAATAACATTTTGAGCCCTAGATCAATTCCACCTCCTCATTTGCAGCATAAATATTGCATTTGAACTCATTGTATTGTTGGATTTTGATGACTAATGCTGGAATAATACATAGTCCTTTGAAGCTCTTGAAGAGAAATTGATGTCTTGGAACTCATGCATGATTTGATTTGCTTGTTGATGGAGAAGGATTGTTTGTAGGATCCATAGGCTTGGTGGATGGTGAATTTTTCTTTTGTTTATGTTTTCTAGTTTTCCATTATGTTTTCCATCTTGCTATGTTGCAGTAGGACAAAGAATTTAGATTAAGAAATGTTTTCTAATGGCACCTTAAATCTATTTTTCCTTCACTGCCTTAATGTTTTCTTCTGCTAAGATACATTAGAGAAATCATTTATTGCTCTCTAACAAGTTCTTAGCTCATCCATTTCTTGAATAATTTAGATCAGTTAGCATCAATTATGATTTATGGTTAGCCCTGCATATTGCTGCTACTGAAATATTGTGTTCTTGGAATCATCTCTTTGAAGTAGCTTTCTCTAGGTTTGTCAAAGAAGTCTATTTAAAAGCATGCTCTTTGCCTTTACTTAGCTAAAATTGTTTTACGGAAACCTAATAGCTGTAACTTTGGATGCTAGAGTTTTCTCTCCTTCTATGGTTATAGTTACTTGTGTTTCTTAAATTTTTTTCTGCTCTAGATGATAAAAGCTCTGAAAGTTGGATAAGTTTCTTACCTTTCTAAGTTTTTATCTAAATGTTTGTCTTGGTTAATTATCTATTTTTAGTTTAAAATCAAATGGATTAGGTTTTGCTTATGCCTTTGATTCTCTTGTTGGTATTATCAATTTTCTAACTCCCTCAGTTTACAAGTATATAAAGGATTCGGTTTCAGCCCTTTATTAGTTTGTTGTTATCAACCTTTATGTCCATTTTCAACCTTTATGTCCATTTCATAAATACTTCATAAATTTAAAAGATCCACCAACCAGGTAAACTTTCCCTAGAAATTCTCTTAAACACCATTAACGAACATATCTGGACCTTGTTAGTCTCCATTGCCCAATGACTTAACAATATTCCATGTTTCCTATCTAAAATATATCAAAGTATCATGCCCAACCAAAAAACAATCAAAATACCTTGCATTTAACATCTAGCCTAAAATAAACCCTAATCAGTAAATAATACATATATTTGCACATGGTGAGAGATCCCTCTCCGAATCCAGGAAGGCTAGGTCCTTGGATTCCAAAGCTTGGTTTGATGTTACCCTTGTCAATTTGTATCTCAATAAATCTAGCAAATTACGGGGAGCTAATAGCATGGGTCATTGAAAAGTCATAATTAATATTTTTTAAACTCCTAAAATCCTTCCAACGTTCACTTGTTGAAGCCCCTCTCAACCTAAGCATTTATATAAATTGTGATCCTCATATCCTCCTTATGCAAGGGATTTCGGCATCTGAAACAGGTCATCGTGGAATTTTCACTCGAACTTTTTTCTACGAAGGTTCAGAAGCTGAAATTTTTATGCAGTGAAGCCGAAATCCTAAGGAAGCGCCTATGAAAATTTCAGATCAAGGTGCGCAATATTTTCGGAGATATGATCTGTAGAAGTCAGTTTTTTTGCAGCCTCCTGAAATTCATCTCAAAGAAGTGACCTTGGGAAAATCTTCATAACTCTCTCTCTGAGTATCGGATTGGAATTCTATAACAAGTGGTAGATAGTACATAGAATGTAGTTTTTTCTCTATCAATTTTAAATCTGAATGAATAAACAGTGACACATGGCACGCCATACCTATTCGCTCTACCGAAAAAATCCATAATTAGGGAATTATGAGAAATTGGGCATAACTCTCTCTTGAAGAATCCCAATTGGGTCAGACCTGTGGCATCAGAAAGACAACTCATAGGACTACTACAGGACCAAAAATCATATATTGGGGATCTGAAATAACATAGATACACCAGATTCAATATCGAGCTCCTAGAAGGCAAGAAAAAGCTAGATCATGTGCTGTCAAGGGCTGCAAAGGACCAGAATTTCTAGGGAAGAAAGGCAAAGAAAGGTGCAATAGAGGGTAGCATGACAAGAGAAGCAACCAAGGTGCAGAACAGTAGCAAGAAGTTCATCACATGAGGTCTTCAAGTGGGCAGCACTACATACAATGACTGTAAAGGTCTCATTGTACTAAGTCATTGTAAATACATTATTGTAAAAAAATTTCTAGTGTCTATCTGCCAAGAGTTGAAGAGGCAGTGTCGGGAGGTATAGGATCATCATTAGGTGGTTGTGTCATAGTTTGGGTTGGTCTAGTGTGTCTTCTTCTTCTACATCATTCTATATCATTTTAAAGTGGACCATTTTCCCTGGTACTGGAGTCCATTCTTCTTTTATTCTTCTATAGGGTGGTAGGGTGGTGCTAAGGTGAGTTGTAGCTCATTGGGTGTTGGGGCATCTGTTCAGTTGACTACTGAAGAATATTAGGCATTGGAGCATCCATCTAGTGGGAGCTGGAGAATAATGCATTCTAGATTCTATGAAGTTGGAGCTTTATTTTCAATTGGACTTGAATATTAAAGAATTATTAGAGAAGCATTAGGTGGCTTTTTTCCCAAAGTGGGTTTCCACCTTAAAAATTGTGTGCATTTGTGTTCCTTTTATTTGTTGTTATCATTGCACAAACACTGATAATAATTGAAGATTTACTAATGCTATAATTAAAAGGAATACTAATTCACCCCCCCTCTCAGTACTTCCAATAGTTGGTACCAGAGATTGAAAAGTTATGTGCCTTCCTATCACCGGATTCTATAAATGAAGATCAAATCTTTAAGGACTTGCATGACATGATAACAGGAGGATAAGGAATACAATATTGCATTGAATCTTGGTTTAGGAGAGTCATCAGATCTCAATTCTCAATTCTTTAGTATCTTCTAACATCATCTCAATCAAGGCAATTGGTCTCTCATAGAAGGGTACATATCAAAGAGTATATTTCAAACCTGCATATGAGTTTATCAATCATCTTGTTACATACATGGTTCCATTGGAAGTATTAATATACTTGAACAAGATTTCTTTTTCAAGTAGAGTAGGACATATAAAAAATAAAAATAAAAAATAAGACAAAAATAAGTCCTACTGTGAAAACCATCTTGCTAGCATAATTGAACATGAGCTTTTCTTGAAAACCAGGCAACTGGCGAGCAAAGTTCACAATAACTTCTGCAATTTCATGATGGTTTCAATATTTTATTATGTTTCTTCAAATCATTTTTGGTTCTATGCTCAAGTTGGATGATGTGGAATTCCTTAAGGTCAACCATTCAAGAGTTCTTGTCCCATCGACCTCAACACTTTATCTGGGATCAAGATCATAGATTATTTGGAGTGCCTCGGAACTTGCATACATCAATGGCAAGCATCCTAATTGACAAAAATGGGAATACAACAATGTCTCTTGATTATCAGAACTTGTAGGTGACTCAACTTCAACACATTCATTCGTCCCTATCAAGATGCACTCATGTACCTTGACACTCATTTACATTATAGGTGATTTGTCTCGCATTGGCTAATGATTTTCATCATTGGTCGGTAATCCAATGATTTCTTCCCATGCTCGACTTCGACACATTCATTCGCATGGTCAGAATTATACCATGAAATTTGGCTTTGATGAAGACTAATGGTTTTATGGAATCAACAACAACTTGCAGCAGTACATTTTATTGGTTTCTTGTAGCAGCATGTTTATATTTTTTTCATTCAAGATCGGCATGATGGCACCATTACAACACTTTTTCATTCATTTTAATTTTCAAGAAAAACAATAAATTAGGGCCTATTTTAGTCACTATGCAGTACAATTCATGGTTTCTACTTCAACATGCCATACACGATTCAAATCAGCAGGTCAAAATCGGAGAAAATATTTCTCTGCAAAAATTGACATTTTTTGCAACAGCGGCAGAAAGTTGCAGTTTCTGCAGCTAATTGCTGTAGATTTTTTATTTTTTTTCAGAAGCAGTTTTGGCCCAAATATTGCAAGAGATTGGCGTAGAAATAAAGAATTCTAAGTTACTCGGTTTTCTCAGAATATCGTAAATTGAGTAAGACGTGGACATAATTCAAAAAAGAGAAATTTTGAAGGGCATTTCAAGTGGGTTTTTAAGGCAGATTTTCATTTTTCACCATTTTGGACATATTAGGGCAGATTTCGGTATTTTTTCACAACAATGACTTTTCTTCATCAAAATAGGATTTTTAAGGCATGTGATAGTAGAGAACGTAAAAATACACCATTTCCCTTTTGAATCACTCAATTTAGCCTTAAAATGAGTTTGTGGCATATTTTTTTTGTTGCTGCAACATTGGACAGCATGAAAGGTGAAAAAGGGTAGAAATTTATTTGATCACAACTTGCAAACTGTGCATCCATTGGGCTGGAAATTTTATTGTAAATGCATTGAGGTAGGGTAAATGAACACATACAATTTCAGAAAATTTCATGTGTATTTTCAAGCAATTAACCACTTTCACCTACAGACATTTCTCATTTTCCTCGAGAGCTGTGCACCCATTGGCAGATATGTTTTATGGGAAGATTCATAATATTAATAGCAACAACCTGAAAAAAATTCAGGAGAATCTGATTTACCATTTGAGATAAATTGGAAAAAAAAATCTGCTACATGAAAAAGATACATTTTGTGGAGAAAGGTCAAAGTGGAGGTCAACACATCATGGAGCAGAGTACTTGAGCCAAATCAACACCAAATCATCCATCAGATCATGTTATCTTCTCCAATTCCAAAAGGTAGACTTGAGGTAAAACTAGCCTTAAACTTTTAAATTTGTTAAAAATTCTAGAAATTTTGATGAAAAACTATTGTAAACATGTAGTTACAATTTTTTTCCCATTATGTTTTGGCATACCTTTTAGCAACCAATCCCACAGCTTATGATTGATTATTTATCAACAAATTCCTGCCACCCATGCAATAATATCATTGTTTTCCATGGTCATAATGATGTTCTTCTATGATTTCACCACTCTGTTGTTAGTCCATGCTTTCCTTAATGGTCCATCAACATGATGTTCTTGAGAAAAAGAATTATTTTACAAATAGAAAAACTCAACTTCATGGTACATGTTTATAGCACATGATCAAAAGGTACATGGAGCACTTGAAATTATGTGTCCTATTTCTCATCTTCATATTTTTAATGGAAACCAAGAAATGATGAGTACAAAGCCACAAGAAAAAGAAGATTGCAACAAGCATTTGTTCACACACTCTTGAAGTAACATGGAAACATATTTAAGGCTTTGATAAATTGCATAACCCTCAACAACAACAACTCTTATTTTGTGTTATGTGCAACTCATCTTTTAAAAAGATTCACATTGGGAAGTATTCTTCATTCATTATTTTGTGAGTTCTTGAAGAAACTATTTGATCACATAGTTGAAATGTGATTGGTTGCTATGCATGGATGATAAGAAGACAAACATAATGGGTTGTAATCTATGATAATTTCCAGCCATACTAATGGGATTAAATTCACAAGGATGGAAAGCACATTCTATACATGGAGTAAGACTCTTGATGTGTTCTTCACAATATCGTATTCTACAAAGGCTTGAACAATTTGAGCACAATTAAAATAGTGACAACTACAAGTACTTGGATATGCTACTATGTGGGCATCCTTTCTTTTCACACAAGTTGCATATAATAAATAATGAAGGGTTGGAGAAAAGTCCATCTTGTTGAGATAAATGGGCAATATTGCTCTCTTGGAGCTTTGGGCAAGGATTTAGTTGAAATGAAAAAATAAAGGAACACAAGGAACCGGTTGGATTATGAAACTTTGCAAGGCTTTGTTCGCATGAGGGCATGAAAAATCTCCAATGTGGGGGAATGTTGAGCTTCAAATTTGTCATAATTTTGTTGATGAAACCATCCATTTTCGCATCATTCCATTCACCCATTGTCATCATTTTTAACCATATTTCTTCATAAAAACACCAAATTCCCGCATACATGTTTACATGGTTTATTATTATTATTTCTATTATTTTTAATGAATTAAAGAGAATTATCCATGGTTTTACTAATGATAGTTTGATAGTTCAAGTTTCTACAGTTTCTGCAGCTGTCTCCATGGTTGAGGTAGTAGCATCACTCTAGAATGAAATCCAACACATGGAAATTGTTTCTAGAAGCTCCAATATGGATTTTTATTGGTCAAATTCTACCTAGCTCACACATGTGGACATCTAGGAAAATATTAAGCGAAAATCACCGCAGTTTTGACCAGTCAACTTCAAACGCATTTTCTGAGGAAAGGAAAGTGAATCTCACAAAACAAAAACATGGGTTTTGTTTAGCAGGGGCCTGTTGTACTGTACAACAACCCTCCCCATTTTTAAATTTTTAGAATAAATCCCATTTAAAAATAGGTCCCCTTTTTATATCTTTTCCATAGATAAAAGGATGCATATCACATTTTATTCACAAAGTATACAATTTAAAAAAAAAAATCCAATCCGATGAGTTAAAAGATCTTTTAACATATTTTGAACATATTAGAAAAACTTTATAATTAGAAATATGTTAAAATGAATAGTCAATCGCAATCAGAAATTTGGAGAAGTTCTTTTAAAGATTTGTTATTGCTTTGAGAAGTTCCGATGCGATTGCGCTCAATCGCAATCGCATTTCGGAATAGTATTAAGTCTTGCACTTTTCTATTCTATAACGATGTGATGCGATTCATCGCAATCGCGTTTCAGAAGAGAGTTAAAAAATTGTATTCCTTTCATTTAAAATGCCGATGCGATTGACCTCAATCGCAATCGCATTTTCAGATATAATATTAAATGGTCTATTCCATTGTAAAATCTCCGATGCAATCGAGATTCGGTAAAAAATCATTATTGCATTCCATTTCAAAAAAATTGCGATGCAATTTTCGCAATCGGAAGATCGGCAATGAATTATGCTGAATTATCTTACGCACCATTGAAGACTTGCGATGTGATTGTTATTTCGCCTTTATTTTTATTCATCGCATCGCAAAGGATCAAAAGTGAATTTTAACATTTAATACAAGGATGCGATGATCTTCGATTGTACCACAATATTAATTGAAAATCGGGCAGAATATCATGGGTTACTTTCTTTTCAATACGTAAATGTGACCCCTTGGAGAGCATTTATTTTGAAAATACAGGGAGATTAAATGGTAATTAAATTAAAAAATCTTTGTGTAGTTGTTCTCATTATTGTGTTTTATTTCGGCTAAAAGCTTTCATTTGAATTGCAGAACAAAATTTCGAATCCTTTCATTCACAGAACCAGAGAGAATTTAACCGACACTGAAATGTCAAAAAGAAGCAGAAAGTCTAAAGCTGCTTTTGTTGCAAAAGCTCCTGTGTTAAACATGCCGCCCAAGGAGAAACCGACAAGGCTCAAGCTAGTGACAGACACCTCCTGTCAAGGACTGGGGAAGATGACATGGGAGAATGTATACAATTTTCTTGAAAAAGAGAAACCTAGGGTTGTTGTGCCCAAGGAAACTATTCCCGATGAAGAAGATTCAGAATCTGACTCTGAAACTTAACTCAGTACATTATCAAATTCATTTTTACACCGAATTGCTGCCTGGGCGAATATTTTTCCCTACTATGATGTTATCAGATGGGTCATTCACAATGTGACCATTCAAAATATGACTTTTGTTTCTACTTCTAGATTAGTGTTTGGGCCATTCAGGGCAGAAGATATTAAAGCAATGTATCATCTTCCCAATCCACAAAAGATTTACAACAAATAATTCCTTAAGGAATATGCTCCGGAACATCCAAACTAGGCAGAGCCAATCAAAGAATGGAGGAGTAACCCTAAGAAACATAAGCAGGAGGCATCAGGTATGTAATCTGTGGAGTCTCTTCCACCTCCATATTGTTATGTCGCAGCGATGATGTGTAGGTTGTTCGGAAATGATAACTCTGCTAGATTTTATATTCAAATGGTCCCGTTAATTCATTCTATTGTTAGTTCTGAAATTATGGATTGGGCTGTCATTTTGTCGGATAAGATAGCCAATTGAATTCTAGAGTACAAAAAAGATAACAATTCAGGGAATTCCACCCCTTTCCATTTTTGTGCTTATATTTTGGACGCCCTCTGTTTCAATTTTGAGTTCCCCATGCTAGGTTGGAAATGGACTCCAAAAGAATCTATTCCTATTCATGTGTACCATAATTTCTTATGGAAAGAAAATTTCAAAATTCATGTTTACAGAGTCTGCCATGGTTTTCTAATTCCAATCTATCAAACCATTTTTGGTCATTTCCCTCCTAGACTTTCCAATAAAGCCAAGACTAATTTGTCTTCTATCAGAGATTGGTTCGGAGAAGAAAAATTCACTTATATCAGAATTTTTGGGAGTATTGTTCAACCACATATCCTTCCCCTATATGTTCCAGATAAGATGTTAGCTCAGGAGATTTCCTATCAACTGACAGTTGAAGGAATGCCTAGAATTTTGAAAAGCAATAAAAAGCTTATGTGGCCTACCTTCCTTTTTAAGTGTGGTGACTATACTCTTAATAGTTTTTCTCATGCTTAGAAAGAAGTTGGTAAGATTTCTGATCTTAAGTTTTCAACAATTCCTGGAAGACAATACAACCCAAGGAAAGTGGCACATGATTTTACTACCTCTGTTTCGATTGCCCAGTTCGAGCATGAACCAGAAATTTTTGATGATTTATTTGTTTCCATGGATGATATATCCCAAGTCTTTGATTCAGCCAAGTCCAAGTTGGAGGCCGAGGACTTAAAAAGTTCTTTTTTTATGGAAGCCAGAGGTTACTTAAAGTGCCTCTTGATCAGTTGAGAGCTCCCAAACAGGAGAAAACATCACAACAAGCAGGAAGTACTTCTGGTAAAGAAGTAAAAGGAGCTGATCCTTTTCTAGGGAAAAAGGATGATAGCAGCAAAGCTGACACTGCCAAAAAAGAAACAGTTGCTCAAAAAGATAAACAGAAGCCTTTAGTTCAAATAGAAAAAGGGAACACGGGTACTGATGTCCAGGTACATATTTAAAAAGGAAGTACAGAAAGTAAAAACACTGAACAGGCACCCAAGAATGATACAGGTTCTCAACTTGGAGGACAAGTAGATACTGAATTGGTTGTTTCTTCTCATTTGCTAAATTAATATCAACAATTTTCACAGCAGATAGGATTGCAAAACACTCCTCAACTTGACGATCCCAAAGATCAGGATGCGGAAATCATTCCTAAAAACCCCACTAGAGAAATTATGCTAAAGATAGAAGAAATCCCTCCTTTAGATATATTCTACAGTCCCAAACATAGGGATGTGGTAAGAAAAAAAAGGAAAAGCGGGAGAATAGATCAAGATGCCCTTTTGGCATCACAGGGGGAATTGCTAAATGTTGTTTATAAAAATGATGAGGTGGATCCATTTGGGGATCTCACCAAATTGTCTCAGTATGCCAGTGCCTATAGTGCTGCCACTATAGATAAAGCTTCCGAAGTTTCATAGCTAGTAAAACAAAAGGATATGCAAATTGCTATTTTTGAAGAATAGGTTGCAAGTGATTAGAAAAATATTATTCAGTTGGAACAGCAGATACAGGATGCAAAACTTAGAGCTAAACAACTAGAAGAGCAACTCAGCCTTGAAAAGAAAAAGATTGATGAACAAGCCTTGGGAAAACAACACCAGTTGACTCAAGAAGTAGAAAAGCTACAAAATATTTTAAAAAATGAGAGAAATTCAAAGGTTGAACAGGAAAAACTGTTCCAATTAGAAGTGGACAAGTTCAAGGAGTATCCTAAGCTGGCTCAATTCATTACTGAAGCTCTTGAAATCAACAAACTGCTATCTCAACAGTTAAATGAATTTTGTGTAAAGTTTACACAAATTGAGCCTTTGTGCGAAATAACATCGTCTTTTATAGATAAATTAGTCAATCTTAGGCAAGAAATTGAAGATGTTGATGATAAAATTTCCGAGTTTCTTTCATGGTAGAATTCAGAGCAGAGAAAAAAAGCTAATCTTCCTAGAATTGAAGAGAGACACAAGGAAATTATATTTATGGAATGGGAACCGCAGTTAATGAAATTAGAAAGAACCACATCAAGGGATAAAATTTTAATGAATAATACAAGACAATTGATTAATGACAGCCTGTACGCTACCAATTTCATCTCAGATTGTACCCCAGGCGAGTTAGCTAAAGCAAAAGAAGTTGATTCCAGGTGGAAGCAAGGGATACTCAATAAAAATCAACAGATTAACAAACTTAAAGGAATTTCACGTGATAATATGTGGTCTTATTTGATCAAGACACACAGCCAACAGATGGCCATCAAATTCCTTTCGAATGCTATTCAATGTATCATTCCTGAATTCTCTGATGCTACATACACTGGACAGTTACATTCAAAAATGAGTCGACCAATAGAAGTCCAAGATATTCTCAATATCTGCCACCTTTGTTCATCCACCTCAATCGATGAACAATGAGCCAGTCTACTACAAGCTCACATTTTAGTTTAAGATATTTTATTTTAGATAGATTGTAGGAATAGTTTTAGTTATTTTGTTTTATTAAGTACCTATTTAAACGCCTTTCATGCATTTAGAAAGGGGTCCTTAATTTGTAATATTTTTGACTTGGAGATTACATTTTTGTACTCCATTTACTCATATATTCTTTTATAAAGAGTCACATCTGGTGATTCTGTGTGGAATTATTTTTAAAGAGTTGCATTTCTGTACCTTGGATTTGATTTTGCATTGGAATTGCTGGATTAGAGTATCAGATTTCATTTTAAAGTCTCATGATGGATACGGTATTTCTATCTATTCAGTGTTAATTTCTTTTGTCATATGATATTCTCTTTTAAATTTTCTATCATTTACATGTACTTTGTTTCACAATATTTCTTTATATATATCATTTTTGAGTATATTAGAAATATTTATCTTTCATAAGTGTATGTAAATGATATATAATGATGAATACAATATGTTGATATAACTCTATTTAATTTCCTAAACAGAGTTATCTTTATTTGTTGCTGCACATTTCAGTTAAGCTATAATACATTTTTATGGTTATTTTTCAATTGAAATAATTTTAAGTTGTATTCACATATGATACCCGGGTTAGTTTTAGAATTTCTTTATCATTATTTAAATTAGATTAGCTAGTATTTTCATTTCAAGTCATTTAATCCCATTTCCCCCATCCAATCATTCCATTATAAACCCATTCAAATTATTAGGAAACTAGTCATATAAATCCAGTCGGAGCCACCATCCCAAACGGAAGAGGAGATCTCTTAAGGTCCCGACCGGGTGGTTATCCCTCGATGTTTGAAGCAACGATTTTTGAGGCTTCAACATTTTTGGTGCTAGAAGGAGGGCCATAAGCTATGAATGGCAGATAAATATAAATCCGAAAGCCATTATAAGAGCACATCACCCTCATCACCTTCAACTTCTTCCACATCTCAAATTAGAAGAGAAGAAATTGAGAAAATTATTCAAACACCCAGTACCAAAGTTTCAGAACAATCAGATAATCCAATTCTTGAGTCCCCTGAAGTTGTGTCTTTGACCCATAAACTTCAAAGTTTCTCATTATCATTAGAAGAATCAGAGTTATCTGAAGGTAGTGTCACTTCACAGTTTGTTTCTTCCAGACCTCTTACTAGATCACAAAGTGAAAAACTTGGAATTTCCCCAAAAGAATTTCCTATTCCTAGTAGGGTTGAATCAAGAAAAAATCCACCGGAAACAGAAAGTGGTACCATGATCCAGATTTATGCAGGAACACAACAGAATAAACACATAACCATAAATACAGAGATGCAGCGGAAATAACACTTCATTTCATTAATATCAAAGAACTGAAATTTGCTTACAGACAGAATGGAAATAAACTAGCTAGGGCACTGGTAGCTATCTCTGAGAAGAGATGTGGCGGCTACAAGCCTCTAAACTGAGTTACAATGAGGCTCGAGGGCCTATTTATTATTGAGAAACAATGGAGAACCCTAAACATCCCAAAACCTAACCTTAGGAGATGAAGCGCCAAAACTATGGGCCCCATTTGGGTAAATTGGTGTTTCAACTTCCCAGGGACGTAACTTTGGCATACTATCTCCGTTTGACGCACATGATACATAATTAGAAAGCTCTATCCGAGGACTACAACTTTCGGGATGAATTTTATTCCATCAAATTTTCTGGTAAAACGATGCCCAAAAAACATCATTTAGGGCCTCAAAACGGCTCCGGAAGTTCAGGACCCAAAAAACTGCTAAAAATAGTAAGTTATGCCGAAACTGAAAAACTGAAAGAGACAATGGTGGGGGCCCAAGTGGAATAGGCGGGTGGCCACCAATATCCACCTGGATCATTCCTCCCCCCTCAGGAAGCAATGGTTCCCATTGCGTTAAGTTCCTCCATGAGATGAGGAAATTTCTGCTGAACTTGGTCCCTGGTGAACCACTTTCCTTGGTGCACGAGTTGGCTAGTTTTGACAACCTGATACAGTTGGATCCTCTGTTGGCGAGTGTTATTAATTTGCATGTCCATGATACAATCTGTGGTGGCCTGTTCCATGCAGTATGGGTTTAAATCTGTTGGTGTGAATTGTTCTGCAATGTCCGAAGTGTCCAGTAGAGGTGGGAAGTAAGGAAGAAGGCGATCCACATTGAAGAATGGGTGCAGACCAAGGAATGGTGGAATAATAAGCTCGAAAGCATTGTTCCCTACAACCTTGGTGATGGTGTACGGCCCGTATCGGAGCGGGCGAAGCTTGCGGTGAGGTCCAGTGAGGCGCTCCTTCTGCAAATGCAGCCATACTTTGTCGCCCACCTGGAAGTTGTGTGGCACTCGGTGTTGATCATGGAAGTGTTTGTACTTCGCATTGGCTCTATCCAATATATCATGAACCTATTGGCAGATGTGTTGAATGCGCTCGATGAAGCTGCTTGCTTTGTCAACTTCAGACTGGACATGCGCTGAATCGGCCTGAGCAGCTGCAAATGGCATGGCTACGTCAATGGGACATAGTGGCTGGAATCCCAAGCCCACCTGAAAGGGGCTATGGCCAATTGAACCGTGGAGAGCCCGGTTATAACTATGTTGTACATAAGGGAGGCTCTCGTCCCATGTGCGTGGATGCTTTGAATTGTACATGCGCAGAATGTGTACAATCATTCTGTTGACGACCTCTGTCTGGCCATCCGTTTGGGGATGGAAAGCTGTGGACTTGGTGAGCTTGGTATCCAACATCGACCAGAGGCTGGACCAAAATGTGCTGAGGAACCTGCTATCCCGATCTGATATGATGGACTGTGGGATCCCAAAGTGCACCCACACTCGTTCAAAGAAGAGTTTAGCAGTGGCTTCTGCTGTGATATTCTTCTTGCAGGCCGCCATAATGGCCATCTTCGAGAACCTGTCGACGACCACAAAAACACAGTCATTTCCCTGCTTAGTAGAAGGCAGGCCCGACATGTAATCCATGGAGATGGATTCCCAAGGTCGACTAGGGGTAGGTAGAGGAGTATATAGGCCTTTCTTCTTGATGGTTGGTTTGGCAATGGCACAAGCAGTGCAGGATCTGATGTGCTTCTCGACATCCTTTCGAAGGTTCGGCCAATAGAAATACTTCTGTAGTATTTCTACTATTTTCTCGACCCCGAAATGCCCAGCAACTCGACTATAGTGTGCTTCCCATATCATCTTGGCACGCTCGCTTGAAGGAACACAAAGGTGTCCCAGGTGACATAAAAGTGCATCTTGGAGGTGAAAATTTGGAGCTTGCATGCCCCCCAAGAGTTCCTTGTAAGTGTGGCCGAATTCTAGGTCACTCTCATAGAGAATCAGACAATTAGAAGTCTCGTGCCCACAAGAGTTGAGCACGGTGGTCAGCGCCACGATCGATGGTCGGCTGAGGTAGTCTGCAACATTATTGGTGCTACCCTTCTTGTACTTGATGTTCAAATGAAACTGTTGCAGATATGTGGACCACTTTTGATGGCGATCATTCTTCAACTTCCCTTGTGTCTGTATGAACTACAGGGGCCGGTGGTCTGTGTGGATGATTGTTTCCTTCCCCAAAATGTAATGCTTCCATTGTCGACAGGCTTGCACAATGGAATACATTTCTTTGTCACAGGTGGGATACTTGCGAATTGTCTCAGACAATGTCTCACTGTGATATGCCACTGGATGTCCCTGTTGAGTAAGAACTGCCCCAATAGCATAGTCAGAGGCATCTGTCTCGATCTCAAATGGATGTTGCACGTCTGGTAAGGTGAGCACTGGGGCAGAACAGAGGCGATTTTTCAATTCCTTGAACGCCTTCTGTTGAGGTTCCGACCAAAAGAATTTTTCTCTCACTCCTCCTTTGGTGACTTGACTCAAGGGCCAAGTGATATGAGAGAATCCCAACACGAATCTACGGTAGAAATTAGCAAGACCCAGAAAGCTGCGAAGCTCTGTTATAGTAGTCGGGGCTGGCCAATCCCGAATGACTTGGATCTTGGCTGGATCCACATGCACCCCCTTTCATCAATAATGTATCCCAGATATTGGACCTGGGTCATGCCAAACGTGCACTTCTCCAAATTGGCACACAACTTGTGTTGCCGCAGTGTTTGGAGGACTTGTCGGATGTGATGAAGGTGCTCTTCCCAAGTCTTGTTGAAGATCAGAATGTCATCCAAGTACACCACTACGAATGAGTTGGTGAATGGCCACAAGATGTCGTCCATCATCCTCATGAAGGTTGCGGGAGCATTCGTCAACCCGAAAGGCATGACCAACCATTCAAAAAGGCCTTCCTTAGCTTTGAAGGCAGTCTTCCACACATCAGAGGGTTCAATTGGTACCTGGTGATACCCAAACTTCAGGTCAATCTTACTGAAATATTTTGCACCTTGGAGTTGGTCCAGAAGGTCATCAATCCATGGGATTGGGTACCTATTCCAGATAGTGATCTTGTTTAGTGCCCGATAGTCAATACAGAGTCTCCACGTCCCATCCATCTTCTGTACCAACACAATCGGGCTCCCACAGGGCGATGAACTTGGTCTGATGTGACCTTTCTGCAACAGCTCCTGAATCTGCCTCTTGATTTCATCATTTTCCAGAACAGAGCGTCGATAGATCGGTCCATTGGGTAGCGGTGCACTTAGGGTCAGATCAATTGGGTGCTTGACCTGACAGTGCAGAGGAACCCCTATGGGTGAGGTGAAGATGTCTCCATACTCCTCCAAAACCTTATTCATTTGTTGTTGTCGTGTAGAGGGGCCCTATCTGGAGGTCGTGGCCATAGTCTTCTTCTTGCCCTGGGGGCGGATCATCAGGAAAACGAATTTCCTGGTTTGGGAAATGAGCTTACTGCATTTTTTTGCAGTAACCAAAGAGATGACGGTAGGAGGTGGTACCTCTGGTATCCTGTACAACTTATTTCCCAAAGTAATAATAATAGCACGAGATCGAGACTCATACACAGCATGACACTTCCACAAGTATGGTTTTCCTAACAATACATCAGAAACATCAATAGGAGCAACGTCACATAATACCTCATCTGTGAAGGGCTTGATGCTATAGGGAAGGCAGCACTGCTGGCTGACGCGGAGATCTCGTCCTTGGTGAAGCCACCCGATGGTGTATGGATGTGGGTGAGCTGTGGTTGGCAAGCCCAACCGCTTCACGGCGTCTACCGAAATGAGGTTCTTTTGGCTCCCATTGTCGACAATGAACTGTACAGGGGAGCCCTTTACCCACATCTGGGAGTGGAAGAGACGTTCCTCCTCCTCTGGATCTTCTGGTTCCTCCTTCTGGACCTTTGTAGTGGCAACAGTGGCGTTGGGCTCCGCATCAATAATCTGCTTCCCTTTTTCATTCCCCTTTTCAGGTTCTGATTCGGAGTCGGAGCATGCATCTAACTCAGAAGCCCTCATCTCGGCCACTAGCGACTGCTTGGCCCGACGCTCACTTGTGTTGTGAGTGGAGCTCTTATGGAACTCACACCACTTTCCCGTGTCCTTCTTTGGCTTTACGGTGTTGTTCTTTTCTTGTGGCTTTGATGGGTTGTCTTTAGCCGCCATGCCTTGGCTCTGTCCTTTGTTCTGCGGTTTGGAAGCACCTTTCCCTTGCTTTTGATTCGCAGATCCAAAGTCTCGCTTCTTCTGTTTGAATTTCTGCTCAATCTTGGCAACATACCGGTATGCCGTACCAAGCGAGGAGATGTTGAGGAACTCCATTTCCTCCTGAATGTATCTATGTAGACAGCTGCGATACTTTAGCACCAAATTTTTCTCTGAATCTTTGATACCCAACTTTGTGTGCAAGGTATGGAACAGATTCGTCAACTCATGCACGTCTTGTTCCCTTTGTTGTCGCAGCGTGGTCCATTGTATGTACTTGTCCTCATATCTCCCCACGGAATAGTACTATTCCTTGACGGTGTCTCGAAAAGAATTCCAAGTTGGTATGGCCGAGAAGAGAGAGGGTTCTGTCTGGTCCTTGTTCTCACAGTAGGTTTCCCACCAGTCCTTAACATGGGGGGTAGCTTTGAGGAGTGCAAAAATAATCTTCTCCCGGTCTGAAAATTCATGAACAGAGAAATATCCTTCTAATAGTTTCAACCATCTATCTACGACATCTGCGTCTATTTGACCCTCAAATATGGGAATGTCAAAATTTACTTGTACCTTAAAAGGAGTCACAACTACAGAGTGGCTACCGGATGCAGATGTGCCACCGGTGGGCAGCCGTTGAAGGATCTGAGCAAAGTTATCCATCATCGCATTCCTTTTTTTTTCAAGGGCTTCCTCGAGCAATATTTTGATAGGATCTCCTGCTCCCTCATCTTTCTTTTCGTCCCCCATGGGCGTCTGTCGAGGTTTGCGAGGCTGATCTTGAAAAGGTTCCACCAGATCAAGCCCTAGCTCCTTATACCCCGACCTCGTTGGGGACATGAAAAGAAGGATCGATAAAAAGCAGACCACTTTGATACCACTGATCCGGATTTATGCAGGAACGTAATAGAATAAACACATAACCATAAATACAGAGATGCAGCGAAAATAACACTTCATTTCATTAATATCAAAGAACTAAAATTTTCTTACAGACAGAATGGAAATAAACTAGCTAGGGCACTGGTAGCTATCTCTAAGAAGAGATGTGGCGGCTACAGGCCTCTAAACTGAGTTACAATCACTAGTAAAAAATGATGAAATTAATGACTAGGTGACTAAAAATGTTAGTCACCGCCATCATTTCAAGTGAATTACTACTAAATTTGAGCAATTTTATGTGACCGGACTAAAAATGACTCACTTAGATGACTAATTTAGTCTTGGAATAAAATATACGACTAGATAATAAGTGACTAAACTAAAAGCGACTAACTTAAACAACTAATTTAGTCTTGGAATAAAATATACGACTAGATAATAAGTGACTAAACTAAAAGAGACTAACTTAAATGACTAATTTAGTCTAGGGATAAAATATATGACTAGATAATAAGTGACCAAAGTAAAAGTGACTAACTTAAATGACTAATTTAGTCTAGGATTCAAATATATGACTAAATAATAAGTGACAAAATTAATAATGATTAATGTAAATGACTATTATAGTCCAAGAACAAAAATATGGCCAAATAACAAGTACAAAAAGTATATGGATTAGTCATTTATGTCAGGAATTTTTAATTATGTCACTCCATATAGGAAAAATTGCAATTTTGGTACCAAACTGTTACATTTCACTATAGGTGTCTCTGAATCCATTTGCAATGTTAAAATTTAGAGACAAAGGGGTCTCTAAATTTACAGTGTTAAAATTATGAATACCCTTTTTTCTCTAAAGTTTAACAGTGCAGATGGATTCATCTACAATTAACAGAATTGCATGTATCATCTATCAACTTTACACTAATGCATTCATTATAATTTTAGTAAAGGTTATAATTATATTAATTATATAGCCAAATTAATATTTATATTTATATTTAATATTTGGTAATAAAGTTTAAATTTTAAACTTCATTGATTTATGTTAAAAGTGACAGTTGTCTTAAATCTAAGGTTAAATCTTCATATTTACATTTAATAAATAGATAAATATAACATTTCTTATGTTAAACATGTGAGTTCATTTAAATCTAGTATTAAATCATCATATTTACATTTGATACTAAATAGATAAACCTAAAATATATATCTATAGACCTATTTAGTAAATAGGTACGGAAATTTCCAAGATGCAGGTGATAGACCGAGCTAACCAGTGTTGCCACTCAGACACAAGGTGGCAGGGCACCTATCCTCCCCATGCGAACACACATGCCCACCCGATCAGGTTTAAATGTTGGAGCATGGGGCATTTACTTGCCACCCTTGCTCACCTCCCATTGACGTCCTCCGCCTTAATCACTGTCCTCTGCATATTTACTCTGACAGTCCTGCCTTGGTTGCCTCCCATGGCCCTCAAACCCTCTACCCCTGCTCCTTATTCCACCATTTGAATCTCCCTTTGGCTCTGGGCAAACACTTATGGGGCCTCAGCCAAGCCTTGGCTCCTCTGCCCAATTCCTTGCTCTATTGTTCGCTTTTCTTTGGACTTCAGTTCCCCAGCTACTCCCTCAGACACTTCTGCAATTCAAAAATCGTCTCAGACCCATTCCCACTCCTCTGCCATGCCTAGATGCCACTGCATGAGGTGCCGCAGAGCAGGGGGACGTGGGCTTCCCTCCCGACCTCCCATCTCTGCCTATGCGGGCAGGACTCTGAATCTCTCAGTTGACTGGGCGAAGCCAAAAATCCTCAACCCCATCAATCTCTCTGCTCGCTTGTCTCTCCACCTTCTGGATTCTCCTTCTGAACCCTTTGGCTCTAGCCTCTGCCCCAGGAAAATATCCCACAAGTCCACCATCTCTCCTGCTCTCACCTTCTCCCCCCACAAGATGGTAGCCTTGCCAGTGCAGAGTGCTTCGAACAACGACCATGAAAGCTCGAGCTCAGACGAGGGAGGAACCAGTGCGATTGTTGAGACTCGTGCGGCTTCCTCCATTTCGCCTGATGCCCATGCAGTGCTTCTTCCTTCGTCGACAGCCCACACATCCAAGCAGGAGGAGGACGAGTTAGATTATGCATGTAGAATTTTGGAAGAGTCGTTCCAACCTCCAAAAAAGGATGAAAACTCTCCATCTGCTTAACTGTTGTGTGCTTATCTCTCATTCCAGTCAATTTTTTGTTATTTCAAGGTTTCTAGTGTTCTGGTTTTATCTTAAACATGTCACTTGTAAGGTTGGTTTCCCACTATGGGCAGTATTATCAACTCTCTATGATCCACTCTTGGGTTGGTTTCCCCATCTCGGGTAGCACTTTTTTTCTGATTTGGAAATTGAAACTTCCTTCTGGAATTGGCTTGCCAACTCCGGAGGATGAGAAATGTAATATTTTGGACTGTATGATATAATAGAAGTAGCCTAATTTAAAAAATAATATATATATATATATAATTTAGGTATGGAAATTTATTAATTTAAGTATGAAACTTAATTATTTTTTTAATGAGGTACGAACCTTTGTTTTTTTGTAAATCAATGTTATATTCATGTAGTAAAAAAGGAGTACATATAGCCAGTTACAAAACAGGTGGTCTCACCTCGACTCGGTTTGTTGACAAAAATTGCACCAGATGAAAAAAAATACAAAAGAGGGACTAGGGACATTGTCCATAAAAGGTTGGGACAAAGGCACCAAAACACATATAAAACATAATTAAAGAACACCAAATATCATACTAGTCGTCAAACATGATGGATGCAGGGTTGTCCGAGGTTGTTCCTAGATGCGGTGGAGGACAGAAGTCACACTAACCGTGCCCTTAAAAGTGTGCCAACCAAGTCTCTAGATTTTATACTTTCTTAGTGAGTTGATTTTGGCCTCAACAAACCATACCAGTCTCTCCCACACTTGGCATTGTAAATAGTGCATTTGGTCCATTAATGTTGCCATCTGCTCTGCATGCTCCTCACGACATAATATCTCAGTTGTGTCCACTCTTTCCATCAGGTTGTTGATAAGTGAACGACAGTTCTCTAGGTAGCAATGTTGGATAACATGCCCCTCATTTACCTCAAATAAATCAAACCCACAATTCCCCTTGCCACCATGACCTCCTCTGCCCCGACGACTCTGATTTTGAACCCTCAAACCCCCACCTTTGTTATCCCCTCGCTTACCTCCTCCACAGCCCCCATGTCCACCCACACTAGCGAGTCGTGCACGCCCCGCAGTCTTTCCACCCTATTGTGGAGCCGCCATGATTATAATTTCTGAGTTTGCCACCCCCACAGGGCCATGAATGACAAGGGAGGGAGAACACCCACACCACACTGGGGGCTTCATAATTCGCCAAGGTCGAGGAACCCCACTGTGTGCAGAGTCCAAAGACCAGACCCCCCACTATAGAAAACAAACACCACCAACGAAGGAGCCAAATGTCATCTCCCACCACCACAGGGAAGCACAAAGACACCTCCCACTTCCAGATAAAGACTTCCACACCAACAAAACCAAATACCATCACCCACCAAACCAACACAGGAAATTGAACAAAAAACGATGACAAAGTAGCTGACGCCTAAGCATAAATTCTCCCAGGGCAGTGACCAACATCCAAATTCTCCACATAGAGACCACACACCAATCCACCAAACACCGTCACACCCATGCTGGAGGGCATAACATTTGGAAAAGAAACTAGTTTTCCATCAACACCCTCAAGGTTTCATGGACTGCAAATTATAGCTTCCTCTCTTATCACGGAAAAATAGGCTCACTGAAAGCCAATAAAAATGGAAAATAGTTATCTCACTTGCCTTTAACTTCCTATCCTTAACCTAGGCACAATCAATGGCTAAGAAACTGAGCAGCAGGGACCAATTGAACACACCGCACCAACAAATGCCCACGACAAGCACACACAAGCCACTCCCTCTGTAAACCTTCCTGTGACATTTACACTTCCTCTTCGTAGGTCACCATTAGGACAAGCACCAAACCATATTTAGGAGTCTAATGTTGGGCTCCCTCATCTTCCCTTGCCTTATCCTTTCACCACCTCCAAACTCCAATGCACAATTATTTTTCACACGAATTGTCAACATGAAGCCAGTAACTCTCCCACTGCATCTGTTATGGTGAAGGGACAGGGAGTACCGTCCCTCACCCTCGCTCCACTTATATTTACTCATGCGAGATGCCTTCCACGTGTTGCTCAAACCTCACCCCCATCGGGGAGTATTGTATGAACCTTTGTTGATTTAGTTATGAAGCTTAATTAAATTTTAATGGTGTATGAAATTTTATTAATTGTTTGATGTGACCCTTGGTTAATTTTTAATGGTATTGTGAACTTTTGTTAACTGTTTAGGTATGAACTTTATTTAATTTTTTAATAATGTATAAACCTTTATTAATGGTTATAAATATGTAATTCAAAATATTTAAGTATGGTTTACTGTGTAATAATGGATAAATGTATTTAGTTTTATCAATTTCTATGAGAATTGTACCAATGAACATATTTATTTCATTTAATACATAATTTACATGATTATATCAAATTAAGCTTTAAATAAAACAATATTATTGGTTTTATGTTTGATTAATAATCAAAGTAGTAAATATCCTTTTGCAAAAGAGCTCCCCTCAAGTCATGCATAGTAGGGACTTTGAAGCCCTTTCATGTAGCTATAATAGAGTCCCACATAGCTTTGTAATAAGGTGAGTGAGCAACATTGAATGGGATATCTGCATCATACCACCATCTAGCAATGTATTGAAAAGAATATTCTTTGCACAGTTACAAGACATGCCATATAACCCTCGATGATGGAGAGCTTGACCTTCACATTTTTGTTTGAAAACTCAGATTTCCTGATGGGGGAGATGGTGAAGGGGGTTTATTAGCATATATGGCAGCACTAATAAACCTTGATTTTGGAGGAAAGAATGGGAAGAAGGCTCCTTTTGGAGGAATGACGACTTTGGTACATTGACAGAGGAAACCAAATATGTATGATAGCCAATGTCTCCATAATTCCATTTCTCTATCGAGATTTATTCGTCGAATACTCATAATGTCCCTTAACCCGACATGGTGCCAAGTTTATGTACCCAAGCTCACACAATGGACCAGAGACAAGATAAAAACCCCTACAATGTCACCATCTTAGAGCTCAAAGGTGTGACCGTGGGTTGGAGACAAGATCAAAACCTTGCAACATCACCATCTCGGAGCTCGAAGGCATGACCTGCAATAATGAGAGGGTTTTCAAGCTTATCATCATGGTATTTGGCCTCGACAAAACAATATTGCCTTTCATTTTCAACTACACTAATTTAGACTCCCTCGACTTTTTGGAAAACTGTTTGACTGGAGAGATACCAATGAAGCTCCAATATATGGTCAATGCAATCTAAATCCCTTGTCGTGAATCCTCTGCACTTATCTAAATGTCAAAGATCTCCACGATAATAGGATCACGGGAAAAGGTGGCAGACTTTGGACATTCAAAGACTGGATCCAAAGGTATTTTTGGCCCTTGGGTACCTTGATCTTGAATACTTCAGAAGGCAACAATTGACAGAGAAATATGATGTGTATTCTTTTGGAGTAGTGTTACTAGAGTTCTTGTGTGCAAGGGAAACTCTTAATCTTGTTATTCCCAAAGAAAAATTCATTATAGAAGAGTGGGAAATGCACTAGCAGAAAAATGGCAATCTTGGAAAAATGATTGACCCTCACCTTGTTGGGACCATCAACTTTGGTTCTCTGAAAATGTTTATGGAGACAACCGAAAATTTATTGGAAGAGATGGGCTTCGACAGGACTTCCATGGGAGATGTTCTATGGAACTTGGAATATGCATTTCAACTCCAGGAGATATCCATGCAAAATGATCTCGATGAGAATAGTACAAATATTATTGCAGATGTTCCTGTGCGCTACCCAAATACTGAGCCTTTTGGTCCAAGTTCAATATGACTTCAAGTCTTGTACGAAAGTTCTCATTTTATATATTTCATTAATGAGAATGTGGCATTTTGGAGTTCTCAACATCCCACAGAGGGATAGTTGTGAGAATTTACCTATTGTTTGGAACATGTTCTCCTTCAGTGGATATGACACATAGTGGATCCATATCTTGGTGCAACAATTCCTTACCTCAGGACATTTGCACAAGATTCAGGGCAAAGTGAACACAAAAAACTAGTGGCTCTGGTTTGGGAGGAGAGCTACAAGTATGTAGAAGAGGTTGAGGGTGCATGCATTATGTTCCTTTTTTCCATCGATAGGCTGAGACATTTTATATTAGCGTTATTGGATGAGTTGTTGGTGGAAGTGATGATGATTTAGAATATGCAACCACAAGCATTGTGTTCTCACGATTGGTGAATCCTTGTGGGAGGTGATCACAAAACAATACTCCTTTTCCATGTTCCAAATTTACCAAATTAGCACATGCAGATAGAACATTAGTGAATGTGAAATGGTTAGGTTCAGTACTTGTTTTTTGCATATCACATTAAAAATTCAGTGCCTCATCGTAAAATCCTCTCCTCGTATAATCGACCACCATTACAGACGATTACACAACATTTGGTTTAGACATTTAGTTAGGTAGGTAGGGTGCCCCTATCTCCCATCTCCCTATAGAGTAATTTGGTCACATATTATTTCTTCTATGATTCTGGTTCCTCTCTCTTAAGTCCTATCTCTCGTCCTTCTTTTCTCTCCCTTTCTCTCCTACGTCCCTCTCTCTTCCCCAATGTTAGGTGGAGCAAGAGTATAAGAGCCAACTTTCTCATGAATGTGGGACAGTCGAACTTAAGCTTTTCTGTAGCAGTCACAAGGTGCGGTGTGGTTATTGAGACTTCATTAGATGGCCATTCTCCTGACTTAAATTAATGTGTGACAACACTGTGGCTAAGTTTGAAGTTGGAGATTGAACATACATTTTGGTTTAATTTCAATAGAAATTTTCATCAATAAATGTAAAGCAATGGCTAACAAATACTATAAATTAATAAATAGAGAAGACATGGCAACAAGCAACAATACCTACCAAATTTTTACACTGAGACACAAAGAATAAGCAACTATTGTGCACAAGCAGAGACCATCGAAACTATCATCTTAATCCCTAACCCATTTAACCCCCTAAACCTCTAAACCCCTAACCCATTTAACCCCCAAAACCTAAACCTCTAAACCCTTAACCCTAAACGCTAAACCCTTAACCCCTAACCCATTGAACCCTCTAAACACCTAACCCATTTAACCCCCTAAACCCTTAACGCCTAACCCTTTAAATCGTAATTCTCGACCCCTAACACATTTAACCCCCTAAACCCTTAAAAACTTAACCCATTTAACCCCCTAAACCCTAACCCCATTAATCCCTAACCCCTAGCCCCTAAAATCCTTAATTTCTAAATCCCCTAACCCTCTAAACCTCTAAACCCCTAACCCATTTAACCCCCTAAACCCTAAACCTCTAACCCCTAACCCCTTAAACCCTAATTCCCAACCCCTAACCCATTTAACTCCCTATACCCCTAAACCCCTAACCCATTTAACCCCCTAAACCGTAAACCTCTAAACCCCTAACCCATTTAACCCCTAAACCTCTAAACCCTTAACCCCTAACCCCTAAACCCTAAACCCTTAACACATTTAACCCCCTAAACCCCTAAACCATTTAACCCCCTAAACCCTAAACATCTAAACCCTTAACCCTAATACCTTAAACCCTAATTCTCGAACCCTAACCCATTTAACCCCCTAAAACCCTAACCCCATTAACCCCTAACCCCTAAAATCCTTAACTACTAAATCCCCTAACCCCCTAAACCTCTAAACCCTAACCCATTTAACCCACTAAACCCTAAACCTCTAACCCTTTAAACTGTAACCCCTTAACCCCTAACCCCTAAAATCCTTAACTGCTAAAGCCCCTAACCCCAACCCCTAACCCCTTAAACCCAAATTCCCAACCCCTAACCCATTTAACCCCCTAAACCCCTAAAACCCTAACCCATTTAACCCCTAAACCCTAACCCCACTAATCCCTACTGACCCCTAACTCCTAAAATCCTTAATTGCTAAATCCCCTAACCCCCTAAACCTCTAACCCCCTAAACCCTAAACGTCTAACCCCTTAACCCCTAACCCCTAATTACCAACCCCTAACCCATTTAACCCCCTAAACCTTAAACCTCTAAACCCTTAACCCTTAACCCCTTAAACCCTAATTCCCAACCCCTAACCCATTTAACCCCTAAACCCCTAAAACCCTAACCGATTTAACCCCCTAAAACATAAACCTCTAAACCCTTAAACCCCTAAACCACTAACACCTAAACCCCTAACCCCTTAACCCCTAAACCCCTAAACTGTTAACGCTTAACCTATAACCCATTAACCCCTCACCCCTAATCCATAACTCCCTAATCCCTAACCCCTTAACCACTAACACATTATTCCCCTAACCCCAATCCCTAATCCCTTAACCACCAACTCATTATTCCCCTAACCCCTAACCCCCCAATCCCTAACCCCTTAACCACTAACTCATTATTCCCCTAACCCCTAAACCATAAACCTCTAACCCCTAAGCCCCTATTTCCCTAAGCCCTAAGCCCCTAATACTTAATCCCTTAACCACTAACTCATTATTCCCTTGACCCTTATAACAATCCTTAAAACCCGTTGGGATTAGCCATTCCAAACAAGAGCAGGTCTAGTTGGGACCTACGATCGGACTAATTCCCCCTTGTTGGCAAAGTGGAATACCATGAGCAAAACCATGGGTTACAAAAACCTCTCCTAAATTTACTATTTTATCTTAGTTTTATTTTAATAATTAATTAATTAATTTCTTTAAAAACTCTTCTAAATAAATCACATAATTTTTTTAAGATCAAATGCCTTTCGAACCACTCATTGTGTGGTTCATCATCAATATTTTTAAAATAAATTTATTAGAATAAAATTGAATTGATTTTAAAAATTTATTACAAGAAATCATGAAGTGCACTCAACATCATCAAAACAACAATGGTTATTACATTAATATCAATATTTTTAAAATAAATTTATTAGAATAAAATTGAATTGATTTTTAAAATTTATTAGAAGAAATCATGAAGTGTGCTCAACATCATCAAAACAACAATGGTTATTACATTAAAATTGATATTTAGAGGACATAATATAAAAATAATACTTGGAAAAATGGAGGGAGAGAATATCCATTTTTCGTTTAAATTTTAGACCACATAACATTTTTCTCCCGCCCAAAACACATCACTTGGTTTTGGTCATCTCCCGCTCGGTTAATTAGGGCTTTTGTTGTGGGTTTTGTTCTTCCAACTTCGTTACTGCAATTCCTTTCCTGTGTTACTGAAATCTCTCATCTTGACACAATTTGGTTACTCTCATTTGATAAATCGAGTGATGAGGGTAAAGATCTTGCAGTTAATGGCAAGAATTCGCACGGTCGCCCCATAGACTCCAAATGTTGAGGTTTGTTCTGATATATCATAATTTATGAATCGGGTGTTGGAATTTGACTCCGGATGTTGAGGTTTGTTCTGATATATCATAATTTATGAATCAGGTGTTGAAATTAGACTTAGGTGTCTGTTATAAAAGTTGATGTAGATCCGAAGACCGGAAGGGAAGTAGTTGCAGGTGTGAGCAATAAACTATGCTTTTTCTGTTGCACGAAGCTGGTTTTCCCAAATGTAAGTTTACATATCCCTCTTCTGTAATATTGTCTCGTTTTCCTGATATGTGGGTGTTGTTATTCATTGTTTTGCTGGTTATTGTTACATTGGTTATTACCAGATCCCCTTTTTTAATTCGCTGAAGCTCCCTTGTTTCAAACTGATGATCCACCAAATCCCTTTTTTTAATATAAAACTAAAATTAAAAATCATTGGAGTCGTGCCTTTTTAGCCAAATCGATTACAATATTTGTTCAAACCAGTTTTGCTAATTGTATTTCCCAGGTCCTGTATGAAGCCGGAAATTCACCAAGGGAGAATTTCATTAAGTCCCTCTATTTCCAATTTCATAGCTTGCTTTTTTTGTTACAATCGTAAATGCGATAAAGGATCTTAATAAGATAAAAATTATTGAGACAAAGAAATGTCATAGGTAGACTGCTAATCCATGGATTTCAAATCTAGTTCTATCGATCTGATCACCAGATGCGTAATTTACTCATCCTTAATGGAAATGGATGACGATTTACTGCAAAATTATCCAACTGTCTAGACCACAGAGGCATCTCCACTGAAGGTTCGCTACCTCCCATACAAGAAAGGTAAAGAATGCAAGACCAGATTCTTTCCTTTTAGAGGAGGACACGACTAACTTTGGAGCCTATGAGAAAGGTGCTATTGTCACCCAAGTAAACCAACCAAAGGTATTAAACTTTAAGTGGCTAAGTGAAGCACTGCAAAATCCTGGTGAATTCCTTTTGAGTGATTTTTCTAAATTTGACCGCCCTCTACTTCTACACTTGGCTTTTCAAGCTTTTGATAAATTTTTTCATGAGTTTGGGCGTTTCCCTCTTGCTGCGTCTGAGGAGGATGCCAGTAGTTGATTGACTTCACAAAGGCTTTGAATGACAACCTGTCAGGTGATCAAAAGTTGGATTCCATTGATCAAAATGTATTGAAGCATTTTGCAAGTGGTTCCCGTGCAGTGTTAAATCCAATGGCAGCTATGTTTGGTGGGCTTGTTGCGCAGGAGGTTGTGAAAGCATCTGCTGGGAAGTTTCATCCGCTTTTCCAATTCTTTTATTTTGATTCATTGTAATCCCTTCCTCTAGAACCCCTTCAGTCAGAGGATGTTGCACCCTTGAACTGTTGGTATGATGCCAAATATCTGTATTTGGAAAAAAATGCAGAAAAAGTTGGAGGATGCAAAGTTGTTCGTTGTTAGCGCTGGTGCTCTGGGATGTGAGCTTCTAAAAATTTTAGCTCTCATGGGAGCCTCTTCTGGAAGCCGTGGAAAACTAGCTATAACAGATTACGGTGTCATTGAGAAGAGTAATCTGAGTAGACAGTTCCTTTCCCGAGATTGGAATATTGGGCAGGCAAAGTCAACAGTGGCTGCATCAGCAGCAACTGCAATCAATCCACATCTTAAGATTGAAGCATTGCAAAATCGTGTGAGTCCAGATACAGAAAATGCTTTTGATGATTCTTTCTGGGACAACCTTGATGTTGTCTTAAATGCTTTGGACAATGTCAATGCTAGGCTTTATGTAGATTCTAGGTGTGTCTACTTCCAAAAGCCTTTGCTAGAGTCTGGAACTATGGGAACAAAGTGCAATATCAAATGGTTATTCCTCGCTTAACGGAGAACTATGGAGCATCACGAGATCCCCCAGAAAAGCAGGCACCCATGTGCACAGTTCACTCATTTCCACATAATATTGACCATTGTCTAACATGGGCAAGGTCAGAATTTGAGGGTTTCTTAGAGAAAACTCCAGCTGAAGCAATTGCCTTTCTCATGAAACCAGAAGAATATAAAGCAGCAATGAAGTCAGCAGGAGATGCTCAATCTCGAGAACTTCTGGAGCGTTTTGTTGAGTGTTTTGTTTCAGAGAGATGTGAAACATTTGAAGATTGTGTATCTTGGGCAAGAAGAAATTTTGAGGACTATTTTTCAAATCGGGTGAAGCAGATTACCTACACATTCCCTCAGAATGCAACAACAAGTGGAGGTGCACCATTCTGGTCTGCTCCAAAGCGTTTTCCAAAGACCCTAGAATGTAATTCCAATGATCCTAGTCACATGTCCTTAATTGCTGCAGCATCAATTTTACGAGCTAATACATATGGAATTCCCATTCCTGAATGGGCCTCCAATTCAAAGAAGTTCGCAGAGGCAGTTGATAATGTGCAGATTTCATAATTTAAGCCAAAGCAGGGTGTGAAGATTGTGACAGATGAGAAGGCTAAACATGCATCCATCGACAATTGATGACAGTGCAGTAATTGATAATCTAATTAGAACACTAGAAAGTGGGGTTAGAAATCTGTCTTCAGGCTTTCGTATGAGTCCTATTCAGTTTGTAAAGGATGATGATACAATTTTTCACATGGATCTTATAGTTGGTTTTGCAAATATGCGTATAGTATACCTACAGTGGACAAGATGAAAGCTAAATTCATAGCCGGGAGAATAATTCCCGCAATTGCCACTACTACTGTAATGGCCACTGGTCTAGTGTGTTTGGAATATTATAAGGTTATATTAAACCACAAAGTTGAGAAGTATCAAAACACTTTTGCAAACCTAGCCCTCCCTGGCAGAACCTGTCCCTCCAAAGATGGAAATCTGAGCTTGTCTGTCTGGGATCGATGGGTCATTGCTGTGAATCTGACTTTCCGAGAATTGTTAGACTGGTTCCAAGATAAAGGCCTAAGTGCCTACTGTATATCGTGTGGGCAAAGCTTGATTTATAATACTATATTTCCTAACCATAAAGAACGATTGAATAGAAAATTTCTTGACCTCGCAAGAGACATAGCAAAGCTAGAGATTCCGCCTGATCGTCGCCATTTTGACATTGTTGTTGATTGTGAAGATGATGATGGAAATGATGTGGATGTACCTTTGATATCCATATGCTTCCGCTATGTCTAGTGTTTCTAGGTAAAATATTATCAATTGTGGTATTACTAAGCAAAGCCTACTAGGAAAAATTCAGGAATATTTTCTTTTCTTCTGGGAGATATCAATTTATGAATCTTTTGTAACCACAAAGATTTGCTATATGGTCATCTGTATTCTGGAGGTACCGCTGTGACATGTCACATTGCTAGTATAGCAATGCTATGCGTTATCTTCACATATAGGGAGGTATATGCTCCTCATTGGGTGTTATAAATATAGGAAATAACTGATAATATTTCACAATGCACACAACAAATGCTTAGCAACATTCTTGAGCATCACTCCAGTGTTTTCCAGGATCAGGATCACTCCATGCATAATATTTTTACGCTCATAGCCTCAAGAGATTTTCCACACCCCAGGCTGAGAACATTTCAACAATTATCTGACCATAAACTGGGCATAAACAAATGCATCTAGAAATCAGTCCACACGTAGGTCAGTGAATAAGATCAATTTTATCTTAAGATTCAATGTATTAAAATTAGATCATTTTTTCTTGCGCTCATCCTTCCACAAGCAAATTTTCTTACTCAACATAGCAGTGATATCTTCCATTTACAAGTCCTACCACATAAAGCTACAATAATAGGTTTATGATCCTACACAAGTCCAAACAAAGCAGATTCTTTTGCTTACGCAAGTTCAGTCAATCTCCACACAAAATTGAAAAGAATTCAATTACTGAAAAATATATATTTACACATGGTTCAAAGGCCCTCTTGGCCTAATTCACATTGGCTAGCCCATTCAGGCCTTCAATCCAGTTCTTGGATTTCCCTGTAAAGATGCACAAATTTTTCTGGCTATTCATGAAAGCACAGGGCCTCTAGAGGGGAAAAAATGGGCTAAAATAAACGCAAAATCAAACAAAATTCATTCCTCTGAAATTAATTGTAAAGCTGGAAATCTGATGCCAACAGAAAGCTAACATGTTTTAAAGGTCAATGCGAAGCAAATAAAGAAAAGAAAATCAGACAATATAGAGAAACCTGGAAAGAAAGATGTTATCAAGGGGATCAATGATGAGCCTATTTCTATATTTGATTTTCAGTTAGAGGTTGTTGAAGCAAAAGTAAATTTGAAGAAGAAGAAATGCAAAGACAAGAAAGAGATGGATGAAATAATTTTGCCTAAGGGATGCCAATGCAGTTGATTGCAGGCATAGAATTTTCGTCAAATGATATTGGAGCAGCATTGCAGTTTTCTTAGCATCTAAACAAGTATGTACCTCTAATCCAAAATGTGTTTTAAGTTTATATCTATGGTTCAAACTGAAAATTTTGCACCGTGGATATTTTCTTTTACATTTCCGTAGTTATACCATCAGTAGTACTAATTTTTTGCTACAAACACACTAGTGTGACGATATGAAGTGGAAAAAAGTTAAATATTGGTGAGTTTACACCATGATTTGGGCTAACATAACTTCCTACTTATTCAGTTCTTGATTTCTGCAACTTAGATATAGCCCATAGCACCTTTCCATTCTTTTAGAGCTATGATTTTACACTAGTCAACAATAATTGTTATAGAAGTTCTTTGATTGTTAATATAAAAGTAATCTTTCGAAGGCAGTATATATATGAGGTCTTATAGATGTACCTTACCGATGGATGACAATATATGCTATGCTTAGTGCAAGTGAAATACCAAAGCCTTTATGATCATCAAGAAAATATAGTTTTGTAAGGTTTTTTTATTATAATGAATTTCCACTGTGCTGCCATCCACATGCTTATATTGAAACTTTGAAAGTTTAGTTCCAATTGTGAAGCCTTGGCCTTGATTCTATCCGAAACAGCTCCTCTTGTTATAGGGCTTTAACATGTGCTTACCATTCAACATAGCAGTATATGATAAACTTTGTATTCATAAACAAATGAGCAATGATGACTAAAAAATGCCACTAAATGAATGAAAAAACCACTGTTCTACGGGGATATGTCCCTTAGGGTCGGAGGGGGCCCCTCCATGTTTCCCATGTTCCCAAGGTGTCTTTTTCTTGTAGGATGCTCCAAGAAACATTTTTCCACACATCTCTTTTGGGAAATGCGGTGAAACATAGAGGGAAATGCAATTCCCCAAAGGGTTTTTTATTTTTCCCTTTTTTGGGATGATTGAAGAAACATTTCTCTACATATCTCTATGGGAAATGTAGATGGAAAATTTTCTCGAATGTGAAGGATGCATTTTCCAAAAGGAGGATTTTAAGCTTTTCCCTGTAAAAAAATGTGGTTTTGGATGTCTCTTAGAAAAAATGAGTTGCCAATTTTTATGGTGTCCCAAATGCTTCTACTTGCTTGTTTGACCATCCCTATACATGAAACCAAGACTGCGATTTTGTGTATTCCTTCTCCAAGTGACTCTTTATTCACGTTGTGTTCACTCTTTCCAATGCCATTGCAACCCTCGCCTAGTCCAATATACCATCATTTCGACACGAGTCGTTGATCCACATTGTACTTTTGATTAATCAATGTTCATTAAATTGTACTTTGTCAATTTTGGATTTTTGGCCATGTTATTAGAACCCCATTGTCGAGGTTCCTAGTGTAGTCAATGTTCTTTATCCACGTTGTGTTCACTCTTTCAAATGAAAGTGCAACCCACACCTAATCCAATATACCATCATTTCGACATGAGTAGTTGATCCACATGGTAATTTTGACTAATAAATACTCATTAAATTGTGCTTTGTCAATTTTGGATCTTTGCCGATGTTATTAGAATCCCATTTTCGAGGTTCTTAGTGTGCTTGATGTTCAAGGTGATCAAAGGTTATAGAGCTTTTTCCACTTTTAGTGGCATGTAGAAGTAATTTATTAATTTCTAGTAATAAAAGTTTGTTCCAATTATATATTGTGCGAGCTTTTAAAAGCAAAAAAAATCTCTATCACTTTTCAGATAATATCATTGGATTTTTTACATATATAATCACAAAATATAGCAATAAGTGAGACAAAAAACTAGATATGGAAGGCAACAACCCCCACAAAATTATTATTCGTATACTCTTGGTTTTCTAGCACTTGTGGAATAAGTTGGAGAGCCTTCTTGGAGTGATTTTCTGCTAGGGTATTGAGTTCATGGTATATATGGCCACAAGAGAACCAATCCAACTTGTTGTAGACTTGTTTGATACCTTGCAAAATGTGAGCCAAATGAGGGGCCACTATGCTGACTTTGTCGCAGACTCAATCCACAACAAATTTTGAATCCCCCAAAATATTTAGTTTTTTGACATCTTTTTGGTTGATCACATTAACAAGAGCCTAGAGAGTTGAAAATGTGAGCCAAATGAGGGGCCACTATGCATAGTAGTCAACTCTCATGTTTGTGTCCATACTTGGAGCATATTTGATATGCAAAATATGAGCAAGGTTTTCATATTTCTTTCCACAATGATTTTATTTCATTGTTTTTATCTTTGATGTTGTGTCATCAATTAAATATTCCAATCCTCCATTAGTAGGACTACCTACATAAAAACCTCCACTTTCAGGTTCTTTTTCTTTAAGCGGTTCACGCCTAATTAATTTCTACTTATTGATCCTAGTTGGGTCATATGGTAACATTTCATCTACTTTTCATCAACCTTTAAAGACAAAAACCAGCATATCAAACGATTCACGCCCATTAACAAGACAAAATAAACTGGCTACAATCCATTCTGGTGAGATGCTGGATATATTGAAACCATTCCCACAGGCCTCAGAAACCTCTATGGCTCCAATTCAAGTTATGGATGGAAAGACAAACTCCTTGCCAGAATCTTTTGGCAATCAATCAAGTTCTCCTGTAGTTGAATTTTTCAACAATGAAGATAATTGTAGTTTACAGTTTTCCATCAGTCCCCCATCTGAAGTATTGACTATAGATAAAGAATATGGAGTTAAACTGTCACCAGTGAACATGCCTACTATGACAACATGTGATCTCTCAGATGGTACGGTTTCAAATTGTTCTGTAGTTTTTGCACTTGATTCTGGATTAGATCATCATACTAGTAAAAAGAAGAAAAACATATCTAAAAAACAAGCAGGTATTTCAACAAATGAATGTTCAAATAAAATGACAAAATCTTAGCACAAGCCTAAAAAGCAGCAGATGCAACATGTGTCATTGGTAGGAAGCTCTTCAAATATGGAAAGGGAGTCAAAAGGAGAGGTGGTTGCATAGGAGTCTAAACTTAGTGGTTCTCATAGGCAGGTGGAGGAGTTACTTCTGAGTGAGACTTCATCATCTACCTCAAAAACTCATTTAATGACAACCCTACAGAAGACAATTAAAGCTGTTGATGGAGGGGCTAATTCTGACCTAGCTATAGAAACAGTTTCACATTCTTCACTACCAGAGCCTAATTTCGAAGCCCATCCTTGTGGTTCATTTAGCAATCCCACAAAATGTGAAAAGATACTATTGCCAAAGAATTCATCAGGAAACATGGTTAATGTTATGGACACTCCCTCGTTAAGGATATCAGGAGTTTCATAATCTGTAGATGAGATCACTGAAAGGGATATTTCCAGGGGAACCTTGGAACCTTTACAAGATTCAGAATCTGTGAGTGAATTGATCATTGCTGATATGACATCATCTTTGGGAAGCTCTGGTGATGGATATGAAGGAAAAACGGAAACTTCTGGGCTAGTTATAGAGTTTTCTACAAAGGATGTTAGAGTAGTAAAGAAAGTAGCAGAAGATATGAAGTTTGATAACAATAATATTCTTGTAGGAACATTGAAGAGCCAAACATGCAATGAGAATGGCATTAACTCATATTCAAAACTTAGAAATGTGAAGAATAAACAATTTGAATCAACAAGCGATAATGCTAGACAAAGCTACAACAATAATTTTTCCAATTCTGTAATTGGAGAGAAGCAAGATCGTGGAAATGTTCTCCATCCTGAGCATGGGACTCTTTTAGTTTTTGATTCCCCATCTAAGTTTTCAAGTTCACCTGATGTTGACATAAACAAAGAGTAGACTTATTTTTCCAATTCTGTCATTGGAAAATAAAAAGCTAGTTTGCATGCTGGGGAGAGAAAAATCAATGCATGAGAGTAGATTGGCATCTCAATTGGCTACACATGACAATGGAACAATGTTTGTTGATCAAAATCTACTCAAAGAGAAAAAGGTTGAAGTGTTAGTTGTATATGAGCAGTCAACAAAAAATACAAGCAAGGTGTCTGAATGGGAATTACAATCAGAAGCTTCATCAGTCCTCCCTAAAGTTGATATGGCTATTTTGGAGGAAAAACTAGGTTTTCTGTCTGGTAACAAAGTTGTTGACTGCAAACAATCTTCTGGATACAGAAACAAAGGTAGGGTTAACCATGATAGTCCCAAAGTACTTGGGAAAGGTTCAATTGCCAATGTGAAGGCAATTGACACACAAGATAAGGGTCAAGTATCCACCACTAATAGTGAGATTTGTGAAATGTCTGCTCAACTTCAGGTGTCATATTTTCTTGTTGAAAGTGAAGGCAAGCGGGATTTAGTAGCTAGATTGACAGAAAAGGAGAATAAATGTTCTTCCAATGATTTTTCGAAGAAAAGTGTTGCAAATATTGGTGATGTTGCCAAGGTAGTAGTTGTCAACAAGTAGAAGAAAAAGAAGGATTTTTCCAGTAAGGAAAATGTTACAGCTCTCTCTTGGATTTATATAATATTTATAAGGTTCAAGAGGAGAAGGAGGAAGATGTGAACCTTCTAGAACCATCCAAAATAGTAACCGATGTTGTCAAGAGTAAGACTTCTTCAAAAGAGCCTGAGAAGCAAGTCCTGAAAGAAGTGGATGATTGGGAAGATGCAGTCGAGCTTTCAAATCCTATGAATCAAGTAGCTATTTTAGTTACTAAATGTTCAGGAGACAGAAAGTACTCCAGAGATTTTTTTTTGACAATCAAGGATCAGTGCAAAGATCTACCAAATCATTTTGAAAATTTTCTAGACATTATTGAATTACTTGGAAATTCCCAAGCACTTGTGAGTCATGTAGGAGAGGCTGATGGATTAGCAAGCACTACAAGAGGACTTGACAAGCAGCTGAGTGGGAATTATCTACTTGAACATCGTGGGAGAAATATGTCCAGTTTGGATGATGATAGATGGGCCAAGCTAGTGGATGATTTTGTTGATGGTTGTGATATGCGGATGGATGCAAATCTTAGTGGTTCCTCTGCTGTGTTTCAACCTGGCCAAGGTTAAAATATTGGCTTTTCAAGAAATACCTGTGCAACACAAATGAGTATGAATGTCATCCTTCCTGGAGGGCCTTATGTGCAAGCACCACTTCCACAAGTTGGACTAGTGAGAAATAATTTTGATCCTGATAGGTGGTAGCGTGCTTCTGGTTCGTAGAAGGGTTTGACTCCTCCTCCACAGCCTTCTCTGCCCACAATTCCTATAGCAGAGAACATATATGAAGTGGGCAAGGTTTCTTATGAGGATCAGTTGAAACAAAGACAGATTAAATCCATCCTTAATAAATTAACGCCCAAAAACTTTGAGAAACTTCTTGAGCAGGTCAAAGAAGTGAACATTGAATTGGCATCATGTCTTCATGGTATAATATCTCAAATATTTGACAAAGCCTTGATGGAGCTTTTTTTTGTGACATGTATGCAAAATTCAGTTTTCATCTTGCTGTAGGAATACCAAAATTTTATGAACATAATGACAAGGTTGTTTTCAAGCGAGTTCTTTTGAACAAATGTCAGGAATAATTTGAAAAAGATGAAAGAGAAGAGGCAGAGGCTGAGAAAGCAGAAGAGCATGGTGAAAAAATACTTTCAGCAGAAGAAAGATAGGAGAAGAAGGTTGCAACACAACGACGAATGATAGGAAATATAATGTTTATTGGTGAGATTTATAAAGAAAGTATACTGACCGAAAGAATTATACATGCATGCATCAAGAAATTGATTGGTGAATTTCAACATCCAGAGGAGGAAAATGTTGAAGCTTTGTGCAAACTGATGAGCACTATTGGTCATATGATAGGCCAAGGAACATATTGATGCTTACTTCGATAGGATGACAAAAATGTCCAATAACCAAGGGCTTCCCTCTACGTTGAGGTTCATGTTGAAGGATCTGATTGATCCGAGGATTGGATGGCAACAAAGGAAGAAAGTTGAGGGCCCCAAGAAAATAGAGGAAGTGCATCGGGATGTTGTGCAAGAACTACATGGATAGGGAGGCCGCTCTCGAGGTACCAATATGGGACATTCAGGTCGGAGACTTGTGACACCACTTGATCATGGTGTGAGAGGACCTGTGATGCCACCTTACATGGCAGATGCATAGACGAGTTCACTTCCACATATGGGTGGGATTAAAGGGCCACAACCCCATGTGGGACCACGTGACTGTGGATTCACCAATAAAGATGCTCAGATTGTGGATAGGGATCAATTTGAAAATCAGTGTATGCCAACCCCTTCAACACACAGAGCTTTTGATGATGACCACTTGACTCTTGGTCCCAAGGGAGGTCTTGACAAGGGTATAAGAGGGAGGGCTCAACCTTTGCCATATGCTAAGAGTGCTCTAGAATATATTCCACCATTCACATCCTGAGTAATAGAAAAACAAGTGCAGGTTCGATTTCCGGTTGCAGTTTTGACTGGATGCCAGTTGGTATGAGGGATGAAATTTTGACAAGGACTTATGCTGCAGAAAAGCCTTTATTTGCAAAATAATGTGTGTCCAGGAAAGAAATATTTTGGATAATCACATAAGAGAGTTTAATAATTCATACTCATCAGGTGATAGAGGTGGGAAGATTTCAAATTATGAATTTCAACTGTAAGAACATTCTTCTCAAATAACTTTGAGTTCACAACTCATTGAGTTTCAACTTAGGAAAAAGGCTGAAATGGCAATCAAAGAATATTATAGGTGCATTCCTTTACAAAGCTTCCATGCATTTTCATTATGTCTTTTAGAGTAGTCGACAGGTTTCCTTGGCTTTTTCTTAATTTTGCATGGCATACCATCCAGTGTGAGAGATTTGAAGGAGGCAACTTTTTGTGTGGATGACCTTAAAGCACCATTGTTCCATTGAACTATGGTTTCACTTTGGATATTAGATTCTTTTTTCAGGAAAGATGTTGAAATTGATATTTTATGGAATCTACTTACACATTTATGCAAGTATGAGCCTATCTTGCTAAATCAAGGACAACTTACTAAAGGGTAATATGAAATTTTGTGTTTGTTCTTATTCGAGTTTGAATTTATTTACGGACTGCTAGAGTCTATGGTCATTTGCGATTATGAATTATAACTATATAGAATTTTGATGTTTCTAGGTTGGAGACTGTACTATTTTCATTGGAGGATGCTATTGTGGATGCGCCCAAGGCTCCTGAGTTCCTTGGTCATGCAGGGTCAAAATCCACTAAGTTGATTCCATGTCATTAGAACAATTTTGCATCCTTCCTGGGAAACAAATCCATTACGGAATAGGATTTTCCCAAGAAGGAATTTATAACATGAAACCAAAAAATTACAAGAAATGTTAGTTTGTCTTTCCAAGGCATATGATAGAGAAATTTGGATTTATTTAGGGCTACTCATCCATATAGGGTTCCATGTGCAATTGGTTAACTAGATAATGAATTGTCTTTCCTCAATATATGTGCAATTATAATTAATGGCTTAGCCTATTCTTCTATCATGCCTACAAGAGACCATGGGTAGGTATGACTAATGTCTCGTCTGCCATTTTTCACTGTAGAGTAGGTGGTATCAACAGAGTTATAACATAGTAGAAAAGAACTATAAGCTTGACAACTATACAAATAGGATTTGCCTTAAACTTGACATATTTACTCTTTGTTGATTATGTTTTGCTTTTGGGTGATATGACCAAAGTAGATGCAATTATGCTGAAGGAACCCACCCTTGAAGAACTGAAATTCCTACCTTAAAAACTACCAACAATTGAGGAGCTACAAGAATCAACACCATCTTTGATTTGAACCTAAATAGTCTTATTATCTATGAGTATTTCTTTAATCACAATGACGAGTAGATTCTCCTCTTGGACTATTTCTCTCATTCTATTTATTAGTAAAATCCACAAAATGTATCCTTACATTTGAATCTTGGGAAAAAAACATATAATTGTTATCATTTAAATTATCCATATCTCTTGGAGCCCAAAAATCCATTTGATTTGGGTAAGATTTATGTATAACCTCAAAAGCAACCCTATTATAAGCTGAAGGACCATTATGTCCTCTTGAATCTTGACAAAGTATGATGGAATGAATTTGGGTGAAGGCCAGATCTAGGTTTACCATGTTAGAACCTAGGTTCATTAAGTTGACGGCCTTGGTTTGAAGATATCCACCATACAAACTAGGACCACCCATACTTATCGTTGCCATCTCTCTTTCATCATCAAGATTAACATACTGAGGACCTTTAACCCATGGAGGCCCATGGTAGTCATTGCAATGTAATTTATTAGATTACATGCCATTTCTTGTTATGATATTTACCACATCCGAAAATGGCATCATTCACGTCATTTTGAAGAAGTCTACAAATTAGGTCAACATAATTTTTTCACATTTGCAATTTCCCTCACATTTGTTGGTTCTTGAAGCTTGAGCACTTTCATAAGAAAAGTAGGCAAAGTCAAACAACAAAAATCGTCCACTCTCCTTTCATTTTCTAATATTATAATGAAGTTTTATTAGAGACATTGTTTGTTTGTTTGTTTTTCTTATAAAAGAGTTTACTCTTGGTTTTATGCGACTTTCAATTTATCATATGTATCATGTTGAGAAATGGGAAAGAATAATGTGTGACATTTATCTTGCAAAAACTGATGTTGAATGAAAGGATACACAGTTTAACCAAGCTACAATTCACTTTGGTAAAGGCGAAGGAACATCTTGAAAAACTACTTAAGAATACACCATATACAAAGTTTGACCATAAGTAATATATGCATGTTTATTTTGTAGATATGTTCTTTTTTCTACCCAAGATATCACAACAAGAAAAATATTGATATTGTAGAAATTGTTTGAGGACCTCCTTGAGGTCGATTTTTCGGATGCCCTATTTGATTGATTCTTTCTCATATGTCAGGAAGGCTTTAAATATGAATTAATATGTTCATGAAACAAATCAGATTCAAATTTTATAGATATAAACGATAAAAAAAAATGTCAATGTCTTTGTTTGATTGTTACTTGACTCTACTGTGGGTAGGTTACAAGAAATTTGATTGGAAAAAGGATGGGGAGACGATGCATCTCACGTCTCGGATATGGTTCATTAGTTGTTAGAGATCGCTTAGACACCCAAGCCATCAACTTTGGAAGTGTTTCTAGTAGGAATTCCTATGGTTTTTAATGTTTTGATTATTTCACCTCATGTTTATTTTGGGCAAGAAAATGTTTTAGGAATGCCAGACACGACATCGGTGGACAGGTAATTTTTTTTTTTTTTATAATTGCAATTTCCATTCCATGATATCCTCTCTTTATTGTTTGATTGTATTTTGGACGTTTCTTTTGATTTTTTTTTTGTGTTTTAACTATGAAATTGAAAATACTTAGTACCGTGTCCATTTAAACAACAACCAAATCTTGAAGATGAAATTAGTATTACACTATATTGATTGGAATCGTTATAGCTATTTTGTGTTAAAATATTTTCATGACTATCAGGAAAAGCTATTTTCATGTTGTTATTTGAGTGCATGTTGTTTATACACTTGACTAAGTTCATGTGTTAGAAAATGAAATGTTGTTGTGAATAAAACGACAAGGATTAAACATCACACCTCAGATTGTTTGTTTTCACAAGTTATCTACAACTTGAAATTTTTAACATATAACTTAGTTGACATGATTTTTCCTAAGCTTTCCTTGAAAGTTGAATACTAAGTTACTAATGCATTCTTTTCTATATATGGTGATGTTTTATTTGCTTTGTTTATATAGGTTATCTGGCCACATTATAGTGGAAATTATCACCCAATGAAGAAAATTTGTTCGAGTTTCTTACTTGTATGGGGAAAAATGGCTTTGACATTGCTGGTGTTGAGGTATATGTCGTATAAAGTATTTATAGTCTATTTTAGTTTATATTCTAGTGTTCATTGTCTTTAATGTTTTACACTCTGCATTGTATCCTCTTTTGTTTTCAGAAAATGAACTCAGTATTGATGGTAAGAAGCATGAATTGAAAAAAGAGGGGAGCAATAACATTGGAGCGACAAATGAAAAAAGTGAGAGAGAAGAGAACTGGTCCGGTGATACTCTTAGAGCTAATATACCGCATAAGACACACATATAAAGACCGATGGTCAAGTCTTTAGAGTTGGTGAATTCACTCGCAATGCCTTGAAAACACAACTACACTGTTTTGAAGTGATTAAACACCATTTCATGTTTAAATTGTAGTCCAACCAATATTAAGTTGGAAAATCATATTGTAATACTTTAACATTTCATATAATATAATTTATGTGGTTGAAATTATTTATAGTTGCACTTGATATTATTTAGTATTATAATTAAAATATGCGACTTTGTGTTTTCATATTAGATAAACATGCACATTGTATGACATTTTTTAAATCATACAAATTAATTTATGTTGATTAATAATGAAAAAAAAATCAATTTAAAACTACGAAATTAGTAGTCTATATTGATTAATGATGAACACAAATAAAATGAATATACGACTAAATTAGTCATTTATAATGATTATTAATGAAAGTAAATGAAATGAATATAAACTACTAAATTAGTTGTTTATATAATGAATAAATTACTACTGCAAATGATAAATTTGTGACTACAAATGACGACTAAATTTTGCATATATATGACTATTAGTAGCTAATTTACAGTATCTTATAACATGACTAAAATTTAGTCATATCTCTTCGGTCATTAATTGGTTTCAAATGATGACTAAAATTTGCATATATATGACTATTAGTAGCTAATTTACAGTATCTTATAACAAAACCAACATTTTGGTCATATTTCTATGGTCATTAATTGGTTTTCTCGGGTGATCATATAATAATATGTTTTGTTGTATATTTGGTTTTGTTGTATATTTGGTCATTAATTGTGACGACTAATGACCAAATCAATGACCAAATCAATGACTAAATTAATGATCAAATCAATGGCTAAATCAATGAATAAATCAATGACTAAATTAATGACCAAATATACAACTAGACAACAAAATTCAGAGAACCAATTAATGACTAAGCTTAAAACGACCAAAATTTGGTCGCGTTATAAGATACTGTAAATTAGCTACTATTGGTCACCGACCGAAAAATAGTCGTTTATATGCAAATTTTAGTCATTTTTTTAGTAACTAATTAGCCATTTTGTACTAGTGCATGATCATGCTCACAAATAGGTGGGAGTCCTTTGGGAGTTTCAAACACCTTGGAATGATTGTCCAAGACTTTTTGGATATGTGGAGAAATAGATGATTTTGATGTTGGAACTTCTAGTGAGCATAATTGTGAAATTACTCCTCGTTGTTCTTTCTTGAGAAGATTTTTCATGACTTTAGAGTGTATTATCTTTCCTGTCTTCCTTGCGATACCCTGTAATTTGATTTCCTTTCCTTCCAAAAAAAATTCAAGAAAAATTCTTGAAAATTAAAAGCTACCATCCCCAAATATTGTAACCATTGTACTCCTGGTACAACATCAACACCTCCCATTGGAATGGAAATCATTAGAATATTAAATACACATCTCCCATGGTTAGCTTCATATTATGGCATTTTCCAGAGCAATTTATAGTTCTTCCATTTGCAACCATAACTTGACATTATGGTGCTGGGTATAGGAAACAATTCAATTCCTTGGCTACCTTACAATGAAAAAAATTATGGGTAGTACCTAAATCAATCAATACTATTACCCTTTTCTTCTTGATATGTCCTTCTATCTTGATAGTTTGAGGAGTGGTAATTCCGACCAATGCATTACATGATATGGTCGAACTCATTTTTTATTCTTCTAGGGTTGGTTCCTGGTGTATATCCTCTTCTTTTGAAGTTTCTTGTTAATTTTCTTCCTCTTCTTCACAATCTATGTAAAATAATTTCTTCTCATGACATTAATGACCTTTAGTGTATTTTCTATCACAATTGTAGCAAAGCCCTTTTTCTCTTTTTTCTTCCAATTACTGTGGTGTCAACCTTGTAGTTTGTGGAAGTCTAGGACTAGCAACACTTCCATATTTACAGATGTGAGTGGTAGGCTTCCTTGTTGCCATAATTTTGCATTAAATATTTCTTGCCAACCTAAATTCCTTCTCCAATGAATCAGGTTCCCAAACACGAACTTCATGTTCGATGTTATCCTTTAAAGTCCCTACGAACACATAAATCTTGTGTTCCTCTGGAATATCAGTTACCCTTATATTAAAATTTTGGAAGTCCTTAATGTGAAACACCACTGAACCCTTTTGTTTGAGATTTATCAATTGGCTAAAGAAGGTGTTGTTCTTTGTATCGTCATAATGTGCTATCATTTCCTCCATAAAAATTGACCAAGCAAATTTTTTTTTATGGGAGCAAAGACATCGATACCATACAAATGTATTTTTTTTCTAAATGTAAAGTTACAATTCATACCTTTTGTTTGTTTTACACATTATTGAGATCAAAATTTTGATCCATCTGTAATACCCATGTTACGGGATCCTAGCCATCACACTTCCTCATATCCATCTTTGGAATATGGTGGTTCTTCCATCCAACATTATGGTTTATGAAATCACAATTAACATTTATTTTGTTCTCATCATGAGTTTCCTCTACTATCTTTTCTCCATTAGGAAACATTCCTTGTATCAACTTTGTAAAACCTTCCATGTCTACTTTTAGGTCATTCTTCATGTTTTCCATGTTGTCTTTCATGTCATCCATATTAGCTTCCATGCTAGCTTACATGCCTTTCTTCAAACCATCCATAATATTCCTCAAACCATCCATCTTTGCTTCCAGGCCTTTCTTCAAAACTTCCATTTCATTTTTTGTTGCTATTTGCGAAAGTGAAATTTGGTGCACTTTCTCTTGTAATTTTGATAGATCATGTTGCAATTCTTCATCTTCACGAGTCATAGTAGAGTATTATGAGGGCTTAACGGGTGTTGAATTCTTTTTAGAGGCTATTTTAGAACCCAATATTGATATCTATGCTCAATAGGCTCTTGGAATCACTTAAAACTATTTTTTAAAACAAGGCTTATGCAATTTGAAAAAAATACTCACCTTTTTCCTTCTTTTGAGGAGGTCTATATATTGAAACTAAATTATCTCTTTGATTTTGGATCTAAAATATCTGAAACTAGAACCTATAGTAGACCTTTGAATTATATTTCAAATGACACAAGCCTGACCTGATTTGGATTTGTCAAGTCAAGTTTATGCTCAATCTCCCAAAATTAACTAATTTTGGACTATTTGAATAGAGAGAACTTGTACGGCATGCCATGTGTCACTTTTTTCTCCTTCGACTTTGAAATTTATAAACAAGAAAATAAAGGCCATGTAATTATGGCCACCTTTTACAGAATTCCAATCCGATGCTTAGAGTGAGATTTATGATGAATTTCCCAAGGTTGCCTCTTTGAGATGAAATTCAGCATCCTAAACAAACCCTAACTTCCAAACACCATATCTCAGAAAACATTGCGAACTAAGATATGAAATTTTTACAGGAAGTGATTCAGGATTTCAGCTTCACTCTGTAAAAAAATTTTCTTCTGAAACTTCGTACAAAAAAGTTATAGCGAAAATTCCATGATGACCTGTTTAGATCAAATTCAGGAGCCTGAAAAAATCCTAACATCCACACATCATATCTCCAAAAATATGGCGAACCAATATCTAAAACTTTCACAAGACATTCAAAAACATTTCGACTTCGCTTTGTAACAATTTTAGCTTCTGAACCTTTGTAGAACAAAATTTATAACGAAAATTCCATGACGACCTGTTTGTAGCAGAAAAACCCTATAATCCAAAGCTCCGATACCAAATGTTATGAAAGTAACTCCAAAAATAGAATAAAAGAGAGATCAATTCCTTATAAATGAGCCACTTCATGGGGGGAACCTCCAACACAATACATAAATGAACAATTCTTGGATGATACAAATGACAAAACTCCTTCTATATATAGGGGTCCATGGGGTCACAATATAATCCTAGCCGATAATAATGTAAGGGAACAATAATAACAATACAGGGGTTACAGGGGTACATCAATAACAATAAGAGGGCTACAATAATAACAATAAGGGACTACACTAGTAATATGGGGACCTAACAATTTGCAACTAAATTAAAAAAAATGGCATGCAATGTACATGTTCATCTAATATGAAATCCCAAAGTTACATATGTTAATTAAAATACTAAATAATATCAAATACAACTATAAATAATTTCAACCACATAGATTATATTATATAAAATATCAAGTATTACAACATGAATTTCCAACTTAATATTGGTTGGAGTACAATTTACACATGAGATATTGTTTCATCACTTCAGAACATTATCATTGTTTTTCCAGGGAAATGTAGGTGAACACACCAACTCTGAATACTTGACCATCAATATCTATGTGTGTTTCTTATATGGTATACCATATTTATGGGTACCACTAAAGTAGTGCTCTACTCTCTCTCTTTAATTTGCATTTTGTTTCTCCAGTGTTATTGTTCTCCTCTTTCTTCAATTCCTGCTTCTTACTATAAATACTGAATTCATTTGCTGAAAGAGAAAGAAGATAAAATGCATAGTATAAGGCATGAAATATGATGAACAATAAAATATAAAATAAATTATACTATAAATTATTTATACGTTATATACCTCAACATCAACAATATTGTCAATTCAATTTTTCCCCATAAAAGCAAGAAACTCAAATAAGTTTTCTTCAGCTAGGAAATAATGGCTTGTATGTGGAAAGATGACCTGTATAAACAAAAAAAATAAAGCATCACCATAGAAAATAAAAACTTAGTAAAATTAGTATTCAACATTCGAGAAAGATTAGCCACAATCATGCCAACTAAGTTACATACTAAATATATCAAGTTGTAAATTACTTATACAATATGGGAGTGAAAACAAAACTCCTAGAAAATTCCAAAGCTATGTCTACAATAAAATGAAATGAAGTAAAAAGTATTCAATAATAGGATAGCCTCATATACATGTATATAACCCAATAATGTAGAAGGCTAAGTGAATAAGTCCAGGGCTAGAGGTTGATGATGTCAAGAATTCCCAAGTGTGATGAGAATTTCTTTTTGGGTCCATTGTCGCATATGAATTAGAAAAATATTCTATATTAAATTATTAATGTTTTTCTTATATTTATGGATCACTACAATACAAGTGGATAAATTGAAAAAACAACTCCCTTCCCATTGTATTCCTCACCTATGGTACAATATACTAGCTATGATTTGGAGAAAATTTCCAACATCGGAGATATGTAGCAGTCACCACTAGTAATCCCCCAAAAAGGATTATTTTGGAATGTAACTTTCAGATTCTAGTTGCTATATGATTCTTCAATGGAAAATACACCTGAATTCCAACACAAGACTTGCACTTTGAAGGAACACTTGTGGCCATCCTAAATCACTCAAACTAAAAAAATCAGTGATCGTTATAATGAAAATTTAAAATAAGAGTAGTTTTGACATCTTTTTCAGATTTATATGAAAAACACTAATAGTTTTCCCATATTTACGATACATGTAATTTCCAAGATATAAAAAATTGATTGATATTTTAAAGTAAATACTTGATTCAATACAAGCAATAATTTAACATATTACAACAATACCACCAATGTTTTATCCTCAATTAGTTCAAAATAATTAGCACACAAACTTCAAGAAAGGTCAAGAAGTATAAATAAAACATCCATCAATTAATAATGAGTCAAAAAAGGATAAGATTTTTGTTGAAGCTTGATAAACAACTATAAATACTAAGAGTCCACTGAAACTAGTGGTATTTTTAAAAGAGAAATACTACTTGGAAAACTCATATTTCAAATTCTTTGCTCTATCCATGAATAATTTTTATATCCTCAAAACATAATTCAAATTCAGTCTTCTAGGTTTCTGAAGTTGCCCAAAGGCCTTGCCAAATGAAGCAATGACTTTCATTGATTTTCATAAAATGATTCTGGTACTAGAAAAAATATACTTTAACCATCTGATAGACAATTCAAGAAAGTAAAATGTGTACAATATTTCTTAGAACACTTCATGCTAAAAGGAAAAATTGCATATTTCAAATAGAAAAAAAAACTTAATAGATATGGTAAATATTACAAAACAATAGATTGGATATAAAACTATAGGTAGAACTAAAATATCCTAATTGAGATAGAGTTGATTGTTTATTCTAAGCGAAGCCAACTAGATACATACAATTTTTTATTTTCAGCTTTCTTTCCCATATATTTATTGGAGGTGGAAGCTAACTTGCATGCATCTTGTAAGGCTATTTTAACAAGAGTATATGTTTCATTCTCATATTATACACTTTCTTTTCCATGAAAAATAACAAAAATTATTGGAGGAATTAGTTGTTTCATCAGCTGAGTTGTCAGTTTTTACTAAAATATTTAATTAACAAATGCGCAGGTCTACACCTTTTTGGTTTCAAAGCTGTACATGAGTCGTGAAACTTAAATTTTTTCAAAATCGAACTTATTTTACAGTTTTTTCTATTCACCGGGTGTGAAATTTGGTTTTACATTAATAAAACCTAAAATGTTCAAAAGGCCAACATCTATGTATCCCTGACACCGTCACCTAGTTTATTGGTTGGAGGATTTCGTTCTTTTTAAAAAATCCATATACTTGTGATTTTTTAAAAGGGATTTCATATACGTATAAGATTTCATATCTGTATGATTTTTTAAGGATTTTAATGGAGTATTGAAAAGAAAGAGATTATATATATATATATATATATATATATATATATATATATATATATATATATATATATATATATATATATATATATGTATGTATATATATTAATAATTATTTTTTAAAGGCTTTTAATTTTTTTTGAAATATTTTTTTTATATAAAGTTTTTTTATAAGATTCTTTATATATAAAAAATTTAATCAACGGTTATTTATAAATTTTTTATAAAATTTTACATAAAAAAGGTTTTTCTAAAGGAGCTTTGCAAAGTATATAAAAGAGAAATTTTAGGGTTTTATCAGAGAGAAATTTTTTTGAAGTAAGATGGCCACATCGAGTTTCCAGCCACAACTTGCTTATTTCAGAGGGAAATATTATGATTTGTGGGCCATTTAAATGGATATGATGTTTGGGATCATGTAAATTTTTGGTTTGCAGAACCTCAGGATGGTGCAGAAGAATGAGCCCTCAGCAATGTAGGGAGGGAACAATGGAAGAAAGAGAAAAGGAGGAATTCACAAGCATTGCTTCTTATCTAGATGGGAGTGGACTGAGTAGTGTTACAGAAGATAATGATCACGTCTTTAGCAAAGGAAGCATGAGGAAACTTTGGCGTCATGCTATCAAGGTATGCCGAAAGTAAATATTGTTAAATTGTAGAATACTAGGAGATATTTTGAAAATATGCAAATGAAGGATGCAGAGGAAATCGATTATTTCATAAATCGGGTCATGTATTTTGTAAATCAATTAAAAAGTTATAGTGAGGATATTAAAAATTGAACAATGATTGAGAAGGTACTTATATGTTTGTCTACCAAGTTTGATGTTGTGGTAGCAGCCATAGAAGAAGCCAAGGATTTGGAAAAACTGACAATTGATGAGTTGATGGGTTCACTTTATTGCATGAGGCAAGGATAGATAGAAACAAGGATTCCACTTTAGAAAATTATTTCAAAATTTAAGTTTCTATTTCAAGAGGTTGAATCAAAGGTCGATCGAGAGGCAGAGGATGAGGCAGAAGCTATGGTGGTCAGAGAGATGGACGAGAAGAGCGTGAACATAAAACTGGAATTAGTAACATCAGAATATTTCACAATAATGAAAGGTTTGACAAATCAAAGGTGAAATGTTATTATTGCAATAAATTTGGTCATTATGCTTGTGATTTTAGAGAGCTAATGTTAGTAAAGAGAATACGAACTCCATGTTCCCAACATGCAACACCATGCATGAACCGTCTGATAAGGTGTGGCTATTAGACAATGGTTGCAGTAATCACATGATAGGCAACAATAATTTGGTTTCAAATTTGGATCAATCTGTGAAGACAGAGGTAAAGTTGGGGACTAACAAGACTGTGGATGTAAATGGAAAAGGAGTGGTCAATATTCTAACCAACCACGGGGAGCCAAAGAAAATATCATAGGTATATTATGTCCCTAGACTCAAACATACTCTGATAATTTTTGGTTAAGTAACAAGGAAATGATACAGAGTTATCTTTGAGGCGAAATATTGTATTATTTATGACAAACCCCCAAGCAAGAAGCTGATAGAAAATGTGAAGATGATGAGGAGCATACTCTTTCCTCTAATTATGAACTACAATGATCAGGTTATTTATTTTATAGTTTCATGTTCTAATGATTACACATTATGGCACATTTGGTTTGGACAATTGCATTTTTCCGGTTTAATATTGTTGCAGCAGAAACAGATAGTCAGAGGATTAGTTCCCATCAAAGAACCTGTTAGCACTTGTGTGTGTTGTATCTTGGGAAACAAACATCGTGAAATTTTTCCAAAAGGAGTTCCATACAGAGCAAAGAAACCACTTGATTTGGTGCATACAAACTTGTGTGGACCTATGAGGACATAGTCGATTGGTGGAAGTTGTTAATTCCTCACTTTTATTGATGACTATAGCAGAAATACCTGGGTTTACTTCTTGAAGTAGAAGTCTAAAATTTTTTCAAAGTTCAAAGAGTTCAAGGCCTTAGCAAAGAACCAAAGTGATCGACAGATAAATGTATCGAGGTGACTCCTGGTGGAAAATATGATTCAAAACCATTCCATGAGTACTACAAACAAGATGGAATCAGAAAATAGACTACAACGAGATACACACTGTAGAAAAATGGTGTAGTAGAGAGAAAGAACAAAAAAATCATTAACATGACAAGGAGCATGTTGAAAGCAATAAAATTTTCTAATGAGTATTGGGCAGAAGCATTTGCATGGGATTTTCATGTGATCAACATATCTGCTACAAAGAATGTCATGGAAAAAGTACCAAAAGAAGCATGGTCATGTATGTCATGTAGAGTATCTTATTTTAGAGTTTTTGGATGTGTATCTTATGCACATGTGCCTAAGCATATAAGAGGAAAATTTGATGATCAAAGCGAAAAATGTATATTTACTAGTTATAGTGATCAGTCAAAATCTTACAAATTTTATAACCCTGTCACCAAGAATAAATAATTAGTAGATGCACTGTGTTCAAAAAACAAGAATCATGGAATGGAATTGTAGACAAAAAAATCGATGCACAAGCACCATTGAGGGAAGAGGATGATGTAGAAGAAAAGAAGCAATAAGAATCAATAGAGCAGACACCAAATAGAGTCACACCAGCAAGGACTCCAAGGTTTTTAGAGCAACATCGATCTTCAAGAATATCAATACACCAAAATTCTCCAAGCAGCCAATCAATTAATGAATCAACTAATGGTAAGAAAAATATGTGAATTTTAAAATATATTTATGATGATTTGGATGTTAGTTCAAATTTTGCGTTGTTAGCATTCCATCCTTCTTCATTTGAAAAATCATTTAGAGATGAAAATTTGGTGTAAGCCATCGATGAAGAGATTGATTCTATTGAAAATAATGATACATGGTATTTGGTTAATTTTCCAAAAGATAAAAAACTCATTGGTGTGAAGTGGGTGTATAAGAATAAATTGAATGAGAATGGAAAAATTGATAGATTTAAAGAACAAATTGTAGAAAAAGGATCGTAGCAACTAGGAATAGACTTTGGAGAAACATTTGGTCTGGTAGCCAGATTGGATACTGTAATAGAAGTTATAGTGACAACAGCTTAGAAAAAGTGGAAAGTATATCAAATGGATGTCAAATTAGAGTTCTTGAATTGAATTCTATAAGAATAAATTTATGTGCAACAGCCTCCAGGTGATGAAGTTGAAGGTAAAGAAGATAAATTTTACATGTTGAAGAAAATTCTCTATGGACTGAAGCAAGCACCTAGAGAATGGTATATCAGAATTGATAGTTACATGATTAAGAATGGATTTTTCAGAATGAACATTGAGCCTACCTTATAAACAAAGGTAAATGAGCATGGAAATTTTTTTATTGTTTTCTTATATGTTGATGATATGCTTTTTATAGGTGATCTCGAGCTATATGAATTTAATTAGCCATGATGAAATAGTTTGACATATCTTGGTCTCATGAAATATTTTCTTGGCATTGAAGCTGAGCAATTGAAAAATGCTTTTTTATTTGCCAAAATAAATATGCCAGAGATTTTTTGAAAAGATTCAGAATGAATAATTGCAAACCTATACCTACACCAGTTGCAACAGGTATAAAGTTAAGTAAGAATGACGAAGGATTATATGTCAATCCAAATCTATTCAAAATATTGGTTGGTAGCCTCATGTATATCACAGCTACAAGACAAGATACTATGCAAAGAGTGAGCTTGATTTCCAGATTTATGGAAACTCCAAAAGATATGCATTGGAGCGAAATAGAAAGTGTTTTAAGATACATAGGAGGAACGAGAGATTGTGCCATAATGTATGCAAGTATAGAAAATAAAGTTTTTCTTGGATTTACAGATAGTGATTTTTTAGGTAGTTTGGATGATAGGAATAACACATATGGTTATGTTTTCGATATTGGTTTAGGTGTGATAGCATGGGCATCTAAGAAGTGGCCCATTATGACACTATCATCAGTAGAAGCAGAATATGTAGTAGCAACTTCAGCAACATGTCAAGCAATATGGTTAAGAAGAGTATTCGATGGACTCAAGTAGAAACAAGAAGGATCAACAATGATATACTGTGACAACACAACAACAATTGCACTATATAAGAATAGTGTGTTTGATCAAAATAAAAAGCATACTAATACTAGATATCACTTTATTAGAGCACTTGTGAGCAATGGAGAAGTTCACTTGAAGCGTTGTAAATCTAGTGATCAATTGGCTGATATATTTACAATGCCATTAGCAATAGATGTGTTTGAGTTTCACAAAATAAACTTGGGTGTTGTAAGCCTAGCTAATACATAGACCAGCACGCATGTTTTAATTGTCATGAGCTAATGTTTTAGTTTAGTGGTCATAACTGAGGCGGAGTGTTAAAATAGTTAATTAACTCCCACATGCAGAGTTATAAAATCAATTAAGTAAGCATTGAGTAAGTAAATTTGTGTGATAGATGAATTTGGTAAGTGATTTAGAGAGTCAGCTAAGTGAGTGATGGTCCAGTAAAGCTATGTAAGTGTGTGCATGTCTAGTGAGTTAGCATAAATACCCTTCACCAGGTTCATTATATTCAGTGAGTGAGATTAAAGTTCGTATGATTAGTAGAAGAGAAACAGTTCGCGTGTTTCATGTGTGAAATAATTGTGTTATTTTGTGTTTAATACCCTCTGCCTTTCCAACAATTTTAACCTTCTCTTTACTTGATTTATTGATCCTACCCCTTATTTTTGGTTAGAAATATCATCTTTCCCCTGTAGCCAACATAGGAATAATTTTGGTTTGGGAAGAAGAAACATATTCATATGATGTCTTCAAATTTGAAAGTATGCATTTTTATTATTTAACTACTAGTAAAATAGTGATAGGAAGACCTTAAATATAACCAGGAATTTTCTTTAAAGTGGTTTGTTGTAGATTCCCATGCTAGCAGAACATCATTGAAATAAATAGTCAACGATAATTAAAACTTTTTCCCTTGCATGAACATTGAATTAGTCTTCATAAAGAAACATAAACCATTTAAAAATACAAGGAATAAACAAATGAACAACATTGATATAAATGAAAAAAATAATGATAACAAAAATAAGTGAATTTTCCAGTTAGTAGCTCAAAACCTTGTAGTTGGAAGATTCCCTAAAGCCTTATTAATATCTACATACCAAGGAATGAGATGTGACATTTGTTTCTTATGTTTACTAGGAATTATTGCAACTGGAGCTCCAATGTGAACTTTAGATCAATAGTATGTTGTTGATATGAAATGTGGTCCTCCATCATTAGAAATGACACAACTGTTGGTGTTCACATAGGTACTACAGATTCAATTCCTTTCATGTGTTTATGACTAGTGTGACTAGTAATTATTGGTGCTAATCCGAAGCCAAGGAACAAATTCTCAAGATTTCACGCTGAAGGAATCTGTTGAGATTTTAAAGTTATAAACCTTCTATATTCACCCAAACTCTTATACATGGTAGCAACTTGCACGACTAAGAGTATGTCACTAGTATGAGGTCAAAACTACATTAATCTGGAATTCAAAATTTATTGATTGAAATGATTTCTATAACCCACTCCTAAAGACAACTAAAGAGTTTTGATAATTCATTCAGCTAAAAGTTCAAGTTGAGCAGGTGAGAGAGCCTTGCATCTTAGTTTCCCTTTCTATAGTAGAATTTCAATCATGTAGCATAGATTTTACACTTTCTTTAATACACTTATTATTTTGTTCTGCAACTCCATTTTGTTCAAGGTTATATGGGACTATCGGCTCTCTCTTAATCCCAAATTCCTTACAGAAGGCTATAATTTCCTTCGGTGTGTATTCTCCTCCATTATCAAACCTTAATAGATTAATTCTTCTTTCTCTAAGGTTCTCTACTTTAACATTGAATTCTTGAAATTTGGTAAATAATTTGTCCTTGGATTTCATTAAGTAAACCCAAATAATCGAAGGTAGACCCAATTCAAATGTTCGGTTGAAGAGGATCTAAATACGGATAACTAATTTAATAAGCAGTGTATATCTATGTTTGGTTGGCTGAAGAGTGGTATAAATAATGATAATTATCGATTCCCCAGAACTTCTATAAGTAATGGGGTTTGTGCAAGAGGTAGACAAGGAGAAGGTCATTTTCTGAACAAAAGAGGCTCTAAATCCTTCAATATCCAAGCGCTAAAGATCAATGATGATGAGGATGAGTATAAATATGAAGATGAAGTTGGGGATGCTAATTATTTATGCCAATCAAGCTTTTCATATCACAATATCTCAGCATTGAGACTTAAGGCAACGAACACAGTGGGATATGAGTGTATGACCATTGTGCAAGAAGCAACTCTTACATCTATTCTCAAAGGCAAGGATGTGTTGGCCAAGGCTAAAAATTTCACCGAAAAGACAACACATTTTATGTTTCTTTCTATTTAGGTGATAGTGAAGTCATCATTCCTCCAAGATCATAAAAGGCCACCTTTTCATGTTCTTTAATTTGTCCCATTAGGGGACTTGCAAGTCAATTTGTTGTTGAGGCCAATGTTTTTTCTAAATTCCATGCAAATATTGGTTTAAAAGTAGTTAGTAGGGGCACTAAATTACCAAGAGAACATAAATGGCTACAAACAAATCCTTGAGAAATATTAGTGGTCACTATTGGAAGGCTTTGGGACCATATAGAGAGTACCGCAACTATCTCAAGTCATTTAATGGGTGTGAAAGTGCTCATAAATTGATGAAGTACATTTTTTTTATAGATATGGGGTTCCATAGGCATATTAATAAGATAATTGTTGGTGTACCTAAAGAGAGGCAGACACCTATTTTAAGCTATAGTTCCAAAAGAGGTTCACAAATTTTCCCGGATTGCTTTAAAATAGGATGACAATTTTATTAATACAGTTGAAGATGGAAGTGAGGAAGCTCACTCAAATATTTGTCAGTCATAAATTATTGCTTCACTTGAAACCACAGTATAATAAATAATATAATAACCAATTTGAATTCTTCAGCCAAACAAATTTAATACAAAGTATAATAAATAATATGATAACCACCTTTATTAGAATAAAGTATAATAATATAATATTTTTTATAATAATTTGCAATCTTTAGCCAAACAAATTTAAGCCACGAGTTGAAATAACTTGAAATGCGAGTAGAAAATTCGTAATTTTATAGACCACAGGAACATTAAATTCCAAATAATTTGGTATGTGAGAGGTTGAATTTCCTTGTAAAATAGTCTTAATCA